>OX155899.1:26735430-27335430 GCA_944588485.1 Phosphuga atrata | reverse complement strand
GATCGACAGTAGACTTTTTTTTAATCGTTAACGTAGGTGAAGTGATTTTTTTTAGATTTGCGTTTACAGGGCGTTTTAACATTAGTTTTGGTGACATCATTGATTAAAATACAGCCTTTCTAAAATAGCACAGGAAACTTAGACTCCATCATACAAATGCTTAAGAAAAATACAAAACAATACAGGCTTACATAATAAGAATTCAATGTGAACTATGCGTTTGCAAGAGCTCATGATTGCTTCCATGTTCGGTTTTATATTGAAAATCGCAAGCCGTAAGTCATCCTCAGGATCCAATCCATTTCCATATTATGTTTTAATGGCAAATAATTTTGAAAAGCTGGATTCGCATAAGTAGGTAGATGCAAACTGAATTAAAATATTAATTTCTTTTCAAATCGGTATATTCGTTTCCAATCGAAAGCCAAAATTTTTGACAAATCTGAGATTTAAATTGAATGCGCAGTGTTTCGTCGCTTGAAACGTCAATTCTGTTCTTAACAATTCTGTTCTAAAGAAACTGTTCTTTTTCATCTAAAATTATTGATATAAAAAAAATGGATAATGGATCCAACCGAATTCATTATCTGGAAAGTTTTTGAGCCTTTTCTTAAGTTTTTTCCCAATTTTAAATTATGAAAATCACTGGGACATATCTGTATTGCTTTTTTTTAATTGTTCTTGCCAAAGTATCAGCTTCTTTCTAAAAGCTTCAATGTTGCTGCTCAATAATAAAATGTTTGTACTCTCTCCCTGTAAACTATAATTCAAATCGTTTTTCAAAAATGCCAAGCATGTAACTGAGTTTTCCGAGCCAATCTTCATTAGTGAATGAGCGTGGGGTCATTTTCTTCAAAATATCTCTTAATAATTTTAAATATTTTCTTTTGGTTTGTCCTTCCTCCTTACTTTTTACAACATAAAAAATCTTCCGATATGTCTTCTTCAAAAACGTATCCTACATAAACAATTAATTGCGACATTTTAGTAATGTCAGTAGTTTCGTCAGATTATAGAGCAAACACAGTAGAGTTATTAGAGTAGAGTTTTGTATTAGATTTAACAGAACTGATTTTATATTACGTGATATGGTTGAAATTCGACAAGAAATGAAATCTTTTGATAATGGTATTGTTTTTAAATTTTTACCATATTTTTCTTCATGCATGATTGATGTCATTTTAATTGCTGAAGGAAGAATGAGGGATTCTCCAATTTTATGTTTCAAATTTTTCGCTATTAAATATGAAACTTCTAAGGGAGGAAATCAAAAACCTTAATAATGGATAAGTGGCTAAAAATAGGTACCCACGAAAATGAAAATAATGACAATACATGTGTGAATGATGGAACAACATCTAATATACTTTGAAAAACTGTGGATAAAAACCAAAACAACAATGAGCACAGTGGCACTGTATCTACTTAAAAAAATATAAAAATTGAGAAAATATCAAGAAGAGTTTATTAAGTTTACCTTCTCAGGGATTATTGTATATGTTTTCAAAAATACAGTTTTTTCATACTTCCAGCCCGTCGTTTAAAAAAAGTTTCAGATTTATTATTATGTTTATCTTCTTATGTTTATCTTTCTTATGTTTACATTCCAAATGTTATTTTAATTCGTAGGTTTCAAACTTTCATTTGCTAATTTATCCGAGAAAATAACACAAAACGGACGCTATTCCCATTAACAACGCCAAATGTAAATCCGTATTTAATAAATTCTTCTTGATATTTTCTCATTTTTTTATTAGATAACACATTTAATTCGATATTTTTTTAAGTAGAAATAGTGCCACTGTATTAATTGTTGCTTGGGTTTTTCTAACTTTATTAGATGTTGGTCCATCATTCACACTTGTATTGTCTGTCGCACTGAATAGGCATAGGGAAATAGAGAATAATTTTAATTATTCTATATTTCATTTCTCGCTCTGAATTACGAAAATTGCGACCCCGAAAATTTTTCTCGCGACCCCCCGAGGGGCGATCCACGATTTGCTCACCACTGGAGTAGACGATAGCAATTGTTGTGATTCTTAAAAACAGTGGTTTGTTTAATTTTGCATAATTTCTTAGTGAAAAGCACCGAATTGCCTCTGAAGAACCTGCTTCTTTAATTTTGCCCTTCCGGAGCTCTATAACAATTACTGAGTCTTTTTAGGACTACCAAAACAAATCTCATATGAAATTTGAAGTTATTCTATAGCTTTCAGTCCACCTACGTGACACTCAACAAAAACCATAAAAATAATATTGCTTTTAAGATCATGTCTTTCCGATACTTTAAGTGGATGTCATCTGTGGACGCATTTCGAGTTTTATATTTGAGTTTATATTTATTAATAACCTACTAAGTTCATGTCTCTCTCACTAAATGTCAAAATTAAAAACACCCACATGGGTTTTCAAATAAGTGGTTTACAAATTGTTGTTCATGGAAGCAAAGCTGTGCTAAAGAGATAAATCTAGAAACGCGTCCACAGATGGCTATCCACTTAGGGTATCGGGAGGACATGATCTTAAAAACAATGTTATTTTTATGGTTTTTGTTGAGTGCCAAGAAGGTGGACTGAAAGCTATAGAATAACTTACAAATGTCACTTGAGATTTGTTTTGGTAATCCTAAATAGACTGAGTAATTGTTATAGAGCTACGGAAAGGCTGAATATATTTATATATTCAGGCTGTGTTCCGTTTGTTTTCATTTTGAACATTTGCTTGTTTTACATTGCGGTTAATTTGGACGACAACGGTCTAGGTCCTATACAAAATAGTAGGAAATGATGATATCTTTCTTTATCTAAAATTTTTTTGAACAAAATTGTTCCTAGATAAAAAACAATTTATTTAAACTCTGTAGCTTTATAGCGACCAAAATCATTTCGAGATCGGCATTTTCTTGGAAAATCTTTAGGTATTTGTGATTTCGATACAGTAAGGCGACGAGAATTTTCTTTTCTATGTGAACCATGTAATGTCCCCTAGTCTTTAATCTCGCCCAATAGAACTCGTAAAAAAATTTTCATGGCACCTAAGAACCCAATTAAGGCATCTGAGCTGGCATATTTTATCGGGGAAATTAATTTAAGCCCGAACAGTTTAGTGGTCGGGCCTATGATAATAGTGTTCCTTATATCCAACCTCTATTAGGGCCTCTGAACTAAAAAAAGAAATTAACCTGCAGAAGCTCGCACAAGTTCAGCGAATGGCACTACGTGTAAGCATAGTTTACAGAACAGTTTCATTAGTGGCCGCGCAGGTTATTTCAGGTATCCCCCCAATAGACCTGATCGCAAACGAGAGGAAAAGAGTGTATGACTCAGAGGGCGACAAACAAAGTAAACGACTGGCCAGACAAGAACTCCTCGAGAAGTGGCAAGAAAGGTGGCAGTTAAGCGAACGAGGAGAGTGGACGAGACTGTTAACCCCGGACATACTTCTCTGGATCACCAGAAAACACGGGGAAATTAGCTACCATCTAGCCCATTTTCCTCTCCGGCCACGGATGTTTCCAGGACTATCTGCACAACATTGGCAAGGCATCTGACGACCTGTGTGTATACTGCGGGGAGACGGACAGCGTGATCCACATGATATTCGATTGCTGGAGGTGGGAAACAGACAGAGAAGAAGCGAAAAAAAAAACTGGGAGAATCAATCCATCCGAGAACTATAATCGAAAGTATGTTGAAAGATGAGTCACGGTGTACGGATGCGTTCCAGGGGGGCCACTTGCCTGGTTAGGTTAAGCTACCGCCAGCTAAGCCCCCCCCCCAAAAAAAAAGCCCCTCTTATGAAATATATAAACGGGCAAACATATTTAAGATCGATTAGTTACCTAGTCAGGGTCATGGTAACATAGCTCCTTATACAAAAACACGGCTAGACTACTTATATAACATAGTTAATCAGACAAATCAAGTTTAGCCCTAGCAAATGCTATTCAACAACGGTTATGCTCATGATCTGTTATACTTAATCAGGCAAATAAATTTAAGCCCGAGCAGTACCATATTCGGGCACATATAACATGGTTTCGATTTTCGCTCCCAATCGGGCTTATCGAAATTGAATAATGTATTTTACCCTGGTCAGTTACCACATCAGGCTCCCGACAATCGGATACCTGGAATATTCCACGCTCTGGTCTGTAACAAGGTTCATGTAATCGGGCCTTTATATCGCTCCCTTGCCGGGTGCTGTTCAGTGCTCGGGCCAGCCCGACAATTTTTCTGCCAGGTATCTTACATATTCCTTTCTTCCGCCTGTTGTACTTATAATTTGTTTATATCTATCTATTTATACTTATGTAATCTGACATGACTGGACAGTATGGTTAGTTTTGTCTGCCTACTTTTATTTATCGAACCCTACGAACATAGTTTCGTATTTGCAAATTGTTTGTATTTTGTCGTTTTAATCTTCATTATTTGCTATGTGTGTTTTATATGTGACTTTAATATTATTTAGTCTTATCTATTTTGTCTACTTGAGCTTGTCTACCGATTATTAATTGTCTACGTACATTGTATAATCTGGTTTATGTAGCTGCCTAGTTTTATAGGCCACTTTCGTCTGTATTGCAAAAAAAATGTTATACGAAGAATTAAAATAAAATTCATTAATTACATAGATAAAATTAGGTGTCTTTGGGTTTCAAATTAATCTTAGTCGTAGGAAATTAATTACCTCCCGTTATAAAAGTTTTCCTGTCTTAATATCCATTTTTTAAGTTTACCTTAACAGTTTGTAGATTCTCTTAAAGTTTTCCATCCTATAGGTTTTCCTTTTCTTCCTTTTATTAATATTTACTTGAAACTTATAATAATATTTCACCAGATTCAACTAGCCGCCGGGTCGTAATGCCGGACTCAGATGAGTATTCTTCTCCACCCTTTCGATAAACCCTTTAAATTGAAAATAAACGAAAACAAAAAACGTTTCATAAAAACAATGCAGGGTTGTATTATTAATCATGTTTCTTAATAATTTCTATAAATGTTTAAAAGCGCCTATGCGCGGGTCTCGGTATCAGTGATTCGGGAGAATACACTGGAGGGGGAAGTAAGATTTTATTGGTGCGACTTTTGCTTTGAAATTTTCCATTCACTTGATATATAATGATTTTAAGGAAATTAATTTTCTCGCATTTTCGTCCGGTTTCACGATGCCATAACTTTTGAACGGATTTTCACAGAGACTTCTAGTTTGCGCCAATCGATTCAGCGTCCTGAAATTATTTGGAACACATATACGACGTTCCATATGCATAAACCATATACATAAACACATATGCACCCGCCAACGATCCGGCGGAAGACTCTTCACTGCTCGGGAAAGTTTCAACCCATTTCCACAAATTTGGCCTCGGAAGATGCATTTTTCCTTAAAATTCGTTCAATTAGTTTCCTAGTTCTGTGCTCGCTGGACCGAGTTTAGATACATTGCGCTCGATTTTGCCAATTACATCGACTCATATCTCGCTAACGGAAGTGGCAAACTAGTTTTAATTAATTAATAATAATTAAAGTGGAAATGTAACTTTGTGCAGCTTCAAAGAAAGAAATATTTGAATAAAAACGGCTTTGAATTAATATACTAACTTACTTTACAGATTTTGAAAACGATTTATTTTCAAGCCGAGAATTCTAAATTTTCGCTTCTATTCAAGAATTGTTAAAAATCCACATTTTATTTGGATTAAGAAGAATATTGGAATGCTGCCCAAAGAATTTTAATTTTTCATTGTCGAAGTAGTAACAATATTTTCACTACGATCCATAACTTTTCCACCAATTTCAAATCGAATTTCTTCAAACAAGAAAAAAACAAACCCATTGTTTGTAAATTTCGATGCCTTCTTGATGTATCAAAAACACCTCGCGTTTTCATCAAGAAAGTTGGACTTATCACAGAGACTTCTAGTTTTTAGCAATCCATTCAGAATCGTAAAATTAGGCGGAAAAATTAGGCATGTATCGTTTCCCTATGTAGGTTTTAATTTAGAAAATCTCACCTCACCAGCCATCGATCCGGCGGAGGAGTCTTACATTTTAATTCACCGCTCGGTCAATTTTCAACCAATTTTGACAAATTTGGTCTCGAAAGATGCGCGAGGAATTGTACTGAATTATTTGCAAATAAGTGATAGCAAACGGCCAGAAATGACAAAATAAATGTAAAATATGCCATATTTCGGGTATTTTGAGCATTCGAATGAAATAAACTGGAAAATAGTGTTCATCACTTCAATTTCCTTCGCATGAACTCAAAAATTACGCTAAAATGGCCCAAAAATAAAGGCCCTACAATTTCCGAAAAAAAAAATGCGAAAAAAATTTCGTTTTTGCCAATTTCTCAGAAACTATAAATCCCAGCATAACCATTTTCTGCACACTGAAAATAGAAGACAAGACTAACAAATTGATGTGTAAATTATTTAGAAAAATTCAAGTTTTCATGGCGAAATTCTGAATTTAAATTTTCCAGATTTTTTACTTCACAAGTTCTCGAGGACAGTAGCAGATAATTAAAAACCGATTGCGGCATCGTCTTCGGGAGGCCATTTCCCTAGGGGTGCACGTAGATGTCCTTAAAAATAACAATAAGTTTCCGAGATCTGTGCTCGCTGGACCGAATTTCCCAATATTTCGCTAGATTTTGCCAATTACGTCTAGTCATATCCTGCAAATTGAAGCGGTTAGTAAAATGCAATTTTTATATTTACAACCTGCAGGGAAAACACTTTCAGGCGCAATTTGAAATTTTCCAATCGCCTGATAAATAACTATTTTACCGAATTACGTGTTGTCTCATTTTACGCAGATTTAACGAAGTCATAACTTTTGAACGGCTCATCACAGAGACTTCTGGTTTTGTTGTATCGTATCCCTGCGTAGGTTTTAATTTAGAAAATCCCACAACACCAGCCATTGATCCTGCGAAATACTCATTTGTGTATTAAAATTACATTTTAATTCACCGCTGCGGTAAATTTTCTACCGATTTTGACAAAGATCTCGAAATATGCGCGAGGAATTGTACTAATTGTAAATTATGCTGCAGGAAAGTTGCAATAAGTGAGAGGAAACGGCCAGAAATGACAAGATAAGTGTAAAATATGCCATATCTCGGGCATTTTGAGCATTTGAACGAAATAAACCGGAAAATCGTGTTCAACACTTCACTTATTGAAAAAAAGGCCCTAAAATTTTCTGAAAAAAAGTCTCTGCTTTTTGATCAGTAAAAAAGTGCGTTTTCGGTTTTTTGACAATTTCTCAGAAACTACAAATCCCAGCGAAACCATTTTCGGCACACTGAAACTAAACAAGACTAACAAATTGATGTGTAAATTGTTTGGAAAGATTCAAGTTTTCATTGCGAAATTCTGAATTGAAATTTTCCAGAATTTCGATTTCACAAGTTCTAGTCTATATCTCGAGAAAGGTATCAGACAATTAAAAACCGATTTCGGCATCGTCTTCGGGAGGTCATTTCCCTACGGGTGTATTTAGATCTTCTTTAAAATATCAATTAGTTTCCGAGATCTGTGCTTGTTGCACTGAATTTCCCGATATTTCGCTCGTTTTTGCCAATTACGTCGAGTAATATCTCGCGAACGGAAGCGGCTAGCAAAATGCAACTTGTATATTTACAACCAGCAGGGAAAATACTTTCAGGCGCAATTTGAAAGTTTCCAATCGCCTGATAAATAACGATTTTACGGAAATAGGTTGTGTTTTATTTTACGCAAATTTCACGTCATAACTGTCATAACTTTTGAACGGCTCATCACCTAGACTTCTGGTTTTTACCAATCGATTTAGCATCCCAAAATTATCCGGAAAACATATATCGTATCCGAGGTATGTTCTAATTTAGAAAATCCTACCGTACCAGCCATCGATCCGGCGGAGGATTCTTACATTTTAATTCACCGCTCGGCCAATTTTCAACCGATTTCGACAAATTTGGTCTCGAAAGATGCACGAGGCATTGGACTAAAATATTCTGCAGTAAATTCTTGCAATAAATGAGAGGGAACGTCCAGGAATTGCAAAATAAATATGAAAATATGCCATATCTCGGGTAGTATGACCATTTGAACGATATAAACCATAAAAACGTGTTTAGCACTTCCACGTCCTTTGGATGAACTGAAAAAAGATCCTTAAATTTTCCGAAAAAAATGCGGAAAAAATCCATCGTTTTGATCAGGAAGAACCTGCGTTTTCGGCTTTTTTCCAATTTCTCTGAAACTACAAATCCTAGCAAAACCGTTTTCGACACACTGAAACTAGATCACAGGACTAACAAATCTATGCGTAAATTGTTTGAAAAGATTCAAGTTTTGATGGCAAAATTCTGAATGAAATTATTTTCCAGAATGTCGATTTCACAAGTCTATATCTTGAGAACGGTAGCAGATAATTAAAAACCGATTGCGGCACCTTCTTCTGGAGGTTAATTACCCACGGGTGAACTTAGATTTCCTTAAAAACATCAATTAATTTCCGAGATCTGTGCTCGCTGGACCGAATTTCCCAATATTTCTCTCGATTTTGCCAATTACGTCGAGTCATATCTCGCAAACGGAACAACCAGCAGAGAAAACACTTTCAGACTAAATTTGTAATTATCCAATCGCCTAATAAATAACGATTTTACGGAAATACGTTTTGTCACATTTTACACAGATTTTACGTTAAGTTATAACATTTGCCAAATTGGATCCGGCGTTTTGAATTTTAAAATTATACTATGAAATTCATAATCAGTGACCTCGAAAACCCCTATACACCAATTTGTATGAAATTTTGATCAATTTTTAATCAAATAGTCGGCCATACTGGATCCGCCATTTTGAATTTTAAAATTATACTATGAAATTCGTAATCATCGACCTGGAAAACCCCTATATTCCAATTCATGTTTAAATCTGAAACTTTTTTGAATTAATAATTAATTATATATAAATTAATATTATATATTTATATATATATATATATATATATATATATATATATATATATATATATATATATATATATATAATGTAACTAAAGGTAAATGCTTGCAAACATTTACCCGGGGAACCTAAATACGCAAACCATGCAAAATGAAGCTTGGAAGCTAGTTTCTAATAAAGAAGCCATTGTTATCTAACAGCGAGAGAAAATATTGTTATATATATATATATATATATATATATATATATATATATATATATATATATATATATATATATATATATATATATTTAATAATGTTACCTATTAATTTTAATGTTAATGTTACCTATTAATAATAGTTAGGCGATTTCATGGTAACATGATTTACTTTTGAAAAAGTGACAAGAAATTTTAATAAAAACAAATTAATTTTGTTTTGTGCATAGATTACAAGGCTAGACAAGCAATATTAGAAACAAAATTGTCTCTAGGATCAAGAAACAACTCAATGCAATGAGTTTAGAAAATACTTGGGTGCGCATCAATTCAGGAATTAATATACAAAAATAAGAAACATAGCTTTTGTAATAATATATAATAATAATTGTATGTTATTAATAATTGTAATAATATAATAATGTAGAAGCTATACAGCTATTAGCAATGCATTGAATCAGATTTGCCTACCTGTTTTTAAGTCCATTTTTGAGTGAACAGTCTTTTTAATACTGCCTAAATATCTAATCTTGTTTACTTCCGTCAATTTCAACAGAAAATGCCATTCAAGAAATTATAATAAAATTTATTAATTACATAGATAAAATAGGTGTATTTATTAATCTTTGGGTATTATATTAATCTTGTTAGTGTCAGAAAATTAATTACCTCCAGTTATAATTTTTTTTCTGTCTCAACATTAATTTTTTAAACTTACATTTACCGTGTAATGTATTATCTAAAACGTTGCTACCTTTCATCAATTATAATGTGAGACTTATTATTAGAATCATAGGTTTCAATCAACCTACATTGATATTACTTGGAATTGTCTCCATATTTAAATTATGATGTAATAAAACGCTACGGCTGAAATCCTACACTACAGGAAAATATTCAATATCATGCAGAAGCTTTCTTTCCCTTTGGATAACGATGCCTTGTCTATTTAAATCTATTCCTAGTATCGTTTCATCTATATTTCATATTTTAGTTTTCTAAACTACAAAGTATTTAGAAAACTAGTAAATATTTAGATTAGAGTTCCGAGTCTTAGGTGAATATTTGCAGTATTTAATTTATGTGCTATAAAGATTTAGGCGTTTTCTTACTTGGTTACCAAGACTAGACAAAACTGTTATAGAAAAAGATTCAAATAAAATCTAACCATGTAGTCAAGACTCAACAAACAGATCCATAGATCATAGATCTTCGGTTTTGTAAACGCTTGAATTGAATTTGTAATGGGTGCCCAATTGTTGAATTCAAATATTGAAATTAGATATCACAATTGTATAATTATTATAACACTATATTAAGTAAAATCTCAACTTTTTAGTCTAATTTTCTTAAACAAAACTTCTATTACTTTTATATAGTAGTAGACATATCTTGCATACTTGTTTACACTCTTCTTATCGAAGTTCTAAATTTTATATATTTTCTTGTTTTCAATATTAAGGTTATCTACTAGTTATTATACTAGAAAGATTCTTATCTCTGTAAATTTAATATTATTGAAGTAATAAGTTACTGATAAGAAATTGCATCAGCAAATGTTTTCAAATTTAGATTGAAAACTTCAAATTGCTCTTGAGCAAATAGATGAAATAATCAGAAACTGCTATAGCTTGTCTGGACAGTGCTGAAGGTTGTGTTAAACAAAGGTTAGCTTTTCTAACAGAGAGTGAATATGAGGAGGATTTAATACCATATATAAGAATTTTAACAACAGCAATACTTAAGTAAAATACTTCGTAAAATAAAATAAATTTGTAGTTACTAATGTTTCACTAACCTTTAATCAATTATAATATAAAACTTATTATTATAATCATTGGATTAATCAACTTACATTGATATTTCTTCGAATTGTGTTCATATTTAAATTATGATATAACAAAACGCTACGGGTGGAAATCTACCCTGCAGGAAAATATTCAATATCATGCAGAAGCTTTCTTTTCCTTTGGGATAACGATGACTTGTCAAATTCCTATTTTCGTTTCGCCTAGATTTCCTATTTAAGTTTTCCAAACTAGAAAGTATTTAGTAAACTAGTAAACATTTAGATTAGAGTCCTAAGTAAATATTTGCAAGGATTTAATTTATGTACCTACTATTAAGATTTAGGCGTTTTCTTACTTAATTACTAAAGCTAGACAAAACTCAACTAAGGCTAGATAAGGCTAGGATAAGCTTCAAATAAAATTTGTCTATGCAGAAAAGGCTCAAAAAATAGATGCATGGATATATATATATATATATATATATATATATATATATATATATATATATATATGTATGTATATGTAATAACTCTATAAACTCTATAATATATAATAACTCTATAATAAGTGAAATCTCAACTTCTTAGTTTAATGTTTTTTAAAAAAATTTCAAATTACATTTTAAAAACATTTATGCAGGGTGGGCCATTTAACGTGACCACCCCAAATATATCCGCTTCCTTTAGAGTGACGAACAAAATGTCAATAGGGAATTTTATTGATTTCGAAGAGCTGACACAGTGGTTAAAAATTCTTTTTTATTGATGTCATACGTCCAAGCCCAAGGTCATACGGTTATGCGTCCTCAGGGTCATCAATGGTTTTTCAAATGGGAACATGTTATTTTTTTTATCAAGACATTGTAGCCACTATCTATATCCACTATGTATGACCTTGATATGATTTGACAAGTGTATCCATTGAAAATAAATTTGAATAACCGTTTCAAAAAGGGTATTGTACAGTCTAGCAGAGAAAGTGGATATGATTCTAATTTATGGTGAGACCGGCAGAAACTCTGGGCTAGCGCAGGAAAGCGCAAGCCTAAAACAAACGAAGAAGCAAAGCTTGCCGTTCTAGCTGCAGTAGTTCATAATTTGAAATTAAGTAGTCGGCAAATTGAGCACTATTCTGGAATTAATTATTATTCTGTTTTAAAAATATTAAGACGTTATAAATTCCATCCGTACAATATTTCCTTGCATCAAGAACTTGATGGTGCTGATTTTGGTTATAGGGTTCAGTTCTGTATATGGGCTATGCGTCAGTTACAGGTGAATCCGATTTTTTTCGGCGACGTTTTGTTTACTGACGAGTCAACATTTAATAATCATAGACAGTTGAATACGCACACGATGCACTACTAGTCAATAGAAAATCTATAGTGGCTTCGGCAAATTGTGGATCAGCGTCCTTGGAGTGTTAATGTGTGGTGTGCCATAATTGAGGATCGGATTATTGGACCTTTTTTCATAGACGTCAGTTTGAATTTGCGAAAATACGAGTTTTTGAACACTTTAGGAGAACTCTTTAGGAGAATTACTACAAGATATCCCGTTAGCACAGCAATGCCGATTGTGGTATCAACAAGATGGCTGTTCAGCTCATTGGGCAGTTGAGGCGTCAAAGTTTGTGAAGTGATAAACCAAAAAATTTCCAGACGCTGGATTGGGAGAAGTGTTTTTAAGAAAAATTTGTTTTGTGTTTAAGAAGGATCGTGTTTATCATGATGTTCCGGCGACGCCGGCGAACAGGTGAGAACGAATTAGAACAGCTTGTGCCGCTATCACTCTAGAAAATATTCTAAGTTCAAGAAAATCATTTATCCGACGTCTTTCAAACTGTGTCGAGGATAATGGTCATCAACATTTGTTATAATAAATTTTCTGCAGAAAAAATACTACATTAGGCCGAGGCCGCACTACGGTTTTCTTCCGCGAGCGGTAACCGCTATAACCGCGAAACCGCTCTAAAGGCACACAGTACGCTATTAAAATCAGTCGCGGGAAAAAACCGCAAGTGCATAAGCTTGTATTAACTTACTTGACTCACAAAATCACGCGTTTAAAAACCGCGGCCTTATTCTGATATTTTCATTATCAATAAAATTACAATTTCCCATTTTTACAAGTGTATTTTGGTAAAAAACCATTACAAGATCATGATATCATGGGTCGCTGAATAGTGCCTACAATGCCTTGATAAAAAATATCATGTTTCCATTTGCAAAACCATTGATGAACTTCAGGACGCATAAACTATAACTTTGACAAAAAAGAATTTTCAACCACTAGGTCAGCCCTTCGAAATCAATAAAAATCCTTATTGTAATTGTTTTCGGCACTCTAAAGGTAACGGAGATATTTGGTGTGGTCACGTTCAATGACCCACTGTGTACATGTGTACATGTCTTGCATATTTGATTACTCTGTTCTTATCAAAATTCTAAATTTTATATATTTTCTTGTTTCCAAAATTAAGATAACCTTCTAATTAAGAGGAATATATTTTACTGATTTTTGTAGATTTAATATTATTGACTTACACAAGTAGTAAGTTTTACTGGAAATATATAATAATAGAAGTCATCAAGTCACAATAGAAAATTGAGAAATTGCATAAATAAAGCAAATATAGATTGAAAATCTCAAATGGGATGCTCTTGAGTAAATAGATTAAATATTCAAAAACTACTATAGCTTGTCTGGACAGTGCCAACGGTTGTGTTAAAACCTTTTTAAGCAAACAGAAAATAAGGATATTTAATCCCGGATATAAGCATTTAAACCTTTAACAACAGCAAAACCTAAGTAAAATACTTCGTAAAATAAATCAGAATTATTTGTAGTTAGTAATGTTTTCGACTAAGGAAATGTGTTCTATCCATAGTCCGCATACTTCGGACATTGGCATAGTTTCCTCACCCAATCCATTGTATTAATGAAACCTAAGTCTATTTATTTTCATGATGCTACATTTATCGCAGATTATTGTTTTGATAATGATAAATTAACGCTTCCAGTGCAGGAGTGCCGTGCGCAAAGAAAACAGAAAACTTCCAGCGAGAGATAATTAAGTAGTAAATTTCTTTGTGGCCCATTAATTCCGCAATTTCGAAACAGAAGTGTACATTAGGGAAACTCTATTACCACGTAACATCATTTTGAGACCACGAAAGAACCTACACGGGACTGTTTAACTGTTTACAAATTAATTTCGTTCTGGATTCCGAAAAATTCGCGCACTCATTTATATTTATAGTGCAGAGGAAATTTCTCCGTTGGCTGAAATTCATGGAATATTTTTCTGATGGAAAATAAAATACATTTTACGGAAAGTCTAAAGTAAATTGTTTGCATTAAATCAGTATGTATTGATGTACTAGATTGAAAAGACAATGACCGATAAAAGAAACTAGTTAGATTGTAGATATTAGATTCAATAGTAGAACTATACATTTCAAATTATTTTTACATACACTTAGTACATGTATAATTAATTAGACTTACTTATAATAGATATATCATATATAATTTATAGTATTTATTTAGTTTAACCTTGCGAGAATCGCATCGTGATATATTTTTTAATAGGCATATTTTTTGTAACAAAGTATATTAAAAGTCTTAAAAATTAAAGTAAGTAATAAAATGTTTAAATTTGTTGTATACGCTTCAGCAGCGCAACTTGTTATGTAAGTAAAATGTGAACTTATATAAATAAATAAGTTTATATCAAAACCAAGGCTGTTAAGTTTTTAAATTTACAACAGTGTCTCAAAAACTTAAGATATGCGATAATTTAAAAAAAGAAAATTTTAAAAGTACAATCTTCTTTTCTCGAAATTGAAAACAGACCGGATTCTGTCTAGAAATGTGTACGAAAATTTACTAAAATTGTTATTACATTTGATAATCTTGACTATATTATTTTAAACAATTCATCAATCAAACAATTCATATTAATTAAATATGTATAACATTTATATTAAAGGATAAAATTTCATGTTGCGGTTTTTGTTTACATTTAAAATCTAAATACTTCCTTTGCAGCTTTAAAATTAACAACTTTTTTATGTATGAAATCTGCGAGAAATATTACACAACTGTTTGCATATTTCTTTAGGCAAATGTGAAAATAAATGTTCACTCTTTCGCCTTAATTTAATTTTCAACAAACTTGCATATATCAAATCCTACAATTTACAATGTTATTTTCAAAAATAGTTTATTCTGTAATAAAATAAAGACAACAATATAATTCAAAACTTTAATATTTTTTTATTAGATATGTTAGTTCCCTTTCTTGTTAGAGTAATGGTTTCAGTTTTGTCTGCGATGAAAATAATTTTTCACTTTTCGCAACTATAAATAGCTGCATAATCGATATAGAGTGCGAAATTAGTCTGTGACAATGTTGGAAAATCATTAAATATATTTTTAATATAATTTGTCCCAAAATAGACTGTGAACTTCTCATATTAGATGTCTATTAGAGTTTTAGTGTTATGAGTTTAGTGACGGAACTGACTGACGATTTTTACCAATATTCATAAATCTTTTGTTAAATAATTTTATATTAGTTTTGCTTAGGTCGGTATGACTTGAACTTAATTAATTTGTAAATAAGCAAAATCATCTAACCTAACTTAAATATAAATTAACCCATCTTACCAAACATTATAAATTAACACATCTTACCAAACCTTGCAAATTAACCTCCAGCCACATCTTACCGCTTTCTATACATTTAATAGAGAGTTGAAACATTCCTCGGTATCTTAACAATTTGTTACATATATTGTGACATTGCCTAAATGCAAATGAGCCTTCTAGGATGTTATTTTGCTGGAGATGGTCCATATGGTGGGAGAGATAGTTCTGGGGATGATCCTATAAGTGTTCAATTAATTTTCGTAGCATAATTAGAGATGCTAATTTCCTGATAGCTAGAACAGTAGCTCTGGATTTCCAGATTTGTCATTGAGTCGTTTCCTGTTCAGAAAGTACTGTAGCTCCAATCTATCATTCATTGTATTAATAAGACACACCAAAGGCAGATTTTTGAGCAAGAATTTATAAATAGAGTTTGTTTTTTGTTCAATCTACAGTGAATTGTCATGAGGATATAATTTCTCAATTTTTTTTTGTTTTCAAGATAATTTTTTAATAATAGTTTTCTGATCCGTGTTTTAATTTAATTCTATATTTCTGTCTTTAGATATGTCGTTCGGAAATCTAGATTTTTGGCACTGTAGTCTTCATTTATTAATGTTCGTAATCTTCCTAATTCGTAATAAAAATTTCCTAAAAAAATAAATTTTAGTGCGAATCAAAAATTTACAAAATTTGTCAATTTTCATAAAATTTAGCTGATTAATAAATTAAAAAATGCAAATTTTGCCATACCATTAGATATAATTAGATATAATTGCACATTTAGAAAGTATCACTTATTTGTCAGTGTTTTTTTATTAGTCGTGTTATTAGTGTTTGTTATTTGTCAGTATGTAATGTAAAAACATTGCAAAATAGTTATTTATAATATGTACATCTAAATATTTTTGTACTTTTCATAAAATTGCATTTATTAATATAACAATGCAAATTTTGTTTAACCATTACATTTGGGTGCAATTTAAGAATTTCAAAAATTGTCATTTGTTTGTAAATCATGTATTTTATGTTTTGCAATACTGTTAATCTTAACTTTATACAAAAAAAAAGAAATTTATATTAAAACATAAATTTTTAAAAATACAAATTTTGTTACATCATTAGATTTTATTGAAAATTTTAAAATACATATATTATCATTTATTTTTCAATAATATAACTTTTTTTTTCATCAACCAATGTGAGTCCAGAGACAGAAGAAGCCCTTAAAACACTGCGGCCTATTGGACTATTATATTTCCCTACATTGTTTAGTTCATGTAAATAGGTCTAGCCCCTGTACTAGGTCTAGGAGTCAATATTCCACGTTCTTCGCGGGGATCAGATTTGCTGTATCCTAAGATCATGTCTCCTATTATCTTGCTTCGCAATAGAAGATTATATAGGCAGTTTAATCGTCCGTATAGCATAGTCTGCATAGTGGTTCATCTCTCCAGAACCCTATTTTATGCAGATGTTCTCCTAGAGGGCAATTTCCTGTCAGTAGGCCTGCCACAATTGTAATTTGCTTCCTTGGTAGTTGCAGGATTTCATTAGTTAAAGAAAGCGATGAATTTTCTATCATTCGTTTGCTGTGTTTCTGACCATTCATTTTATCCTACTGTAGCCAGTGCTTATTAGCTACCCATTTACAGATTTCATTTCGGGCCATGGTTTTAGTAATGTGGAGCCCCTGCTAGCACTGATGTTTTCTTGTTAGCACCATAATTTGCTAACTTTTCCCAAGTGGCTCGGTACCCAAGCAAGAGGGTGGTGGCCCTTGCTTGGGTTGTTGACTTGCCAGAGCCTTACGATTCTGAAGGCAGGTCCATGTTGGTTCAGATTTAATTTGATGACACGATAAAGCATTTATACCAGCCTAACCAGCCTGGCTGTCCGTGAAAATGCGGATGTTTCTACTTATGTACTCCATCTTTAGATTGTCACGGGCACATATCGCGATATGTAGTGTGTACTTTCTTTTGAAATGTCGTGGCCTGTGATCACAGGGGCACAGATAAACTATACCCCAGGGATAGTTCGTAGATTCCTGCGCCAATTCCACTGTCCTTTTGTGGAGCCGTATGTATACCAGTCCAGCCCACCTTCAAATGTCTCTTGCCTTATGTCCAACGTAGTTGTGTTTTGAAGGGTATATCGAATGATAACCTTTTTGTCGGAGGCCCTACTAACCCCAGACGCTATCAGCTGAAGGTTCATTTGAGGCTGCAGAAACCCACACAAAGGTACCAAATCAACTTAACAATACCTATATTTTTTCTCGATTTTGTGCTATTTGGTACCCGTTTAGCCCTGCTTGGAGTTTGATATCGTCGCTCCGTCTTGTTAATGAGCGTTCCGGTTTTCATTTCTGAGTCCATGGCCTCCATCGTACTACCGTCGCGCTTCATCTGTTTGTACCTCTGGCCGCATGTCCTGCCCAATTCCATTTCAGGTTGGTAATACGTTTGGTGGTGTCTCGCAAGTTTGTCTGCTCTCTAATCCACTTGTTGGTCTTACGGTGTCGTAACAATATCTTCAATATCCTCTCCGCTCTCTAGCTCTTTGATACATACGTAGCTTGTTCAGTATGGTGATCTTGAGAGTCGGTGCTTTTTTTTCAGTATTGGAGGAGGAAATGCTTTATGCACACCATACGTGTCTGGTATGTACCAGTCTCCAGTAGCCTGGCATACCCACTAAAAACCCCTCCTTACCTGCTACGACCGCCCGGTTCCATTTTCCACATTATTCTCAAGTAGTCGCCGGCTGTTTCTTTGTTGTTCTTTCATATCCTTTCTTTGGCTCCTGCTTTTTCGTCTGTTTCTTTTTGTTTCATGACTTTTTCCATGAAAGTTTTCGTTGCTTCCCAATTTTCTTTCCTATCTAACATTTTTTGTACAAGGTTAGTTTCTCCTATTATTATTCTGAGCTCCGTTCTTTTTAGAAGCGTGGGCATTTAAACAATGTATGCTCTGCTGTGTCTGCTTCTCTGTCGTACATGCAGGTGTCTGTTTGTCTTTTATTGATTCTCTTCAGGTATGCCATGAAGCAACCGTGTCCTGTGAAGAGTTGCGTCATGTAATATGTTATATTTCCGTGTTTTCTTGTACTCCATGCTTTTAGGTTCCGTATAAGTGTTTTGGTCCATTGAGCTTTGTCTTGGAGACTATTCTAGCTAATTTTCCATGCTTCGAGGGTGTTTTCGCGCTCCTCTTGCATTATCACTGTTTTGTGCGCTTTTATTTCTTATGGAACTTGTGTTTGGATCGCTGTGATTCGTTTTTCTATTTGCGATCTTTCATTGATCAGGAGTTCTATCGGTATAACTCCCTCACATGCCGTTGCTGCTTCTGCCGATATCGTTCTGTATTCCCATACTACTCCTAAGAGGGTTCTTCTTTGGCCCTTTTTTAACTTTTCTCTATATTTTATTTCTTGTAGGCCTTTTTCCCATATAGCCGCGTATAGTAGGATGGACTGTGTTGTCAGTGCCAGTACTCTTCTTTTCAAGTAGTTTGGACCACCAAAGTTTGGTAGTACTACTTACTGAAACTGTACTTGCATTCGTTTGTTGGTTTGATTTCATGGTCTCCAAATTGAACTTTTATTTCTCTACGTTTCTTGTTGCTGTTTGAGAAAACGACTGCTGTGTTTTTTTTTCGAGAGTCGATGCTTGTGCACCGTGTATTTCTGCTTTAAAGCTAAGCGGTAAGTCTATTCTTTTAATTTGCCGAAAGTGGCCCACGTTAGTCGAATTTTCTCATTTATCTCTAGAACTTGATTAGCTTTACCCATGGTCATTGTTTGACCCAGATACTTATAGGTGTGCGTCTTCTCTACTTTATTGTTTCCTATTGTTATTAACTGTATTCTTTGGAAATTATTTGCCTAGAAAGGCCAATCCGTTGGTTGCGTTGTGGATATCTGAAATAAGTGTTGTTAGTTCTTCTTTGCTACTTGCTATGAGCACGATGTAATCTGCAAACATGAGGTGAGGTGACAAACATTTAGACCACTGATGTTAATTCCACCGTTTAGCCAATTGATGTTATTTATGACATGCTGCAAGACCATAGTAAATTTTCAATTTTGGTTTGACCGTGATTTCGTCCAGACGAATCTGTGTGGTTGCATTTTTGTATATATTTGTTAATAGATTTGCATAGCAATAGTCTATTCTTGCATACTTTGCTGTAGACAACGTTGCTGTAGAACCCATATTTCAACCGTTTCGAAACCTTTTTTTAAATCTCCGAATGCTAGTCATAAGTGAAAATTGTATTCGGTTGCTTCCTCTATCAGAACTCTCATTGCTTGAAGTGCTGAACTTCTGTACTTCTTTTTCTGTAGTGCTGAACCCTCCCGTAAATGCCGCTTGTTCTTTTAGCTGATAGTAATCGAGCCTTGAACTGATGCGATGTGTTATTACTTTTAGTAATTACAAATCACATTGAGTAATTTGAGTGAGCCGTAGTTCTCAAAGTGGTCTGTACCCTCTTTTTTTGTGCAACAGTATTATTCGAGGCATTTGTTTAATATGGTTGTCAGTTCGTTTTCTAGTTCTGTGCCTCCAGTCTTAAGCATCTCGATCAGTATTCCATCTATGTAGGCTGCTTTTCCGTTCCTCGTGTTTGTAGGTGCAGCTTGGATTTCATAGTTTGTTGTTTGTGTTATTTTACTGATAGATGGTCACACTCTTCAGAGTTCACATTAAGAACTTTTTTTTGTGTGTACTACTTTGAGTAAAAGTGTTCTACCGTTTCGATAATGTTCTTTCTGTTTGCAACCTTATTGCTGTCTACGTCCCTTATTGCTACCATTTCCTTTTTGGAGCTATTAGTTTCCCTTCTAAATACTTTATGATCCCTGTGTTGTTCTAATATTCTTTGAGCAATGTCCGTTTTGTATCTTCTTATATCTATCTTTGCCATTTTCGTGACTGCTTAATTCAGCTCTGCAAACTCTCCAGTATCTCACTTGTTGAGCGCTAGTCACGTTTTTTAGCAATTTAATGTCTCCTTGCTTACTTTCTTTACCTACCTTTCTAATGCTTACCTTATTGTATTTGGAATTTTGTCAATAATTTGATCTATACTATCTCTCTCGTCGGTCTTTCAACTTTTGTTCTACATATCTTTGCAATTAAGTTGGTTCTTACAGCAGTTTTTTGTGTCCACTGGTTTTGATCTTTTGTCTCTCTAGCTTTCTGTCTATCACAATGTGTGCTCGAAATAGATGGTGGTCGCTTCCGGTGTTAAAGCTGTTGAGTATTGATAGGTTTGGTATTGCTATGATCTTATTTGTCACGTTGTAGTCGATTTGATTGTGGGTTTTACCATGCGGTTTGACCTTTTTTGGAATAACGGAGAGTTACTTGTTCTCCGTTACTTGAAAGCTTATCAACATTAAGCCTCTGGTAACATCTGGTTTCCTTGTGCCAGTCCATGGTTTCCAATTAAGTATTCACTTTGGTTAAGTTTTGCTCCAATTTTACAGTTAAATAATAGGGGGGTCCTATTGCAAAGGTTTGCGATGCCTTGGTACAATCGTGGATTGCTTTAGTGATATTCTTATAGATTTTTTTGGCTTCTTGTTCTTCCGACTGGCCTGTAGATGAATACGTTTGAATAATACGCTTCGAGTATGTTTATTCGAACTCTCTATACGTCTCTCTGTATGTCAGTTTGTATATTCTCATTGTTGGTATTGCCTTGACTTCTGATTCTAGTCGCACTAGTACCTAAAATGTCCCATTTTATCTTTCCTAGTTCTGACTCTAATTCTTCTTTCTTTCCTCCGGGACAATAGATCTAGTACGTTGCGATTTTTAGTTTTGCCTTCTTTTGGCAGCCTGGCCTAGCTCGGACATTCTTCGCACCCTTTGCCTTGCTCCCACCCACCTTGTGCTACCGTGGGCGTGGTAGGCAGTTTTCTGGCTGCCGTGAACTAAGGGCCCTTTCTTTATTTTCCTTACTATCATTACGTTTCGGACGTTTGGCATTAAAACACTACGCTTGCCAGACAGGTTGTTGAGTTTGTTTATCAGCCACTCCTCTGGAGACCGAAGCTGTTTACAGTCGCTCACTCTGGGTGACACGCCACATTGATAGTTTTTCTCCGCCTCGGGTATTTGATTTCACCGATACCAGCTATATCTTAAAGGATTTCCCCTATCCGCCACCTGAAGAGGCGCCCGATGGGATACTAGCAATCCCTTACGGGTTCAAGTACTAGGAATACTGGCCTCTATTATCGACGAAAAGGTAAATCGATTCATAACTCTATGTGGGTTTTTTTAGTTGAATTTGTAAAAAACATATAGCGGAATCCACTATATGGTTCGACTTTATAATTTTTACAAATTCAATGATCGACGAACTTTTCTTTGTAAAAGAGAAAATAATATTTCCACAATCTGCATATTAAGTTTGAACTCATTAAACGAGTTTTGAAGGCTTTCAATCTAGATGCAATTTGTTTAGGTGTACTTTGCACACAATCTAGATGTAATATATCACAAAAATGTCATAAATTTACTCAAACAATCTTTTCTTGTCCTGCTCCTTCTTTTCCCTATCCAACACTTCCCTTCTCTTCCATACTTCTTTCAGCCACTGTAGATTGTAGATATGGTGGTGACGACTTGCACTGCGACCTTTATAGATCTATTGTACCCCACCCTCCTCCTCCAAGTGTTGGTGTACTTACCCATTTAGAGCGCCTCCTCTAATCCTAATTCCTTTAGGAATTTCAGGATCTGGGTGGGATTCAAGGCCTGCAGCTCCTCTGTGTTCAAGCAGTGAGTTTCAAGGTACATCTGTCTCTTGCGGAGTAATGCTCCGCAGTCTTTGAACAGATGTATGGGGGTTTCTTCTGCTGAGCCACGGAATCTGCATCCATCATCCTCCTCTAGGCCTAGGGCCTTGAGATGTTTCCTAAGTGTGCAGTGTCTCGTCAGGGCTCCTGTCAGAATTCTGAGCTTGTTCCTGCATAGTTTCAGGCAAGCTTTTGTTCTCTTCTGGTTAAAAGATCCCAGCATCACTTTGGATTTCCTTAGCCCTGGAAGTTCTTTCCAGGTTTTCATCCATTTTCCTCTTGTTTTTTCATCTAAACTTTTGTGGATGGTGTTCACACTCATACCGCAAAAGGGTTCCGGACCTATAAAGGGGCTACTGGATCCCTTGTTTGCTAGGTGATCGGCTTCTTCGTTTCCGTCTATCCTAGTGTGTCCTTCAGCCACTGTATCTCTCTTCCATCTTCCTTCTTATTTCTTCTCTTTCCATCTATCTCTTTCTCATCTGAACCTCGCCATTATCTTCCTTTCTTTCGAACTTTTTCTTCCCAGGTACTTCAGAATCCCTTCTATAATTGTTGAGAATTTGAATTTAGTACGCTTCTTCTTATATATTAGTTTCCTGCCTCTGTACGGCGGCGCTATAGTTTTTATTAGTCGTTGTTTTATTTGAAACATCGTGGTATATATATATATATATATATATATATATATATATATATATATATATGTATATATATATATATATATATATATATATATATATATATATATATATATATATATATATATATATATATATATATATATATATATATATATATATATATATATATGTAACTATATAAATGTGTGTATTTTGTTTTACTTTCAATATTAAATACATTTTCCACTGTCGTTTTTGTAATCTGTGTTTTAATTTCGTGTTAGAACAATTCTAAACCTTAACAGGTTATGTGCCCAGACCACGTGGATAATTTGTGTTTGTGTTAAATTGAAAAAGAAAGTAAAGTTAATAAAAAGAGGTTAATAATAATGGATCCGCTTGATATACGTAGTGTATCGAAGTTTGACGGGACGAATTTTCAACTTTGGAAATTTTAAATACGAACTGTGCTCATTGCAAATGGACTTGTGGAAGTTGTCGACGGAACAGAAGCACAGCCTATTGATGATGCAATTGACGCAAGAAAGAAGGCATGGATTAAAAATAATGCAAAGGCAATGTTTGTTTTATCGTCTTCAGTTGTCTATTCACAGTTAGAGTACCTCATCACCTGTATTACGGCTAAGTCAATGTGGGAAAAGTTATGTGCCATACCTGAACAGAATAGTGAGTCAAATAAATTGATGCTGATGACTAAGTTCCACGATTACCGTATGTCTTCAAGTGACTCTGTGGCACAACATATAGCCAATGTTGAGAATATGGCAAGCCGTTTAAAGGATGTTGGTGAAACAGTTTCCCAGGTAACCATTATGGCAAAAATTTGGCTAGCTTACCATCTAAGTATGATGCTTTCGTTACTGCTTGGGATAATGTAGAAGCTAATAGACAGACAATCGACATCTTAACTACCCGTCTAATAAAAGAAGAATTCTGAATCTCTGCAACGGATTATGTGAATGGTGGTTTTTTAACCCTGAGTATTTCAACATCCAAAAAGGTTTTTTTCGTCAAAGAAGAATGAAGACACAAGACAGGCTTCTCCACAACAGCAACAAAAGAAGAAACTTACTTGCTTTTATTGCAATAAACCAGGGTATATTGCAAAAGAATGCAGGAAGAAACGTCGGGACATTGAACACAACAAATCCAGGTTCAACTTTGTTGATATCGCCCTTATTGTGCAGTCCAATGAAGCAGCAAATATTCGACGTCTCAACACAGAAGATATTTGGTTCCTGGACAGTGGCGCATCCACACATATGACATATAGAAGAGATTGGTTTTCCAAGTTCCATGAAATTAAAGGAGAAAAGGTGACCTTAGGAGATGGATCCGAATGTGAAGTCCAGGATCAGGGTACAATTTACATGCAAAAGTCCATTAAAGGTAAATATGTAAATTGAAGATTAGAAAATGTGCTTTTTGTACCGAAACTAAATATAAATTTACTGTCAGTGGAAGCATGCATGAATAAGAGCCACAATGTAAAATTTTCGAAAGATACAGTTGAAATATACTCAGATAATAAATTGATAGCAGAAGGTGTTCGTCAAAAGAATAACCTTTTTAGAATTTTTTTTAGAATTAGCATAATTGAAGCTAATATTCATGCTACTCCAGATATAAAAGAATGGCACGAAATGCTCGGTCAAATTGGTGTAAAATATTTACGTGAAATGAGTAATAAAGAAATAGTAAATGGATTCCAAATGTCTAATTTTATAAAAAGATTTTTTCTGTGAACCCTGTCAGAAGGGAAAACGGCATCGTTTACCATTTCCAAAAAATAAAATGAATTCACTGTCAAAAGTTGAAGTTGGTGAATTCATTCATAGTGATGTTGTAGGTCCACTCCAGGAAATATAATTAGGGCGCTCACGATTCTTTTAAAGACCACGGCTCTGGGTACAGGTCAGTTTATTTCTAAAGCATAAATGTGATGTTTTTGATAAAATTAAAGAATTTCATGCTTCTTTCAAGACCAAGTTCAATCGCTCTATAAAGATTAAACCTTTTGACAATGTAACTGAATACTGTAACAAACCAATGACACAATACCTACACTCACAGGTATTACAATTGAGACAACAGCTCCCTACAAACCTGAGCAGAATAGGAGAGTCGAAAGGGACAACCGAACAGTTATGGAATGTGCTCGCACAATTCTACAAGCTAGTGGTCTCCCATTGCAACTATGGGCGGAGGCAGTCAACACTGCAATCTACATATTGAACCGAACCCTGTCTACTCAAGTAAGAGATACGACTCCATACGAACTATGGATGTGTTGGAAACTTGATTTGGCACATATCCGAACATTCGGTGAGATAGTTTTTGTACATGTACCAAAAGTAACGAGGAAGAAACTCGACGATAAGTGACAGAAAATGGTATTAGTTGGATATAAGGGATATTCAGAAAACTTTAGACTATATACCTAACCCTAATATAAAAAGTATAACTGTATCAAGAGACGTGGTTTTTCCGAAATTCCTGGACAAAAATGAATCCATTCCAGAAGATGTACAGCCTACAATCAATGTTCAGCGTGAAGAACTTGATCCAGCAGAGATACTTTTCGACGATGAAGAACTGGACCTTGAGATGAGAGACGAACATATCCAGGAGGAAGATCAGGACGCTGAAGAGGCAGCAGCTCACCCTCATCATTAGAGAAACCGAAACCAATACATAAACCTACATAAACCAATCAGATTTTATGCCTACCTCATAGAATTTCAAGAACCCACAGCTTTTGAAGATGCAATTTCCAGTGAAAATGCAGATGACTGGAAAACTGAAATAGCCGAGGAACTTGATTCACATGAGAAGAATGGAACATGGACTTTTACACAACTACCCAAGAATAAGAAGGCGATAACCATCAAGTGGGTGTTTAAAGTGAAGCACTCTCCTGCAGATGACAACACTCGTTATAAAGCACGACTTTGCGCAAGAGGTTTTCTTCAACAGGCAGAAATCGATTATCAGGAAACGTTTTCACCAGTAGTATGTTACGAATAAGTTCAGTAACATTACTGGCAATCGCAGCACGGGAGGATTACGAAATTTCCCAATTTGATGTCAAAGCAGCCTTTCTACACGGAGATCTCTATGAAGAAGTTTATATGGAAGCGCCGAAAGGTATTACTGTAGATAAAGTAAATCCACAAATTAATCTTATAAGTTCTTATAAATATGAAAAAGTAGAATCTGAAGGTTTTCCTTTTCGTGAAGCTATTGGAAGTTTGATGTACTTGGCAATAATAAGTAGACCAGACATTTCATATGTAGTAGGCCTGTTAAGCCGATTTTTAACGAATTATCATAATGAACACTGGCAAGCATAAAGAACACTGCAATTTAGATATTTAAAAGGAACTGTTCACTTTGGAATATTGTACAGTGAAGGGATTGTACAGGCTGACCTGTTAACTGCATATTCAGACACTGATTACGCAGATGATCCAGATACACGTAGATCAACTTCAGGATATATATTTATGATGTCAAACGGACCGATGTCTTGGTCTTTGAAACGACAAAGAATGGTCTCACTCAGCACAACCGAAGCGGAGTTTATAGCTTCCAGTGAGGCAACTAAACAACTGATTTGGTTACAGTGATTTGTTTGTGAGCTCGGATATGCACATGATTCTCCTATAAAGTCATATGTTGATAATCAGAGTGCCATTAGGCTAATAAAGAATCCAGAATTTTATAACAGAGCGAAACATGTGGATATCCGATACTATTTTATTAATGATGTATATGAAGATGTTGTTCTAGATGTAGAATATATCCGTAGTAAAGATCAGCTGGCTGATTTTTTCACTATAGGCTTTAATCTAAAGAAAAATTTGTTAATTTTCGTAGTAAAATTGGAATTGAAGAATAAAATTTTCTTTGAAGCTTCTAAATAGTAATGGGTTTCCTGTCTCTGTACGGCAGCGCTATAGTTTCAGTGTGCAACCTTTAGTTGTAATTCCCGTTAAAAGACACAGTCGTTGTTTTATATCCTTCAGATACACTACAAGTGTTTACCTTTTTACTTACTTTATTTTATTTAAAACATTGTGTTATATATATATATATATATATATATAAACGTGTATATAAACGTTGTAACTATATAAACGTGTGTATTTTGTTTTACTTTCAATATTAAATACATTTTCCACTGTCGTTTTTGTACACTGTGTTTTAATTTCGAGTTAGAACAATTCTAAACCTCAACAATAATACAGCTCTCATACTTCATATTGTGTCTGTTTTGATTCCCTTATTCTTTTTCTCCTGCATTTCTTAGCTCACCTCCTCATTCACCCATTTGCCTTCTGCTCTTAGCCTATTTCCTTACGCGCGTATCCGTATTCCTTATGCGTATATTTCTCCGGTAATATTCCTCTTCCATTAATTTCTATATCCTTTTTTTATTTCCAGAATTCAGTCAGTAACCTGCAGTCTTCATTTCAGTTCATTCTATCTTCAAACTTACTTGCCTTCTTCCTAGCTTTCACTCTCAGTTTGCTCCTCTTACATTCCTCTCTCACTATGTGTCCCGGAGATTCTCTGTACTCTCTCAACCTCTTCCTATTCTTTCCATCCCCAGAATTCTGCACCATACATTGATATACTCTCTATCATACTTTCAAATATCATTACCCTCCTCCAGAAGTCGCTTTCCAATTTTCTTTCTCCTATCCCTCAAAAACATCCCATTACCTTGTTTGCTTTCCTGGCTAACTCTCTCACATGCGATTTATCCGAGGACCTCTCGCGTAGGCTAACTCTTTTATTCGCTCAATTGTTCCCCCTTCCCACTTCCATTCCTTCTTCTAGATCTTGCTCTTTCTCTTACTACACATCATCATTTTCGTTCTCTCCACATTCATTTCTATGTATTTCTTCCGCTCATATCTCCATTGACTTTTCTTCATTTCTTTCGTCTCTCCTTTGCTCGTTGCCCCCACTACCACACCATCCGTCACATCATCCGTCTTTGCCCCCACTACCACAACGCCAGGCTCCATACTTTCCTTCTACCTATCACACAATCAAGATGTACTTGCACGTAAATTCCCTGAAATTAACGCAAAAACTCAAACGTTTGATATTCCTTAGATAAGTTAATTTGTTAAAGATCTACAATTTACAACATCCATGAACGAGAGTGAATCTAATGGGTGGTGTTGATTTGTTCAAATAGTACAAAATTTTGTTGTAAGGTACAGAATATCACAATGCAGAGAATTACATAGAATTAATGAAAACTATCCTTTTCAACTTTTACAGAAAGCTTCACTGTTTCCACAATCACTCATATCGGTATCTAGAAACTAGGTAATATTAGTGAAGGACATTGGAAAAAATTATTATTAGAAAATGAACTATGAAATATGGATATTAAGATAAATGTCACATGATGGGCGACAAATGTTGGAGTATTCTGGGTGGCTGTTCTGACAAACTCATGAAATGCTAGAAATCCAGATGATGAATATACATTTATCAACTCTGTGAAGTAAATACCTTACTTTTTATTTGTTTATTTTTTTAACTGGCAGTTCGAGCAATTATTAATAGTAATAACATGAAAAGTACATAACTTAAAAAATAAGATAATTTTTTTCTAAAAGAGGTCAATATAGCATATCTCAAATACTAGATCTGATAAACCAAATCGAACGGGTATTTTCGAATCTTCAGTCAAAATTTACTTTGAAATTCTTAAAAAATCTCCGACACCAAAATATCTGTTGGGCTGTTTTATGTGCCCAAATGTCCTGTAGCAACTAATTACTATGATATTTATAATATCTATGTATAAGTTGTCCCTCTATTTGAATTATTAAATATTTTATAAAAGCAAAATGCTAAATAATATCTCAGTTTTTTACCGATTTAAATTTAATAGAACTTTTAACAATAACCGATAATAAAAACCGTCCCTTTATACAAAGCTTCTTAAAAAAGCTGCATAAAACATAAAACTTTCTAATATTACTTAAGAAACTTAGAAAATAGCTTGTCACATTGATTCTCAATGGCATTGTATTAAGTTGTGAGACAAAAAAGATTCTTGAACGTATATATAGAGAAAAGACTCAAGAATAAAAAAAGTTATGGTTCGTATAGTTTCTAAGGCTCCCTTGTTCAGAAATACCGGCATGAACTGAGAATTGCGCCCTTGAGCATTGAAGGAAGCCACCCTGTGTCCGATTACAATATTTCTCACACCCCCGACGCAACCTCCTGTTATACCCACACGTAATGTATATTGCATGCTGACTATGGCATTCTATTCTTATTGCCATTTCAGCGTTATATTGACGGTTCATAAATATTAAAACTTTTAGCCGCCAATTAATATTTTAAATGTATTATTAAATGAGCAGCTTAAGAAGCCAGGTTTATTTAATCTTTCTATAACACCTTGAGGGAATAATTAATTTTCATATCAAATTAATTAATCAGGTTGTTTTACCTGTCCCTGGATTTGGATACTCACTGTTTATATGAAACATGCATATAATATTAATGACATTTATATTATATGACAAAAATAACCATGCATTCTTTTTAGTAAATAAAATAAGTAATAGTAAATTCTTTGAATATTACTACTATATTGATTAAGCAAGAACTAGCGAATATAGACGAAATTTCAGAGTCTAAACTAGTTAAAATTAATATATCAAAATATGCATACAAAGGGATGGCGCGATTTTTATAATGTCCAATCAATCGATGCACATCCTAACTAGGAATAGTTGACAAACACGATGGATAAACGGTTTCCTTTCAAATTCTGTTGCACAAAAATAAGAAAGGAATTTTATTTTGTTACCTGCTCAAAACAGGTTACTAAAAACTAAAAACTAAACTTAAAACTAAAACTACTATTTAATTTTTTTTTTTAATATTATAAACCCATCATAACGAATGATTCGCTGTCTCGACTAAATCCTTGTGTTTTGTGTTTGGGCTTAGATTTATAAATGCCTACAAATTGAATAAGCTTTAATTGTATAAAGACACTACTGATGCCTAGACCTGTTTCTAGAAAAAAAAAATAGACGATTAAAATGATGATTTTTTAAATTTGTTTTAATTACGAATGTGTTTGATTAGTTTTTATGTTTATTATTTTGGACGGAAATAATTCCGTAAATATTTATTAAGATTAATCAAGTTATCTTGATTAAAACGATTTATTATTCTTTTTCGATAACAATTAGATATTTGTAACCTTTTTGTTAATATTTAACTTTGGAAAAGTAAGAAAACATAATTCAAAATTATGGCAAATTTTTACCTAAACTTAAAAATCATTTTTGTCATGTTTAGATTTTGCCATATTTATTAACGGTAGTTTATCAGCTGTATAAATATGTTGAGTGGAAATACCACAAAAGGAAATTCCAAAATTTAATTTTAAATATTTGTTATTCCCGACAAATTTTAATAAAGCTCTGGATTATTTTCTTGTCTGGTTATTTTCTTTATTATTCATTTTAAAATAAAATAGCAAATTTTTGTATAATAAATGTATTATTATTATTAACACGTCGACGGACACTCGAAACGAGTAAAGTTCAAAAATGGAAAAACTGCACGATTTTGAATATTTTAGGATGTTAGAACCATAGTTGTACTATTTCTGCTTAAATAAACTTAGTTTTAACTAATTAAGCATTTTTACTTAGGTTGCGATTATAACAGTCGATGCCAGACGAACCCGACAGACGATACGATGTGACAATGACGGCTATGACAGTCAAAATTTGGGAACGTGACTAATCGTAATTATGTTTGAGCAATTGTGTTTTTGGAGTTTTACATAAATTGTATAGTTTTAGTTCGTAATAAAACAATAATAAATACATTTCAATAATTTTCATTACTAAAGTATATTCAGTGTGCCATAATTCACAGCATGGTGTAGGACACAATGCAGGTTTCGATGCAATTCTTGCAGCAATATGACGTTCTTTTTCCTCTTCTTCTTCCCTCTTTGTAGCGTTGTTTACATCTCTGAAAATACGATTTTCGCTGATAATTTTCAGGAGGAGTATTTTTTTCAAGAAAATGCTGTTCTATCAATAGTGTTGTTATTGTTATGTCTTCGTAGATGTCTATGATATATTAATGACCTTCCTTCTTGTATATAATGTTAATTATAGATATGATATATATATATATATCAGTTAATGATCTAATTATACCTTCTTTATATTTTACAAATTTCATTTGAGAACCTGTCCTCTTTTTTAAAAAACAAGCAGGCGTTCCGTTCAGCGGTCGGCTGCCAATAGGACGTCAAAGAAGATTGTTTCTTGCGATATTTCCGATTCTTTCCGTTTTTCGCACTTATCTCCAAATTTTAAGCGAATGCTCGAAAATTGGAGATAACAGTTTTGTACGGAAAAAATCGGTGCTCCCGATAACACCACTCGCGTCGCGATCGGTCCAAATACGGCCTAGAAACGTAAATTTGGTTTTCGCGCCGCACCCCCGCCGCCTCCGGCGCCACCACAATATCTCAACGATGAGTCAATTGCCTGGAGTTTTTTAAACATTTTACCACTTTCGCCCGGCAAATTTTCTTTCGAAAGTCACTAAAAACGTCCGTTTTCATTCTCCATACCCGATTTGACGCATTTCTCCCGTCCCCTCCCAGAAAGGCGTGCCATACTATTTTAGTATATGTAAATAATAAGAATTCCACATTGCCATATCCAGGAGAAGAAATATTACCTTCTTGTACCATCGAATTATTTTTAGCGGACTAGATAAGTAGGGAAAGATAGTTCCTTCTAAAACCACCTCCCCCACTGACCTTAACCTTGGCACTTCCGGTTTCGACGTCCGGTTTCAACTTCGGGTTTACGGTTTCGACTTACGGTTTCGACTTCCGGTCTCCATTTCCGGAACTTCCGAATGCGCGGGAAAATTAAAAAATAGACGCGAGGCGGGAAAATTCAAAATTAGATGTCGGCGGGGCAAATTAGGTGTGTAGTTGGCTGCATATATCAACGAGATTAGATACATGAGGTTAGATACATGGGGTTAGATACATGAGACTTGATAGACGGGGCTAGATACATGAGACTAGATAGATGGGACTAGATACATAAGACTAGACAGACGAGGCTAGATCCATGAGACTAAATACATGAGACTAGTTAGACGGGGCTAGTTGCATGAAACCAGATAAGACTGAACTAAAATATATAAGGGATTGTTTAATTCAACTAAAATATATTTTCGATTGTTTTTTCGTTTAACTTAATAAACATAATAAGATTTTGATTTAAATAAAGATTCAGTAGTCGGTTAAGCATAGCCGGATGTTTGTGTTTGTCAGTGTAATCAATTTCTTCGAATTGTTTTTCGTTTTTATTTTTATTTACTGCCCTGGCCGTCTAGCGCTGATTACAACTCCTGCTATCTTATCAGCGGTGCGCGATCGGAGAAAATAATAAATTATGAAGCGTGGTCTAATAAATTTCTTAGGTTTGTTTTTCGTTTTAATTTAATAAACATAATCACGTGAAACATTCAGCATTTCATTTATATAAACCAGAGTTCAATTTTCTGGCATCCACTTTTCATCTACTTGCATCCACTTTTCATCACGCGAAACATGGAGTCAGGTCTATGTAACCCCACGCTAAACAGGGTGTGAGGTCTATGTAACCCCAAGCTAAACAGGGTATGAGATCTATGTGACCCCACGCTAAACAGGGTACATTGCTAATATTCCCAAATTTCCCTTCTTTTTCCCTTCATTTGCTAATATTCCGAAATTTCCCCTCGAGGATTTTGCAAACGGGCCGAAGGAAGCGGAGGCGGCAGCGCAAAACGGGATTGTACATTTTTCTCGTGTAGAACCGAGAGCTACGTCGAACGGTGCCATTTTCGCGACTTAACTCCCCTAGGTTCGAACGCACCAGACCGAAATATAAATTCACGAATTTTGAACCTTTGAAGCGCATTTTTGTCGCATCTCAACAATTCCGGATCGTTTGACTGCCGCCGTTCCACGTTTTTAGAGCCCTCGCTCGCCGTCCTACGACGTCCCGTTCACCTGGTGCAAGAGAAAATGCAACTTTTTTTTGCCGATTTTGCATTTATTTTGCCATTTATTATCACTTCCACGGACGCCCTAGGCTTATTTAAAGGGCTCCAGGTCGCCAGTAGGATTCGTTCTCTTCAGAACGCATGCCCGCAACTATTCCGGCAAGAATTTTTATACTGCGACTTTTTGCGAATCTGCGGCAGTAAAGAGAAGAGTGCGCAAAAAGCGAAAAAAACCAGAGGCGTTTTGCGGTGGTACCTAGAACGTCCGAATAAATTGACGAATCGGAACGGGACGTTCGATCGGGCATAGAACCTATTAATTTGGGAGTTTAATCCCGATTGAGTTGAAGATGGCGTTGCGACGCTATAAAAACGAAAAATGTCAGGAGGTCCAGGAAAACTCCCACAGAATCGCCAACTAAAGCTCTGCGGGAACGGTTTCACGCGATTCCGGCAGAAAATTGGACTTGAATTTTATCTTTTAGTGTAAGCGGCATCTCACTGCGGCGTTCCGTCGCGGCGAACTTTCGCGACGCCCGCCGAAACTCGCCGCATTGCATGAAACAAATGACGAAAGTAAGACGTCCATATTTTTGCAGTCGCCCGGTGAATGTTCTGGATTCTTCAGTGGATTGTAGAATGGTATTTTGGCTTTCCGCACCAATAATTGAACGTCGCGGAATCGCGTCGTGACGCCCACTTATAACTGTTAATCTGCACAGAAAAAAACTTGAATGTCGATTTGGGGCACTAGGATGTCGCGTTTTTTGAAGTCCCAAGTTGACCGGCATGTGGGCCCTGCCGAGCCGCGAATTTTGGTACCGACGCTGCGTCGCTGCGATCACGGAGTCGCTCGCCACAGTTCGAAACGTATCGGCTCTCCTTCGCTGGAAGGTGCGGTCAGTCTGACCGCTGCAGTTTCTCTGTTTCTGGGCGCAGCGACTCGAAATTGCACGCGTTGCGTTCCATTCAGAACGGATGCCCGCGCCTCCGATCCAAACCGTCCCGATCCGGAAATATTTCCATAAATGTGCAGGGTGCACTGTAAAAGTGCACCTTCAAGTTTGAGATTGAACCTATGGCTGTGCGGCAGTGTAACCGGCGCCAACGCCGGGCGCCGCGGCGCCGAGTTATGGAGGAGCAAAGGATTATAGAGAAGCGCTATTTTCCGGTTTTGATCAATAGGTGATCAATGTGAAAGTGGTTACTTAAAATTGTCATGGCAGTCAAATGGTTAAAAAAATTAATAAATAAAATAAACACAATCAAAACCTTAATATTAAAAAAGTGACGTGAAAGTGACTTGAACGTGACTTTTTTTTCATTACAAAATAAAAATAGAAAATAAAGAAAACATTTAAAAATGAGGGTAAATGGTGATACCGGAGACTGATCAGAGTTCTTAGACGAACCTCACACCGAAGACAATTGAAAAAGCGAATAAAACGAAGCGAAAATAAACTCTCGAGCGAATGACCTCTCAATTCGTTCGTGCGCCCAATTTTGCTCTCGTGAGCAATTGACAACTTGCCGCCCTAGTTGCGTTAAGATTTAAGTTGGGGTGCGGCGCGAAAACGAAATTTCCGTTTCTAGGCCGTATTTGGACCGATCGCGACGCGAGTGGTGTTATCGGGAGCACCGATTTTTTCCGTACAAAACTGTTATCTCCAATTTTCGAGCATTCGCTTAAAATTTGGAGATAAGTGCGAAAAACGGAAAAAAAATATCGCAATGTCACAATTTTAAAAGAAAAAATTGATCATGACGTGTTACCTTTCCATTGCACAATTCACCAGGAAGCACTTTGCACACAAACATTTCCAGAACATATGAACAAAGTTATGGATTTGGTTGGACCAATAATATTATTGCAAAGGCGTCTAATAGACTTTTTTATGGTTAGTTAAGCGCATGCGCATCCGCCAAGTTTGAAAGGCGGGAATATGAAAGTTTCGGGCAAATAATAACGTAATACGTCAAAAAGTTCGGGCAAAACAAGCGGAAATTGACACATGTGCACAAACAAATTTCAACTATGAGAAGGTCTATCATCGAAGAAAATAAAAAAAAGACTTTATGGAAAAAAATATACGTGGCTCTTGATGAAAAAAACCTGAGCTAGATGAAGTAAACGAACTGCCGACAGATCATGCAACGGCTCAGTTTTACACAATCTGACTGATTTGACTATATACTATGACATATATAATAAGCAGAAGCACGATGTAATTGTCCTCTTGAGATGTCTTTTGTTGAATTAAATAATTAATTTGTTGAAATTAGGAGAAAATACATGATTTAATCTAAAAATTCCTAACCACAAACAATTATGATTTATGAGATTTTTAAAATCGAGTTATAGATTAATTTTGTAAAGCTAATACCAAATTCGGTTTATATTAGATTTAATTTACAACTTAAATTAATTTATTTAAAGAAATCATATGAAAATTTTAATTACAAAATCTTCATATTACGTTTAGTCCATATTAAAGTAAAAGGTCGAGAACATTGTTCAGTTAATTTTTTTTTGTACTTCACCGCCTTTTGTGTTTGCGTAAAATTAATAACAGCATAAAAACTAAAATTGAGAAATTAATGAGTTGAGAAATTATTATGGAACAGAAAAGTGAAAAATATTTTTTAGCTGCATTCTACAAAAAAATTCGTGATTAAGTACTTGCCCGATTTACGATGCCCGGTCATCTGCTAAACATAAAATCAAATGATGCAAGAATTTCGAAACATATTTTTAGTGCCGACAAGTCGATTAAATCAATGTATAAGCAGCGGTATGCGTACAAATAATTGTGTAATTAAGCTGACTAAATTTTTGAAAATCGAAAGCAGCGTATTCACAAAATTACGTAGACGCTCACACGGAAAGTTAGTTATTTAAATTGAATCTACATCTCATTAAATTAAGTAAGCCAATATTTTAACTCTGAAACAAACTATAAATGAAAAAAATTAAAAAAGTTTTATATTGTTTATAAGACCCGATGTCTCAAAGGCTTTTGTACGAAGTACCCTTCAAATACAATTGCAGTGGACAGAAGGGAAATACCCCAATACAGTCATTGAAAAATGAATGTAACTGGTGCTGGAATATGTGGGTTGTCTCCTAGGTGCACAACATCTATAATAGTAGAGATGCTGTCTTTCAAACGCAAGTTCTCGCAATTAACACTTGCATCTAAGAAAATCTATGCATGGGAGTGAAGACTTACATCACTAAAACCATGGCCCTTAAAGTATAACAGAGTGTAACAACAAGAGCCACCTATTATATTGAGTCCGCAGAAGTAGTCAACAACACAGCAAACGGATGTTGCGTTCCATATCTTACGCCCACAGCTGAAATCCTGCAACTGTCTCGAAAACAGATTGAAACTGCGGTAGGCTTCTTAACAGGACATTGTGCACTGCCAAAACACCTGCAGAAGATGGGCATCTGGACGGATTAACTCTGATGTAGGCTCTGCAACGAGGATGACGAAACTGCTTCTTATATAATCTTCCACTGTTAAGCAATCACGCGTAGGAAACAAAAACTCAACATTCAAACAGAGGAACCGGCGAATCAAAAGACACATAAACTGCTGGGCTTAATTCTCAGTTTGAATGGAACAATGTGGGGGAATACAATAGGCTTATAAAGGCGCAGTGTTTTAAGCGATATAAATTCATGTAGCCACATTAAGAAGAGAAAAAATGTATACAAACTTAAAACATACAAATTATGGATTACAGTTTTTAAATGTATATACGCTCATGCATATCGGCCGGTACGAGCAGCCGACAACAAAAAACGAACAAAAATATTGTGTATGCTGATTTTCCAGTTGTTGAACTACTTGGTTAGAAAAGGGTTTGCGGAACCTAAGCAACCTTTGCTGCGTTATTGTCAAGCAGTACAAAGACGTACAATATACAGGGTGGGCCATTTAACGTGACCTTTAGAGTGACGAAAAAATGTCTAGAAGGGAATTTTCTTGATTTCAAAGGGCTGACACAGTAGCTAAAAATCTTTTTTGTCAAGGTCATAGTTTATGCGTCCTCAAGGTATTCAATGGTTTTTCATAGGGCAACATGTTATTTTTTTATCAAGACGCTGTAGCCACTATTCAGACGAATCCAGCGACCCATGACATCATGATCTTGAAACGATTTGACAAGTGTATCCATTGAAAATAACTTAGAATAACCGTATCGAAAATGGTATTGTACAGTCAAGCATAGAAAGTGGATATGATTCTGATTTATGGTGAGACCGGCAGCAACTCTGTGCGAGCGCAGGAACTTTATACACAACGTTTTCCTGACATAAATCATCCTTCCCGTCGATGTTTCGATCGAATTATTCATTTATTCCGTGGAACGGGCAGTGTCAATCTACGCAAGGAAACGTCGCAAGACTAAAACATACGAAGGATCAGATTTTGCCGTTCTAGCTGCAGTAGTTCATGATCCGCAAACAAGTAGTCGGCAAATTGAGCACGATTGCAGAATTTCCAAGGCGAGTGTTTTAGTAATATTAAGACGTCATAAATTCCATCCGTACCATCTTTTCTTGCATCAAAAACTTCATGGTGCTGATTTTGGTAATAGAGTTCATTTCTATGAATGGGCTCTGCACGAGTTACAGGTGAATCCGAATTTTTTCGATGACGGTTTGTTTACTGACGAGTCAACTTTTAATAACCATGGACAGTTGAATACGCATCACATGCGTGATGCGTATTCAAGTGGCCCCGGCAAATTTTGCACCAGCGACCTTGGAGTGTTTATGCGTGGTGTTTCATAATTGAGAATTGAATTATTGGACCATTTTTCATAGACGGCAATACGAAGTGACTAAAAAATACTTCGAGTTTTTGAACAACACTTTAGGAGAAATACTACAAGACATCCCGTTAGCATAGCGATGCCGAATGTGGCATCAACAAGATGCTGTCCAGCTCATTGGGCAGTTATAGCTTGTGAAGTGATAAACCGATAATTTTCCAGACGCTGGATTGGGTGAGGTGCAGTAATCCCGTGGTCTGTTCGTTCGCAACTTGAGTTTTTCCTATGGCGAGTTATAAGGGATCGTGTTTGTCATTGTAATGGAACGCTCAAGGCGCTCATGCGTCGGGTTCCCCTTCAAGAGTTGGTAGCCCTGATCAACCAGATGTTCTCCATTATTATTGTTAAATATACGTTAGTGTTAAGTCATATTAAATAACATTGTAAATATATAATATATTAATAATAGTTGTTTATAACACAAATTATATTAATATATTATAACACATGGTGCCGAAACCAAGTTAAAATGTCGGAAGATAGTGCAAATATAAAACCGCCGAAATATTTCGTTACAACGATAGAAAACATCGCAGAAGCATAAAAACTGTGGCTACAACAGTGGGAGAACGCCGTTGCAACTAACTTAAGCAAAAAGAAAGCAGAAGTACAGGTTGCAATTTTCATGACAAGTATTGGTCCAGACGCTGCTGTCATCTTTAATACATTTAACTTATCTGTAACTGAGTCCCAATCACTCGAAATTATTAAAAGTAAATTTACAAACTAATTTACACCGAGAATTAATGAAATCTATGAAAGATATATGTTCAACCTCATGACCCAAGAAAGTGGACAATATTTTGATGAATTTCTTACTAATCTCAAAACCAAAGTTAAAAATTGTGGTTATGGAATTCTTAAAGACAGCATAATTCGGGATAAAATAGTAATCGGCATAGAAAGTGACACTACAAGGGAAAAACTCCTGGCAGAACATGAATTAACCCTAGAAAAAACAGTAGATATCTGTCACTCAGTGGAACAGGTTCAACAACAAGTGAAAAATATGAAGAATACAGCGTCAGTAGAAACGGTTACTTATAAAAAGAAAAATAATTATATTAATAATAGTGATAAAGATACACAGTGTAAAAAAGAAAAAAGGGAATTAGAAGAAAGAGAATTTAACTGTGGAAGATGTGGTACGAGACATGGAGTTAGGGCATGCCCAGCATTTGGAAAAACATGTGGGATATGCCATAGAAGAAATCACTTCACTAAGTACTGTAAAAGAAATGAAACAAATGTACAATCACTGGAAGAAGGAAAGGAAATAAGTGATGCAGATTACTATGTCTGTGAAATCGGAAAGGACACAGGTCACGAAAAGGACTGGTTTGAGAAAGCAAGCTTGTCAGGAATTCAGGTAAACTTTAAACTTGATTCAGGTAGCCAATGCAATGTATAAGTAAAAGTATAGCATATATAATGTATAATGTAATATATATGTATAAGTAAAAGTATAGCAGATAAAACTAGAGCCAACACAGAGCAGTCCACTACCAGGTATTTGATGTCATTTTCTAACCACAAAATGCCTGTATTAGGAGAGGCATGGATCGAAACACAAATTAAAAATAAAAAGTTAGCCGTCAAATACATAATAGTAGAGAAGGAAGTTACACCAATACTCGGCAAAACAAGCTGTGTAAACCTCAACTTAGTGAGACGAGTTGAAGAATTGTCAAAGAAAACCGAAGAACTTTTTGATGGAATTGGTTGCCTGAAACAATTTAAATACGATATAGACCTGATAGACAATCCTCTGCTGCCGATATGCCCACCAAGAAAGGTACCACATATAATCAGAGATCAAGTAAAAAAAGAACTGGAGAGTATGGTCGAACAAAAAAATAATAAAAGCAGTCACAGAACCAACACCAGCAGTTTCACCTATGGTAGTAGTAAGAAAAAATGTAAAAATACGATTGTGCTTAGATCCATCAGTTACAAATAAAAATCTAAGAAGAAGGCACTACCCTCTAAACACGGTTAAAGAAATAACTGCAGGAATACACGGATCAAAATGGTTCACTTTATTAGATTGCAAAAAAGGTTTTTGGCAGCTTAGAGTCACAAAAAGAACATCAGAATATTTAACATTCAGCACGCCATTTGGAAGATACTCTTGCCTGAGAATGCCATTTGGTTTAGCATCTGCGCCTGAAGTGTTTCAACAAGTCATGAGCTCACTCCTCACGGACATAGAAAACACAGAGGTATCAATGGATGATATACTTATACATGCTGAAACACAAGATAAATTAGAAAAAATTACACAAAAAGTGCTAGATAAATTTCGAAATTCAGGGTTAAAACTAAATAAAGAAAAATGTATATTCAGTACACAAGAAGTTAAATTCTTAGGACATATTATGACTAACGAAGGATTGAAGCCAGACCCAGAAAAATTAGAAACGATAAATAAAATAAAGAGACCTGAAAATGTAAAACAACTGCAAAGATTCCTTGGGTTAGTAACATACCTCTCAAAATTCATGAAAAACGTGGCTGATGTAACTAGACCATTAAGAGTATTACTGAAAAAAGACACAGAATGGTATTGGGACAACGAGCAAGAGGAGGCTTTTTTAAAATTGAAAGAGTTACTGAAAAAGCCTCCCGTGTTGGGATATTATAATCCAAAAGAGGCTATACTACTTTCAGTGGACGCAAGTAGTTATGTCTGCGGTGGAGTATTGATTCAAAAAGGAAAACCTATTGCCTACTGCGCAAAATATTTTACTACCACAGAAATAGGATACAGTCAACTGAAAAAAGAAGCAAATGCCATATTGGTAGATTGTAAAAAATTTCACAGTTACATTTGGGGTTGTAAAAATCTTACCATCGAATCTGACCATAAACCTTTAGAAACAATATTTAAGAAGTCCCTCGCGGAAGCGCCGCCCAGATTACAAAGAATGCTATATCAAATACTGCCGTATAACCCTAAAATCATTTATAGAAAAGGCTCATAGATGTACGTCGCCGATGCACTAAGTAGAGACTGCCAGAATCTAAGCTGCGAAGAAATGCACAATGGAACGCTTCAGATATGTGCCGTTGTTCCATTCACCAAATCACGTAAAGAAGACTTGAAAAGATATACAGAAATAGCAATGAATTAAAAGAACTAAAAGAAATAATTTTAAAAGGATGGCCTGACAAAATTGAAGAAGTCAAAGATAACTTAAAAAAATATTGGACATATAGAGAAACGCTGAGCGACATTAATAATCTGATTTTCAAAAGCGACAGTATTAATTCCACCATCAATGGTACCGTTAATAATGAAGCACTGCCATCTGAGTCACAAGGGTGTACAAGGAACGCTACAATTTGCTAGAGATAACGTTTTCTGGCCTGGAATGACAAAAGACATTACAGAATATGTAAGAATTTGCAAAACCTGTAATAAAATTCAGAAAGATAATCCTATGGAGCCTTTGATGCAACAGAGACCACCTAAAAGATCTTGGAGCATTGTCGCATCGGATTTATTTCATTTTCAAAGAAATGAATATCTACTAATAACAGATGCCTACTCAGGATTTTTTGACTTCAAACAAGTGGATGTGACAAATAGCACCACTATTATCAATGTCTTGAAAGCATGGTTTGCTACATTTGGAATACCAGACACACTTCAAACAGATGGAGGCAGACAGTATAGCAGTCATGAATTCAAAGAATTTAGTAAACAATGGCAGTTCGAACACCGAATTTCAAGTCCACATTTTGCCAGATCCAATGGTTTAGCTGAGAGATGTGTACAGGGAGCAAAAAATCTACTCCAAAAAATGTTCAGAAAATAGCTCAGATATTTACTTAGAACCCAGTCGACACTGAGTCAGCGACTGCTCAGCCAATACCGATGCCGATCACGACACCACCGTCGCCTGCCAGACATCCAGTTACAGATGCGACCGAACCAACCCTGAGTACGACTAGTAGCGGTCGTGTCATTAAGGTACCGTTGCGTTACCGCTGAAAAAGGGGGATGTAATGGAACGCCCAAACTGCTCATGCGTCGGGTTCCCCTCCAAGAGTTGGTAGCCCTGATCAACCAGATGTTCTCCATTATTATTGTTAAATATACGTTAGTGTTAAGTCATATTAAATAACATTGTAAATATAAAATATATTAATAATAGTTGTTTATAACACAAATTATATTATTATATTATAACACAGTCATGATATTCCGAGGACGTCGGCGAACATGCGAGAACGAATTAGAAGCGCCTGTGCCGCTAGCATTCAAGAGAATCATTTATCCGACGTCTTTCAAAATTTGTCGAGGTTAATGGTAATCACTTCGAACATTTGCTATAATAAATTTTCTGCAGAAAAAATCAAATACATTATTCTGATATTTTTATTACCAATAAAATCACGATTCTCATTTTTACGGGTGCATTTTGGTGAAAAACCTTTACAATGATATCATTATATCATAACTCGCTGGATTCGTCTGAATAGTGGCTATAATGTCTTGATAAAAAATAACATGTTCCCATTTGAAAAACTATTGATGACCTTGAGGACGCATTAACTATGACCTTGGCAAAAAAGACAAATTGGAGAATATTAAGCTGGATTTAAGAGCAACAGATCCTGCCCAGAGTAAATTCTAAACCTTAAACAAATAATTAAGTACATGAAAATATCAAATAAAAAGATAGTGCTAATATTTGTCGATTTTAAAAAGCATATGATTCAATAGACAGAGACTCGCTTTTCAAAACCTTTTGAAGGAATTTGCAGTAGTTTGGAAAAAGTCTGGAAATAAATAAACAAACTCTTACAAACACAGTATCTAAAGTTATATTCCTTGGAAGAACCTCTAGTCCCTTCCAGATTGTATCAGGAGTCCGACAAGGAGACGGTTTATGGTGACACCATTATTATTCAACTGTGTGCTGGAAAAAGTTATAAGAGAATGGAAAATGGAAGAAGAAAACCAAAAAGTTAATAACTACATAAGGTAGGGTAGATTGAAAGAAGCAATCAATTGTTTAGCCTTTTCAGACGATCTCGTAATAATAGATGAGTCCTTGGAGAATGCAAAGAAAGGACTAGAAATTCTGAAGGAAACAGCTGAGAAGGCTGGTCTAAAAGTATCTTTCGAAAAGACGGAATACATGACCAATGAAAGTAACCCACCAAAAATTTAAAAACCAAATATGGCAGCATCAAGAAAAGTGACAGCTTTAAATATTTGGGTGAGAATATAAACATAAGAAGTGAAAGAGAAGCAGTTAAAATCAGAACAGAAAAAAAGAAAAAAGGACATACATGAAAGTGAGAAATCTGTACAATTAAAAGTGTTTTTCTAAAGATGCTAAATTAAGGAATTATAATACAATTGTAAAACCAGAAGTGCTCTATGGGTGGGAAACACTACTTTTAACTGGATGCAAAATGGCATTGGAAGATTTGGAAAAGATGAAAAGAAGAATTCTTCGAAAAATATTAGGTCCAATCAAAAACAAAGATAACAAGTGGGTTTTGAGATCCAATTTGAGACCAACCAATTGAGGACTCATTCTACCTTAAAATAACAGACGAGATCAGGAAAATACGTGTTACACTCTATTGACTTCTAGAGAAAATGAAGGGGGACAGATTGACAAAGAAAAGATACAAAGCTAATGGATGGGAAGGCAAGACAAAAAAGGACTTAGAAGAAATTAAGATTAAACAGGAGACCTTGATCAACAGAGACAAATTCAGACAAGAAGTCAAGAAATTCTGAGGTTTTCAGGAAGCTAAAAGAAACAGAAAAACAAATGGTGTCAAATGGTCAGATGAGAGGAAAAAAGCTCATTCTGAGAAAATCAAAGAGTGTTGGAGGAAGAGGAAGGAAAAAAGAAATAAATAGTTATCTTGCTGTGGTCCTTAGATGGCTTGTAACAAATAATAATAATTAATCATTAACTATAAGAATAAACGAACCATTGTTATTTTTATTAATAATTATACATTTATTATCACGATGAGTAAATGTTTTTAATACAGTGTAGAGGGTGCTAGGCAACCGTAAAACAAGTTAGACGTGCAAAAATTTGCTCGTAGAAATTGTATAATTTGAGTGGTGTAAAGTTCATAGGGAGAGAAGTTTATATAAATTTGACGTTTCATTAATTTGACATTTTATAAAAGAAACCTACTAGAAATTTTAATAAACGGAAAAAATCTAAAACAGATCTGGACCCAGTAATATAATAATCAGTATCCCTTAAACATCTTTGGTAAACAATGGCACGCAGCCTAGCAACTGGGAAGAGTGGGGTGGACAGGACTCCTTAGCCGTAGTGAAGGCGACCTGTCTAAGGGTGACAACCCCGAATAATAAGCCTCCCAGGCTAACAACTTGGATAGTATCTTGGACAGTGGCTCGCCACTGTCCCACGAAGAATATTCTTCAACTGAGCATGAAGAAAATTTTTGCTAAATTCACTACCCCAGGTGGTAACCAATCCACCGTCACCTATGGTGACGTTAACGGACCTTCGGATTCTGGGGAGTCCGCACCAACATGCCTTAAAGATGAGTCGGAGCATCCTTAAATCACCGGACCTAAACTCGAACCAAGACGGCAAAGCTTCTTCGCAACATTTAATGCCGACTCACTGCTAAAAGTGGGCAAACTGAAACATTTGACTGATTCACTAACACGACACAACATAATACTGACAGCAGTGCAGGAGACCAGATATGCGGGCGAACTTGCCTTCGAGTCCCAAGGCTACAGAATTCTCAAAGGAAAAGTGGGTCAGCGGGTAATGAAGAACGTACCCCACTTAGGTACAGGATTTATAATCAGTCACAGGATACTGGATCTAGTCACCGACTTTGCCTCTCCGAGAAGTCGTGTATCAATCCTCTCTCTCAAATGCGCAAACAAGGGCTACAGTATAGTCAATGGACATGCCCCAATCAACCAGGACAACAGACGCAATCCAGACAGAACTGATAAATTCTGGGAAGACTTAGAAAATATTATCTCTAAACTTCCAGAGAGGCACCGTCATACTGCTTGGTGTCTTCAATGCAAAGAGAAAAAAAATACAGAAACATAGTGGGCAATTGTCCGGCGCATAAGCAAACCAACCGCAACGGAAAACGATTGGTGGATCTGTGTAGGACTTCTGGGTTGGCCATGAAGTCTACAGCCTTCAAACACTTGCCAAGGATGCAGAAGACTTGGATTTCACCTTATACCAACCTGGTTGAATTCCAGATAGATCATGTGGCCATTTCACGAAAATCTCAAAAGGAAATACATAACATGTAGGTACTAAGAAGCCCCAATCTGGACTTTTACCACTAACTCTCAAGGATCAAAATAAGACTCCAGCCTAGAAACACAAGATTATACAAAATCTCCAAAATGGTAAGATTTGACGTAGAGCGGCTCAAGAACAGTCAAGAAGTAAGTCAGAGACTGAACAATACAGATCTAAACAGCTGGGACCAACTGAAGGAGACTCTTGACAAGGCGGCCAGCGAACTCGTCCCTCTCGCTAGAAGAAGGAAGCATCCGTGGTGGACTGAAGACTGTGACAATGCAATACCCCAAATACAGACAGCCTGGGTAAAGTGGAATACTAAAAAGACAAGGGAAAATTGGCATGAATCTTTGGAACAACCAAAGGTTACTGCCAAGATAATTCGAGGAACCAAATGAACCTTCATACAAAACCAACTAACCCAAATCGAAGAGAGCTTTGCTAAGAATAACTCCAGAGATTTCTTAGGAACTTTCAAGCAGACACTCGAAAAATACGCTCCGCCAAGCCTCCACTTCAGAGACTCACAAGACAAACTGGCTTATAACGACAAGGACAACTACCACTTTTTTGCTCAGTACTTAAATCTACTAAAAATCTACAAAACTGTGACCCACCCAGCGAAGACTTCAGCTATAAACAAACCACACCAAACCCGGACTCGCTGCCCCCTTCATTAGAAGTTTGCCAGATCATTCAACTTCTTAAAAATAATAAGGCAGATGGAGAAAACACTATCGTTGCTGAACTGTAGAAAGGTGCTGAAAAAAATGCCGTGCGCAAGCTAACCGAGATCATCCAGGGCATCTGGGAAACAGAGAAATTACCATCCTATTGGAAATCTGCTCTGATCCATCCGCTTCCCAAAAAGGGAGATTTTACTGCTCTAAACAACAACCTTGGAATTTCTCTCGTCCCGGTAAAATACAAGATAGTCTCGAAGGCGTTACAAGCAAGGGCAGAAAATCATTTGGATAGTCAACTGGGAGAATACCACGGGGGCTTTAGGGAGACCCGATCCTGTGTTGAACAGATCCTCTATCTTAAAACTGTACTTGCATACTCCAAGATGAGAAACCGCCAGGTGGTCGTCTACGATACCATTGATAGAGAAACGCTTAACAAAGTACTCCAGTAGCTAGGGCTAGACAACAAAACCCGCAGATATATCCTAGAAATCTTGACCAACACCCATTCAAAGGTTAAATTTAGAGGCGAGATTTCAGAAAGCTTCGATATAAAAACTGGAGTGAGACAAGGAGATGAACTTTCCCCACTTCTCTTCAACTGTATCCCTGAAAATGTTATGAGAGGCGCAAGGAATTGATCAATTTTGGTTATCAGAATGGTATCTACCTGGTACCTAAGAACAATGCACTGGTTGTAGATTGCCTGGCATTTGCACATGACATGGCACTATTTGCAGATTCTCTTGAGATGGCAACAATGCAGGTAAATTGCCTCAGAAAACAGACTGCCAAAGTGGGTCTTCAAGTGTCGCTGGAGAAAACAGAATTCTTCACCAACATCAGAGAAGCAAACAGAGAGATGTTACTACAGCAGGGAAACGTCAAGAAGACTGAGAAATTCAAGTATCTCGGCGAATGGATTGAACCCAACTTATCAGAAAGAGCATCATTCTCCAAGAGAGTCAACAACTTGGAACTAGCCTATCGACTGACTAAGAACACTTACAACAATAAATTCCTATCACGCAATTTGAAACTTACTCATTACACATCAGGCTTGAGACCCGAAGCCCTGTATGCCATGGAGTGTATTTCCTTGAACCGAAAAGGTCTGCTAGAGAAATTGGAGATCAAAGAAAAGAGAATACTCAGGAAGATCCGAGGCCCGGTAAAGAAAGATGGGGAATTCCGACGGCGGCATAACTGTGAGCTCTACGAACATATTGAGCTGCTCTCTGACTGTTTAAGGAAAAGAAGGGTAGCTTTCTACGGCCACGTTGCAAGATTGCCTCCAAACCGACTAACCAACCGCCTGTTCACCTTCTGGCAAAACAAGAAAGTTCGCACCACTTGGTTTAAAGAAACAGAGAAGGATATTAAAGAACTGGGAATAACAGATCTCCAAAATAGACAGTCTGTGAGACGCACCCTGAAGGATTTTACCTGAAATCAACGGACTGATTTCAGGTAAAACCCCGAAGGAAAGGTAACCCCCCGACAGAAGAGAGATAGGTAAAATTAGACAGGCAGAAGATGCGACAATACTGGGCAAAGATCAGAGCCCAACAGTTGAACAAGCGTGGTCCAAAGTAGGTCTATTCGAAAGAAGAAGAAGATAGTGAAGAAAATGATTTTTTTTTTATAGAACTTTATGGGATTTTTTATTTTAATTTTATTATACCAAAAATGATGGAGATATATTCAAATATTTTTTTTTCTATTTCGTGTGAAATTTTTTGGTCCATAACCTCGGTTTATTGGAAGTATAAAAGCCCTTACATATTCGACATAAAGCTAGAACAATTTTGATTCATTTATTTATATATTTAGAATCATTTATGTCGCATAAACTACCATATAATCAATTTTGTGTCCTTGATGCGCTTTAAATAGATCTCCATTTTGTAATAAAGGCGCAACAACAGTTCTAAAGAATCCAAGACAGCAATTTTATTTATCCGTAAACTTAAAATTTTTATTAACCCTTATATTAAAAAAACATAAATAAATATTTCCATTAACCATATTATTATTACAATATTCTATATACCATATTCTATATACCATATTCTATATTCCATATTATATTTACTATATTTAATATCATATAAATCATATTGTAATCAGAAAACTATATTATTGTTTACTACGTAGCTATATTTTTAAGAGAAAGATTTTACAGTCGGCACTTAAACTAATTATTAACCATCTAAATAGTTTCTTTAGTTTAAACTTAAATTAAGAGATCCATAAAGTTTTAATTAAGTGTCTCCAGCAAAAAACTTTATATTGGCAATATCCTTAAGATGAGTATTTTTATGATTCAACGATTATATACGAGAAATTCACGGTGTGGGCAAAGAATGTGTATATGTTTGCTTATTATATTTAAGCTAGACTAAGTTTTTTCCATTTAATCATCAATATAATAGGTTACTTTATTTTTGTTGTGTCTCGGTTACGTATATATTTGTGTGTGCCATTCTACTGCAGCCCCTAGTATAGAGGGATGTTGTTATGTGTTTTTGCCTCGACTCGAAATAATGGAGGCATTATCGATATCTTGGAATTGCATATTTCTGCATTAAAATGAATTGAGAAACCTCACCTCAGAACCGAGGTGATAAAGTGGAGGTAAAGTAAATTATAGAATTATAATTAATCAGTGTCCCGGATCAGTAAGGTTAGGTTAGGTTTAGGCAATTTGTCATAGATTATTTTTGTATTATTTAAGTCTCACTCGACTTATCCATGAATTGGCATAATTTACTACAATTGTCGCTGCAGCTGCCTCAACTCGGTTACGAAGATCATCTAAATCAATTATTTCGTTGGTATATACCAGAGGTGGCCAACTGGCAGCTCGCGAGCCGCATGCGGCTGAATAGGCAGTTTATTGTGGCTCACGTCAAGAAGTACAAATATTTGAAAATCTGGAAATATTATTTAATACATTTTCCAAAACAAATTAGATAAGCAGTTGCTCATAACAGTTGAGTCATGAATAATTACACCGTTTATGAGATATTATTGATTACAGCTCGTTGAAATTTTGCCTAAAACAAATTTATACCGTAAAAATGTGGCAACTGCGCTGCATATTACTAAGAGGGGGGGCTAGCGAGCGTGGATTTTAACATTGTTTCATACATTTTCCTTTGATAAAATCTAACATTTTTTATTAAACTAAACATCCAATATTTGGAATATACTCTTAATAGGGCACGGAGGCTAGATGGGATAAGATAATGTAAGATTAGTTCATTGTGTAAAGCAGCAACTCAACTAGTATATCGGAATATTATTGATTTATTGATCTACAAAAAAAGGTCTTTTGGGAGGTGCGGCTAAAAGATTGCCAGGAAAGTAAATTTGGTTCTTGCTGCAAGAAAGTCTGGCTTCCTCTGGTGTATACCATGGTCTTTATAACGCCCCATAAATAGCTATCAAGTTAAGGTCGAGTTACCGAGGACGTCATGGAGCAGGACCACTTCGAACAATCCACTTATCTTTACAAACTTAAAACAAACGGAACACAGCCTGAATATATAAATATATTCAGCCTTTCCTGAGCTCCATAACAATTACTGAGTCTTTTTAGTACTACCAAAACAAATCTCATTTGAAATTTGAAAGTTATTTTATAACTTTCAGCCCACCTTCGTGGCACTCAACAAAAACCATAAAAATAACATTGTTTTGAAGATCATGTCTTTCCGATACCTTAAGTGGATTACCATCTGTGGACGCGTTTCGAGATTTATCTCTCATCAGCACAGCTTTGCATCCATGAACAACAATTTGTAAACTACTTACTTGAAAACCCATGTGGTTTTTAGGGTTAGATGTTTTTAATTTTGACATTTTGTGAGAACTTAGCAGGTTATTAATTGAACTGATAAGATAGAATTGGGGAAACCATCCTTATAGATAATCATATTGGGCTGTATTCCGTTTGTTTTAAGTTTGTATGATTATCTATAACGTAGGATGGTTTACCCAATTCTATCTTATCAGTTCAATCAATAACCTGCTAACTTCATGTCTCTCTCACAAAATGTAAAAATTAAAAACATCTAACCCTAAACACCACATGAGTTTTCAAGTAAATAGTTTACAAATTGTTGTTCATGGATGCAAAGCTGTGCTGATAAGAGATAAATCTGGAAACGCGTCCACAGTGTAGGACGCGACTTAAGGTATCGGAAAAACATGTTCTTAAAAACAATGTTATTTTGATGGTTTTTGTTGAGTGCCCGGAAGGTAGACTGAAAGCTATAAAATAACTTTCAAATTTCAAATGAGATTTGTTTTGGTAGTCCTAAAAAGACTCAGTAATTGTTACAGAGCTCCGGAAAGGCTGAATATATTTATATATTCAGGCTGTGTTCCGTTTGTTTTAAGTTTGTTTGATTATCTATAACGTAGGATTGTTTCCCCAATTCCCACTTAGTTTTAAACATATGATCTAAATTTTGGCAAACTAAACGATTAAAATGGGGCGGTGCGCCATCTTGAAGAAGTCACATTTGTCGACATACATTCAAAGGAACTTCCAATCAATCTATCAACTGATTTTGCAAGAAGAAAAGCTAATCATTTCCAGTCAATCGATTTGGCAATACATGGAGACCAATAACTTGTCCATTGACCGGACTGGTCATTTGGGCCGGTCACTGGCCCAAATGTTTATCGAAAATCTGTGCTGGAAATGATTACTCCTAATATGACTGTTGTTTATACCGTTACGTGTTACCGTTGCTTCATCAGTCGCCAAATACAATGTAAGAAACGTTTGGAATTTTTGAAAAGGTTTTGTAGATATCATCGGCAAAATTGTAGACGTAAAGGATGATCTTCAAGTTGTAAAGCCTGTACTTTTGTACATAGAAAGGATACAATTGACTCTCGCGCAGTATTCGTCAGACAATTCGATTTGAGACATCTACTTACGGCGAGATATTTGTCGAGTACTACTAGAAGGACCTACTTCGACAAGATTTAAGATTTCTTCTTGGGCAACCAAAATCGACGTAGTACATCAGTTTCTCGTGCACGGCTTACTAGAGCGATGAATTTTTGTGGAATTGGTGTTGTTTAGTAATCTTATTAGTTTTAATTTATTCGAAAGCGTTTGTTTCAAATCACAGTGCAGCAAGAACTGATGAAACAGATTGACAGATGGGAAAAGTTACCACCATTAGCCTAGTTAGAAAAAAATCAGTTATAATTTATCGTTTGAATTTTAAAATTTTAACAGTAATATCTTCTTCTCTTATTATGCAACTTTTGTAAGACATTTTAAGGTTAATGACGCTCTTTTAAAATGTTGAATCACCCCTTGAAAATAAAATCGCGAGACCGTAAACACCCGGTATAAGATATATTGTTGTAGCAATATCTTTCCCACAAACGAAATAAATTCTGCCAAAACCTTTTAAAATTAAAAATTACACATTTTTTATAGTCGCTGAGTTATGTAAATTAGAAGCAAAGTGTACTCCAACTGTCTTCTAATTTATAATTGCATAAATTACCTAGACACCTGAAAATATTATAAAAATATTAAATTGAGCTTGAAATAACAAAGTGTATAAATTTTAGCAACTCATTTATGTGCGCAATGCAAAAGCTCTGTCGGATAAATATGAAAGGATAGAAATAATGTACTAAACTAGAATATGCGATATGCCGTGTGTGAATTTTACCAGGATTAATCAACTTTTTTGCGCATTGTTTTAATTAAAACAATAAAAACTCCTCTATTAAAATATGGAGATTTTGGCAATTATTGCCCAACAGAAATTAAAATTGATTGATTTGATAGCAGTTCATGAGATATAAATTATTAGAAATGAATGAAAATACAATACATAATTGTTCTCGAATATAATTTAAACGATTTGTTTTGTTTTATTTTATAAATTAAAATAAAATCAAAGCGTAGGTAAATACAAATCAATCATTTCATTTAAAAAATATATTTAACAAAAACTATTTTCCGTTTCTAACATCTGCCTTTTATTAATTTAATTTCACTTCGTTTTATTTTATTACTAACTCTATACAAAGATAAAAGGCGACAGAGTGTAAAAAAATCCCTTCAATGAGATTTTCTAAGTGGTCTCAACAGTCACTCGACCTTTTACTTTTGAATGAACTGAACATTATAAACTCTGATTTTTATGTATTTTTTTTAAATTTATTAAAAATTAAAAGGCCAAACTGAATAATAGATAACTAAAATATGTTACAAAGACATATATTTTTTAACATCCTAAAAAGTAATTGCCTTATGTGCGAAAATGGAATTGTAACTTTTGTAATTTGAATCTGCTATAAAAAAAAACTATTTTTTCAAAATTGTTAGTTCATATGAAAGATTGGACATTTTAATTTGAGAATGATATACATCATTCAAATGACTGCCACGGCTGGCTTGGCAGTACCCCATCCGATCAACCCGACTTTTCAGTACATTTTCGATTGTTTGGGTTCCAATTGCAAGAATGGCAACTTTAATTTTGTCTCTTAAGGCATCAATCGTCTCTGGATACTTATCATTAAGAGCTCCCAGCAAAAAGAAATCCAACGGTGTAAAATCAAAGCTCCAATGGACATCAATATATCGGCTAATTATTCGCTTTTCATAAACGGTGCCCAAAAGGTCGATGGTTTTTGGAAAAACAGGCACAGAAACGTTCGCTATTGACTAGATTCGCTATTGGCAGGAGTATCGTTTGAAGTCTCAGCGAGTGAAGACGTGCGTTAGAGTGCTCGATAAATTAATTTCTAGATGAATTTAATAAGCTGTTTTTTCGGTTAAAATAAAGATAGTGTGGTTTATCGCGCGAGTATCTGACTTTAGTTAGTGGGAGCTGTTTTGATTGGTTTCATTTTAAAGGTTTAGTTTTTCTTTTAGTTGTTTTGGTTGTGAGGAAAGTGAAAGGTCGCGTATGTTTGTGATAAAAGACACGTGGTGATAAGATACTATTGGTAGCTGCGGCGCGTCAGGGTAATCACCTATTCAGCTCTACAGAGCGCATCTAGTGAGGAATAGCTGAACTAGTAGCCGTGTTCTCCACCATATGTGAATAGTTCTAGCTTGAGAATGGACGAATACGAGAAACAGACCGAGAGCGAACAGTGAGTCGATGAATCCGTTTGAAAGATGCGCAAAGCTAAATCGGTCACCGATTGAGATAGCTAAAAGGTCGAAAAAAATGAGTTTAAAGATATAGGAAGAGGTGAGAGAAGTACAGTGCAGAGTGAGCAACTGGATAGAATTCTACAGGAATTAAAAGAAATTAAAAAGGAGTTCACAGCAGTAGACGGAAAGCTGGAGGAAATGAGAAGGGAAAACAGAAGGCTGGAGGAAAAGCTGGAAAGAGTGGTGAAGAGACAGAAGGAGGAGGAAGAAGTAGAAAAGGACTGGAGAAAAGAATTGTTATCGGAGCTGTTGGCAATAAGGGATGAGAACAAGGAAATAAAGAATAGGATGTCGAAGCTGGAGGATGCAGCGGAATCAGTTAAGGAGGAGAAGGAAAGAACCGAGAGTAGGTGGGAGGAGGAACGACAAGCGCTGAGGGAAGAACTGATTAGCCTAAAGTATATTGAAGAGAGGAGATTAAGGAGGGAGATAAGAAATAACATCGTAATTTACAAAATTGAAGGAGAAACATGGCGAGAAGAGGCAAAGAAAACGTTTATGGAAAGGTTAGGAATTAACGAGGGTTTCGTGAATGCATACCAGCTCGGCTCTAAAGGAGGGAACAAAGGCCCAATTTTGTTAAAGCTAGAATGTTGGGAGGCAAAAAGGGAGATAATGCGAAATAAGCACAAGCTAAAAGGAACAAATATTTTTATACAAGACGATTTCACCCCGAAGGAGCAGGGAATCCAGAGGGAGTTATTAAGGAAGGCAAAGGAGCTCAAGGAAAGGGGTCATCGGGTCAAAGTAGGCTATAAAAGAGTTGAAATAGACGGGAAATGGGTACCTTGGTCCGAAGGGGAAAAAAACGAGTAAGGGACCAAAGAAGAAAGGGACAGAAACACAAGGACGGATCGGAAAGGGAAAATGTTAAGATATTATTTTGGAATGTGGCTGGGCTTAGGAAAAAACTGGAAAGGGAGGACGGCTCTTTCATAGCCATCTTGAAGGGATTCGAAATAATTGGACTAGTGGAGTCCTGGGTCCAAGAAAAAGAATGGGAGAACTGTAAAGAGAGACTTCCCAAGGAGTACAAATGGAAGATGCAACCGGCCCTGAGGGAGAGTGGCTACGGAAGGGCAAAGGGGGGGATAGTAACAGGGATCAAGTGTGGTATCAGGGAAGCGGAGAGATTACAACAAGAGGTGGAGGGTATAGTTTTCAGGGAGGTAGAGCTGAAGGGAGGCTGGTGGCAGATAGCCACGGTGTATAACAATAAGGGACTGGAAAGAATTAAAGAGTGCATAAGGTGTAATATAGAAGGTACGGCATCGACAAACTTGCTGCTAGGAGGTGATTGGAATGTGAGGATAGGAGAGGAGCAGTTCAACACGGTGGATAGAGCTGGTAAAGTACTACGAAGGAAATCTAAGGACAAAACGAGGAATGCGGAAGGAAAAGAATGGGCAGAGTGGGTAAGGGATTGGCAATGGGATGTCTTGAACGGGTGTGTGGAAGGGGACTGGGAGGGACAGTATACGTTTGGGAGTGCTGGGGGGGTGTCGGTGATAGACATTGCAGTTGTTAACGACTCCGCGAGGCAAGAAATTAGAGAGATGGAGATCGGAGTGAAAGGTGAATCTGACCATATGCCCATACTGATCACGTTAAAGCAGCAGGTAGAAGAGGGGTCCAGGAAAGAAAAATGGGTTACCAGGTGGGACAGCGGTGCGACAGAGCTGTTTAAATTAAGAATGGAGGCAATAGACTGGGATAATTTTAAAGATTATTTATATATATATATATATATATATATATATATATATATATATATATATAGAGCTGAATAGGTGAATAGAGCTGAATAGGTGATTACCCTGACGCGCCGCAGCTACCAATAGTATCTTATCACCACGTGTCTTTTATCACAAACATACGCGACCTTTCACTTTCCTCACAACCAAAACAACTAAAAGAAAAACTAAACCTTTAAAATGAAACCAATCAAAACAGCTCCCACTAACTAAAGTCAGATACTCGCGCGATAAACCACACTATCTTTATTTTAACCAAAAAAACAGCTTATTAAATCAATCTAGACAGAGCTGTTTAAATTAAGAATGGAGGCAATAGACTGGGATAATTTAAAAGATTATTTATATATATATATATATATATATATATATATATATATATATATATATATATATATATGATAACCGATAAAATGGAAACAGCAATGGTCAGGAGGAAAGTCACAGAAGGAACAGTGGGAAGATTATGGCCGGATAAGGAATTCATAAGGGAGAAACAAAAATATAGAGAGGTGACGAGAAGATGGAGAGAGGGTACCGGTGACAAGGAACTGTGGTTGAGTACGAGAGCGGACTTACAAAACCTGGAGAGGAGAACGAAAGAAATGTGGGAGAGAAGAGAGAGACAACGAATACTGGAGATTAAAACTGAAGCGCAGCTGTGGAAATATTTAAAGGAGAAGAGCGGGAGGAAGGAGCGAATTCCAGACAGTATACCTAAGGAAACCTGGTTAAGGCACTATATGGTTCTATTGGAAGGAGTGGAGATAACGGTGGATCGAGGGAAAGTCAGTGTTAGAAGGGAACAGACTGTTGGAGAAGTAGGTGAAGAAGAAATTACTGCCGGGGAAGTACACCAGGTAATTGCAGCCTTAAAGCAGAAGAAAGCGGCGGGACCGGACGGAGTTGGAAATGAAGCGTGGAAGTTAGTACCAGATAAATGTATCGACAAGCTTACGGAGGAGTTCAACAAGATATGGAAAGGGACAAAGGGTTTCCCAGAGAGCTGGAAAGAGGGGATAATACAGCCAATCCACAAAAATGGGGACAGGGAAAGGGTGGAGAATTAAATGTTCGCCAAGATTCTAGAAGGGCGGTTGAGAAAAAAGAGGCAGAGGAAAAGCAGTTAATACCAGAGGTGCAAGCAGGATTCAGAGAGGGAAGAGGCACAGTCGAACAACTCATAACACTTAGATTTATAATTGATCAGGAAATTGGATCTGGCAGCCTTTTTGCTCTTTTTCGACCTGAAAGCAGCGTATGATTCCGTAGATAGAGGGAGATTGTATGAATGTTTGGTTAAAAAGGGTATTTCGGAGAGGGTGAGGAGGAATGTAAGGGAGGTGTATAGGGAAACGGTGTGTAAGATTAGGGTGAATGAGTGTGTAACGGAATATTTCGAGATAAAAAAGGGCCTGAGGCAGGGATGTCCACTGAGCCCCACACTTTTCAATCTCTATGTGGCTGATTTGGAAAGAGTTTTGGCAGACGGACAAGCTGGAGGAGTGGTGGTAGGGAGAACAAAGGTGTGGAGTTTAGCATACGCTGATGATGTACTTGTATTTGCCAAGACAGCTGGGGAATTGCGAGAGGTAATTGAAAGGGTGAGAGGGTTTTTTGAAAGGAGAGATTTGAGTGTGAATGTGGGAAAAACTAAATGGATGCGGTTCAAAAGAGGTGGGAAGTTCCAGAAAGAGAGGTTTGAATGGAGAGGGAGGGAAATCGAGGATGTGCAAAGGTTTAAGTATCTAGGGTATGTATTTGGAAATGGAGGCAGCAATAGAGAACATGTGGAGTATATAGCGAATAAAGCGTGGGTGGCAGCTGGGCGAGAGAGGAGGAGAGGATAGAGAGAGTCCAGTTAAAGTTTTTCAAAAAAATCCTGAAGCTTGGTAGGTTGACACTGACCTAGTCGACATTGTCCTCCAGGAGATGAATGCGTGCAAGGTGGCAGTCTTGGCTGCAAGAAAGGTCATAAGGTATGAATATAAGGTGAGTGAAATGGGAGATGAAAGGTTAATAAAAGAGGTTTTTAGAATGGTAAATCGAGTGGGAGTAGGCGGTATGAAAGGGAGTGACTGGGGTAAGAATAAGAGGAAATTGTATGAAAGAGGTGGTATATCTGGTGAGGGGCTCGAAACGCTAAAGCAGGAAAGAGCAGGGTGGGCCGATAGGTTGGTAGAACGTTTGAAAGAAGTGGATCTACAGGAGCGGCAAAGCAAAATAGAAAGTAGTAATTTTCATAAAGGGTACGTAAAGATACAGGTACATGGGCGGTTACCAACCTATTTAAGTGTAAATCAAGAGGACGATGCACAAGTCATGTTAGCAAGGTATAGGTGTGGATGTGAGGAGCGTGGAAGAAGATACTGGTTGAGTGAGGAGCATAGAAAGTGTAGTGTTTGTGGGACAGCAAAGGATACTTGGGAGCAATGGATGGCAGAGTGTACAAGGGGTGAATGGAATGAGGGAGAGAGGCGGGAAGGAAAGAAATGGGAGGAATGTATGAATGATAGCGGAAAGGGTCTGAAACTGCTGAGACGGATAAAAAGATGGAAAGAGCAAACTGGTAACAGAGAAGGTGTATTATAAAGGAAATATATATATAGGATATTTTTGTGATATTTTTGTATTTTTATTTTTATTTTTAAATTTATATTTTTTTGTGTATGTGGTTTCTATATGCCAGTAGGTTAATAAATAAATAAAAAAAATAAATATTGGCGCTCGCTTAGAAACTGTGATTTGACCTCGTTGGGTCTTTTTGTGGGGAGTTCTTAAGGATAAGTTTTACGCTAACCATTCAGAGACGATTTATGCCTTGCAACACGAAATCGAAGTTGCCATTCATGCAATTGGAGCCTAAACAATGTATTGAACAAACGAAAATGTACTGAAAAATTAGATTGATCGGATGGGGTACACTCAAGCCAGCCGTGGCACTCATTTGTAGATTGTATTATAAGTGGTGACAACTGTACTGCGACCTTCGTAGATCTATTGTACCTCACCCTCTTCCTCTAAACGTTGGTAAGTAGGGAAAGATCCTTCGTTCTAAAACCACCGCCACCATTGTCATGCGCATGCGCGATGACCTTTGACCCTAACCTTGACCTTGGAACTTGGACCTTGGTTTTGACTTCCGGCCGCGATTTCCGGAACTTCCAGATGCGCGGGAAAATTCAAAAAATAGACGCGAGGCGGGAAAATTCAAAATTAGATTTCGGAGGGGCAAATGAGGTGTGTAGTTGGTTGCATATATCAACGGGGCTAGATACAGGAGACTAGATAGACGGGGCTAGATACATGAGACTAGATAGACGGGACTAAATACATGAGACTAGAAACATGAGACTAGTTAGACGGGGCCAGATACATGAGACTAGATAGACGGGGCTAGATACATGAGACTGGATAGACGGGGCTAGATACATGACACTAGATAGACGGGGCTAGATACATGAGACTAGATAGACGGGGCTAGATACATGAGACTAGATATATGAGACTAGATAGACGGGGCTAGATACATGAGACTAGATAGATGGGGGCTGGATACATGAGACTAGACAGACGGGGCTAGATACATGAGACTAGACAGACGGGCCTAGATACATGAGACTAGATAGACGGGGCTAGATACATGAGACTATATAGACGAGACTAAATACATGAGACTAGATAGATGAGGCTAGATACATGAGACTAGATAGACGGGGCTAGATACATGAGACTAGATAGACGGGGCTAGATACATGAGACTAGATAGACGGGGCTAGATACATGAGACTATATAGACGAGACTAAATACATGAGACTGGATAGATGAGGCTAGATACATGAGACTAGATAGACGGAGCTAGATACATGAGACTAGATAGACGACGCTAGATACATGATACTAGTTAAAAAGAGACTAGAGAGACTGAACTAAAATATATAAGGGATTGTTTAATTCAACTAAAATATATTTTCGATTGTTTGTTTTCGTTTAACTTAATAAACGAAATAAGATTTTAATTTAAATAAAGTTTTAGTATTGTGTTAAGCATAGCCGGATGTTTGTGTATGTCACTGTAATATGTAACACAATCACGTGAAACATCCAGCATTTCATTTATATAAACCAGAGTTCAATTTTCTGGCATCTACTTTTCATCTACTTGCATCCACTTTCTATCTACTTGCATCCACTTTTCATCTACTTGAATCCACTTTTCATCTACTTGCATCCACTTTTCATCTACTTGCATCCACTTTTCATCACGCTAAACAGGGTGTGAGGTCTATGTAACCCCACGCTTAACAGGGTGTGAGGTCTATGTAACCCCACGCTTAACAGGGTGTGAGGTCTATGGTGCCCCACGTAAAAGAGGGCGTGAGGTCTATTTTTGGGTTCGAGGGCGTGAGGTCAGCTTTCATCAGCTTTAATCCCATTGGGTTAGTTGTGTTAGCATTAGGTTAGGTTAGCATTAGTTTAGGCTACGCTAAGTTAGGCATTAAGCGCGCTTTATTCCTAACATCAGCCCGTTGATATATGCAACCAAGTACACACCTCATTTGCCCCTCCGACATCTAGTTTTTAATTTTCCCGCCTCGCGTCTATTTTTTGAATTTTACCGCGCATCTGGAAGTTCCGGAAATTGCGGCGGGAAGTCGAAACCGGAAACCGGAAGTAGCAACTGGAAGTAGCAGCCGGAAGTAGCAACCGGAAGTTCCTAGGTCAAGGTTAGGGGGCAAAGGTCATCGCGCATGCGCATGACAGTGGTGGCGGTGGTTTTAGAACGAAGGATCTTTCCCTACTTTGGTATACTTATATACCCATTTAGAGCACCTCCTCCATTCAAGGACTGTAACTCCAGTGCGTTCAAGCAGTGGGCCCCAAGATGCATCTGTTTCTTCCGGAGCAGTCATCCGCAATCTTTTAGCAGACGTATGGAGGTTTCCTCTGCCGAACCACATAATCAGAATCTGTCATCTTCCTCTAGACCTAGGGTCTCGAGTGTTTTCTAAGTGTGCAGTGTCCCCTCAGGACTCCGGCCATAATTCTAAGCTTGTTCCTGTTTAGTTTCAGGCAAGCTTTTGTTCTTTTCTGGTTAACATATCCCAGTATTGATTTGGATTGTTTCAATCCTGTAAATTATTTCCAGGTTTTCATCCATTGTTCTCTTATTTCGTCATCTAAACTTTTGTGGAAGGTGTTCAAACTCATACCGCAAAATGATTAAGGACCTATAAAGGGAGTTACCGGATCCCTTGTTTACTAGGTGATCGGCTTCTTCGTTTCCGTCTATAAGAGTGAGTCCTGCTACATAGTATAGCGTTACTTTATTTTCTCTGCCAAGCTTGTTTAGCTTTCCCTCTCAGACCCATACCAGTTTTATGGATCTTAACGTGTAAGAAGTAATGGCCTTGATGGCTGCTTGGCTGCCTGACAGGATAGCAATTCGTGTTTTGCGATAATTCCTGTCGAAGTTGAATTGTGCACATCTATCGATTGCGTGTACCTCTGCTTGGAAGATAATTGGGCATGTTCACATGGTTTCGAAGTATTTGGTACGAGGTCCAAACACTCCTGCAACAGAACCTTCCTTTGTCTTCGAACCATCTGTATACCACTTGATAGCATATTGTTCTCTGTGGTATGTTGAGGATTCGTCCCTCCAATCGGCTTTACTACTACACATTACTCTGTAGTTTTTCTCGAAATGGTATTTGCATACCATTTCGTCTTTTGGTGCTTCCAGCCAAGGGATTTTGGCAGCGAGGCTGTTCCGGTCTCTGCTCCCGATTATTTTACCTCTGCCTATTCCTTTCTTGCTGAACCTTACAATCGACGATCTGGCAGCCCTCTGCACGACAAGGTGCAACGGAGTCAGATCCAGCAGCAGTTTCGTTGCTGCTGTCGTGCACGACCACATCGCCCTCGTAATGCAGTCACACGCCAGTCTTTGAATCATTTCAAGCTGCTTCCTCATAGAGGCCAGCTTGGTTCTACTTCCCCACGCAACTGCCCCGTAAGTGATCGCAGGTCAGACTATCATAGTGTACATCCATCGCAGGATTGTGGGGTTGCAACCTCACGTTTTCCCTGCCGGATTTCTGCACACCATTAGAGCGCGTTTGGCTTTTCCTACCACTGCTTCAGCGTGTCTATTCCAAAGGAGTTTGCTATCTAGTTTTATACCCAGATATCTCATCTCCTGTTTGTATTCTACTGTCCTACCATCTAACAATATGGGCTGTAGGAAATTTAGTTTTCTCTTTTTAGTAAATGGTATCACCGTGGTTTTGCTCGGGTTGAGTCCCAGTCCCACTATTTGACACCATCTATTATTTACTTTAAGGCCTCTCTGTACGATTTCACAGAGCGTTCCCTCAAACTTCCCTCTGGCTATGATGACTATGTCATCGGCGTAACCTTGGCAATTAATGTCTAGGTCGTTCAGCCTAGCCAGTAATTCATCAACTACCAGGCTCCACATCAGTGGTGATAGCACACCTCCCTGTGGGCACCCTCGAGTTGTGGAGATGTTGATGGTGTCTCTTCCCACTTGTGCCTACGCCGTTCTGGTTCTCAGTATTTCTCCCATCCAATTTGAGATAGTGCTGTCGATATTGCTTCTTTCGCGAGCCGCTTTGACAGCCTCGTGGGAGGTGTTGTCAAAGGCTCCTTCTATATCCAAGAAGGCACATATCGCTACTACCTTTGTCTCTAGTGCTGTTTCTATTTCATTTATCGGCTTGTACAGGGTGGTTTCTGTGGATTTCCCTGCTCTGTATGCATGCTGATAGTTGGGTAGTGGTGCACCTACCAGCACTATTGTTTGAAGATAATAGTCAATTACCTTCTCCATTGTCTTTAACATAAAAGATGTTAATGATGTTAATAGAATAATGGGTCTGACTAATGACTTTGGTTGAGTGGTGTCTTTCTTCCCCACTTTCGGTATGAATACCAACTTAGTTAAACTTTCTCCATAGCTGCGATACTTATCCGAGCGCTAAACTACTTCTAAAAATTTTTAGAATGTATGGCATTAGTTCTCTCCCCCCTTTTTGTAGGAAGGCGGGAATTAGACCGTCCACACCTGGGGCCTTAAATGGCTGGAGAGCCCATCCTATAGCCCATCTGATTCGGTTTGCCGTACATATGGACGTACATATGGACCAAAACAAGATTTACAAGAATATAATCAAATGCATTCATTCGTTAGTCTAAGAATATAATCATTTCAAGCTGCTTCCTCATAGAGGCCAGCTTGGTTCTACTTCCCCACGCAACTGCCCCGTAAGTGATCGCAGGTCAGACTATCATAGTGTACATCCATCGCAGGATTGTGGGGTTGCAACCTCACGTTTTCCCTGCCGGATTTCTGCACACCATTAGAGCGCGTTTGGCTTTTCCTACCACTGCTTCAGCGTGTCTATTCCAAAGGAGTTTGCTATCTAGTTTTATACCCAGATATCTCATCTCCTGTTTGTATTCTACTGTCCTACCATCTAACAATATGGGCTGTAGGAAATTTAGTTTTCTCTTTTTAGTAAATGGTATCACCGTGGTTTTGCTCGGGTTGAGTCCCAGTCCCACTATTTGACACCATCTATTATTTACTTTAAGGCCTCTCTGTACGATTTCACAGAGCGTTCCCTCAAACTTCCCTCTGGCTATGATGACTATGTCATCGGCGTAACCTTGGCAATTAATGTCTAGGTCGTTCAGCCTAGCCAGTAATTCATCAACTACCAGGCTCCACATCAGTGGTGATAGCACACCTCCCTGTGGGCACCCTCGAGTTGTGGAGATGTTGATGGTGTCTCTTCCCACTTGTGCCTACGCCGTTCTGGTTCTCAGTATTTCTCCCATCCAATTTGAGATAGTGCTGTCGATATTGCTTCTTTCGCGAGCCGCTTTGACAGCCTCGTGGGAGGTGTTGTCAAAGGCTCCTTCTATATCCAAGAAGGCACATATCGCTACTACCTTTGTCTCTAGTGCTGTTTCTATTTCATTTATCGGCTTGTACAGGGTGGTTTCTGTGGATTTCCCTGCTCTGTATGCATGCTGATAGTTGGGTAGTGGTGCACCTACCAGCACTATTGTTTGAAGATAATAGTCAATTACCTTCTCCATTGTCTTTAACATAAAAGATGTTAATGATGTTAATAGAATAATGGGTCTGACTAATGACTTTGGTTGAGTGGTGTCTTTCTTCCCCACTTTCGGTATGAATACCAACTTAGTTAAACTTTCTCCATAGCTGCGATACTTATCCGAGCGCTAAACTACTTCTAAAAATTTTTAGAATGTATGGCATTAGTTCTCTCCCCCCTTTTTGTAGGAAGGCGGGAATTAGACCGTCCACACCTGGGGCCTTAAATGGCTGGAGAGCCCATCCTATAGCCCATCTGATTCGGTTTGCCGTACATATGGACGTACATATGGACCAAAACAAGATTTACAAGAATATAATCAAATGCATTCATTCGTTAGTCAGAATTCGTACTCCCTATGAAGTGGGATCTATTTACCGCAAAAGCAAAGATCCACAAACGTCAGTGTGTGACTTATTTGTGATTCGTTTACTCCCACATATTATGCTGCAAACGCAGATTTCTTACTAGTTGACCCACAAACCAATATGTCGGATCGTCTGTAGGTGCCCATTAGACAAACTCGATTCAAGAAAAATATTCTAGTTGAACTATGTATGGAGTAATGATATCTTCTATATAGTGAGTAAAACTGAAAGGATTCACTCTGACCTAAATATGTGATCCACATGGATCCACTCTGAAATAATTTCATTATTTTTTAAAATTGAACTGAATATTTTTAATAAACAACCTCACGTTTTCCCTGCCGGATTTCTGCACACCATTAGAGTGCGTTTGGATTTTCCTACCACTGCTTCAGCGTGTCTATTCCATAGGAGTTTGCTATCTAGTTTTATACCCAGATATCTCATCTCCTGTTTGTATTTTACTGAAATTGTGGATTATTCCACTTTGGTTTATAACGCTTCATAGAGAAGATTTGAAAATAAAGAAATTTAAATCAAAGTGTAAAATTCGTTAGTTGATATAATCTCCAGACCATTCCTTTTGTCAATATGCAATACTGTACGTAAATATTAATGCAAATTATTATATGTAAAATACTAATCGCAATCGCAATCGCAAGAAGTTTTGGAGGTCTGCTACGTAAATTTTTGGTCAGTCTGCCACGTGAGTGATGAAAATAAGACTAAAAATATGGTAAACATTGATAAAGATGAAAATATTGATTTATAAAGATGAAACAATGCATCCAATTAGGGTAAAGTGCACAGTAGTTTGCACCCTTAAGAGCAATTCATGCATTTCAACATCTGTCATGGTTTTGAAAGTTACTCTATTAAAATATAATTGACATTTTTTTTTACCAAAATCTATAGTCCTATTATTCAATTATTAAAAAAATAAAATCGTGTAAAACTTTAGAATTAAATATAAAAAAATATGCGAAAACTCATATGTGCACAGTAGTTGGCACAGTTTTGTACAATGATTTTAGACTTTTTATTATAGTACTTATCACCCCAGACCATTTATTTTAGGTAGGCATGTCGTGAAGGAAAAACAGCGAAAGCTATTTCTAAAATATGTAAATAAATTATTTTAATTGGTAAAAGTACATATTTTTTTTGCTTACAAAAATAGGATCTTTTCATATAAAGTGATCATTCAAGTTGAACTTTATCCGACTGCTACCCGAATCCTTCAACAAGGTGATATAGCTGCTTTTTTCCTATTAAGCTTATGCCCATAAAGATGTAAAATTCTGGAAATTGTTATAAAATAAATAACTTTTCTAAAACATCTACTTCAAAAAATTGGTTCTGTGACTTTTATCCTGAGATGCAAACACCATAGATTATAGTAAATGTCTTGCAAGATTAATAAAAAGTACTGACTGTGCAGAAAATACTCAAACAGAAACTAGGAACGAAAATGAATATACACGTGGGGAGATATTTGGGTTATTTTATGAACTGGATGGCTGATTTTTAGCTATTACGGTATGTTCGTCTAGTAAAATTTATTTTCTGGCCACTTATTTCTCCCCGCTTGTATTCATTTGTGTTATTAGTTTCTGTTCTAGTATTTTTAGCACAGTCAGTATTTTTATTAATCTTGCAAGGCATTTACTATAATCTATGGTGTTTGCATCTCAGGCAACGGAATCCATTTTTTTAAGTAGATGTTTTGGAAAGGTTATTTAGTTTATAACAATTTCCACAATTGGTGCTACCATATCTATGGTCATAAGCTCGTTCGGATTCTTATTCCGCCACTGCAAACATTTTCAAGCCACTTTTAATAGGAAAAAAGCGGGTACATCACCTTGTTGAAGGATTTGGGTCATATACCTGGGCTCCCAAATTGCGAACACTAACAGCTGCAACAAAGATATAAAAAGAAGATTATACCTTACAAATAGAACATATTATGGACTAATGCGACACCTAAAATCCGAGGCTATATCCAGAAGAACCAAATGCCAAATCAATAGGAGCATAATAAGACCTGTACTGATATACGCAGCCGAAACCTGGACCCTAACCAAGAAGGAAGAAAGAATTTTGGGATGTTTCGAAAGAAGGATTCTAAGACACATATATAAAGGCGTACAGGAAAACGGAGAATGGAGACGGCGATACAACCATGAAGTGTACCACCTTTACGAACACACGGATGTAATTCGCACTATAAAAATAGCTAGATTAAGATGAATAATAGCAATGAAAGTGACCGGATGGAAAGCCCGGAATAGATTGGAATGGACAAACATTCTAGAGGAGACCAAGACCCATAATGGGTTGTGGAGCCAAAGCTGATGATGAAGGATTCGGGTGGCACTCGGATAAAAGGCAACTTGAGCGCTTTCTTAACTTTTCTAAAATCGATTTCATAGACATTCCTTTGCTCTTTTTGTGCTACTTATTATTATTATAAAATTGGTTTCATCACCATTAAAAACTCTTTGGGAATCATTAAAAATAGTAAGTACCTTCTTCGTTTAATACCTCCTCAATTAATGAAAACCATCTCCTTCCAGAACACAATAACTTTCTGGAGTAACTTTCAGTTGCTGAGTAAGCTTAACTTCCTCTTCCTGTAATCTAATGATGTATATTTATGAATGCCCTCATTCATCAAGACCTGAACTGTTCTCTTTGAAAGTCTTCATTCTAATGGTGATTTCTAATCGACGCCTCGGAAAACCTTTCCTAGCTGACTCCAGTACCCATTTCACTATTTTTTCTTTACTAAGAACTGTGTCAGGACCCTTAACTGGCTCACCTTACTGTATTGTCAATCTCTTGACCGGGTATTCTTTTGAGGGTCTCAATTTCGCCATACTCTTTTGCACTGCCTCAATTGCATTTTTCAATCCCAATTCGCAAAAATTTGATCAAACAAAATGAAGATGAACAATGAGTTCTATGAAATGAGTTCTGAAACTATCTGTAAAACAAGTGAACAAGCTTCCAAACAACTGGATGAGTATGAAAGTAAAAATAAAACAAATCAAGTCTTAAGTGGTGAAAAATAAAAATGCAAAACAAGAACAAAACAATAATTTTGACTGCAGTAGATGTGGTACCAACCATAAACGAAGAGAATGCCCAGGTTTCAACAAACAGTGTACTAAGTGCAATAAAAATGGTCATTTTGCTAAAATGCAGCATCGACAAGTCAGATGTTCAACTCGCTTTATTAAATTGCAGAAATACACCACGAACTGATTATTTAGGTTCATCTGGTCAACGGCTTTTCAGCAGAATCACCAGATCTCCAATTCCAACAAGTGATAATAACTTAAAACCGAAAATAATACAAGGAGTCACAGCTGAACTACATCGATTAAGAGAGACACAAGTTTACTACAGTAATGAATATGTTGCAAGACCAGTCAATTTCGAAATCAATGACAAAGTCAAAAAAAAAGTCCTTACTCATCACCATCGCCATCGTTACTCATCGCCATTGGGAAGGGGCAAGAGTGGTAGAAACGCCTGAAGGTCTACAGATCGAGGACAAATTTTACAAAGAAACTTCAAACTTCACGTCATCTTCACAATACACAAGCAGACATAACCAGCAATAGAGTGGCAGGCAGTACCTGAAACTAAATACCCATATGAAGCAGCAGTTTAACAGGCTACAACACAAGCTCAATCACCAGCTGTTCCTAAGGCACTCCCAACATTAACAGATTCATCACAAAGCACTTCCAATCATATACAGAAGTCAAGCCTGGCTCAACCAGAGACTGCACCGCGATCGTCAAGGTTCGGTAGAATAATCAAACCAATAAACAGACTTATTCTTTAATACTACTTGTAAATGTGTAATGTATCTTAATGTGTGAAAGTGTATATATGGGATTCTTTGTTTTTGGCGGTCGTGGGCGTGAGCCCGTTGTTCCGCCGTCTTTTGTTTCGATTTTCGGTTGTTGTTTTTTTCTTTTGTTGTCGTCCATTGTTGTTTGTCTTTCATATTAGTTTTCTTAACGAACCCAAATGTTACACATCTGTGGACGCGTTTCGAGATTTATCTCTCATCAGCACAGCGTTGTTTCCATGAACAACAATTTCTAAATTACTTACTTGAAAACCCATGTGGGTGTTTAGGGTTAGATGTTTTTAATTTTGACATTTTGTGAGAGATATGAACTTAGCAGGTTATTGATTGAACTGATAAGATAGAATTTATAAAACCATCCTACGTTATAGATAATCATACAAACTTAAAACAAACGGAACACCGCCTGAATACATAAATATATTCAGTCTTTCCGGAGCTCTATAACAATTACTGAGTCTTTTTAGGACTACCAAAACAAATATTTGTCACTATGTGCCGAATATAGAATTTCTATTTTTTGTTTAGTCACCTTTACGAAAATGGAGCGGCGTTACCTCACCTGTTACTCTTGTCCTAGCTAGTTGTACATAAGACTTCAATTCCTGGATGCTGGGAACTAACAAAATCCATACAAATTAATACGAGTCGATTAACTAATACTAACCCCAAATACAACCAAAATTGTCTAAGCGGTGCCTACTGTCACAGTGCCAACTACTATGCACTTTACCCTGTATCCAATCGAGTATTCGCAGCATTTTATGAGAATATCCCTTATGTGGGCAGTTTAGCGTATTGAAGGTCTTGTTGACAGAGCATAAATAGTCTAATAAGTTCTTCGTAGAATGCATCGTCATAATTTTTTATACATTAGAAGAGTATATCTCGGAGATTATAACACAATGAACCGAATATTGGCTACTAGTAGAACCAGTCAAACTACTATAAGAGTTAGAGGAAAAATGCCCGGGTTAGCTTGAAGAATGATTCAAATTGAACTTAACTTGAGAGAATTCGAACTTCTTTGAGCTTTTCTAGGGAGTACGGTCACCAAACCAAAAGGATCAAAATAATAGTCAACATCCGGAGGTAGATCCGGTGGACAAGGCAATCTAAAATGGAGATTGGTAGATCACATTGTTCGTCAATTTTAAGAAAATGTAAATTCCAAAGTTGTGAATTTCTACGGTAAATTAAAGATAAGAGCAATATAATCCACGACCAACAAGTTAAAGTTTCTAATTGTAGCTTTACTCAAAACCACATTTCGTATTCCTAATTAATATGCTATTATTTGTCTTGTTTTTTTCATAAGCAACATAAAAGCTGTATGCTTTAACTTTTCATGATATGCAATGTTTTCGAATTCAGGTGGCATATTGAAAATCTCTTTGTCATCTGTCTCAATTGAGGTTATAGTAATGACATTAGTTTTGCCTCAGTGGCCAATGCCTTGACTATGAATTCAAACCAGAGCTTTTCCATTTCTCTTGAAATATCCGAAAAAAAATTTGTTTTATAATATGTTTTCTATAGTCCCAAATTTCTTAGAATTAAAATTGAAATTGCGTTTCTCTATAAGAATAAGAGTGTTTATTTATAATAGTTGTTACAATGATTTATCTTTCCTATAAGAATAAGAGAAACAACATTAAAAGTTTCTAATTCAAGTATTTGACAAGTATTTTTTTCTACTGATATATGTGAAAATGGCATTTTTTCCAAGGCTTACCCTACATGAAAGTGACATTTTTTCATTCTAGAGATGAAAATATTTTCACATCTAGAGACGAAAATGAGCATTTTAAATTTAGGATTTTCTCGATTAAAACACTAAACTAACCAAATTTGCATGGACTTTCTTATTAATTACATCAATTTCAATGAAATATTTTATGTACAAACGTAAAACGAGCCTGAAACTATTTAAAAAACCGAAATAAAATTAGGACATTCGACTTGAAAAGTATCACCTTCTATGAGAATGCAATATGTTACCATGGAAACGACCAAACCAACAATTAAATTTGTATTGACAGTTCTGACAGTTCATATCATATGTTACTTTACTTTGATTTGATGGTCAATTTGGTTTGAATTAATTTTATTAAATATCATATTTTGATATAAATAAGAAAGAGCATGTAAAGTTATTTATCTATAAAATATTAATTGTTGACAATGTATTATAAAGTATGAAATCTTATTACTTAAATATAAGATTTAATATAACTTGGTAAAGTATACGTCAAAGCTACCGTTTAATAATATTAATAATTTTATTATTCATATTTCTTTTCAAAAACGAATTATAAAGAAAATTAACTAACAATAAAGCAACAGCGAGTTTTTGTATAATTTGTTTCGAATAAGAAATATTCTGAATTAAAATTTCTTCCTTAACTTTTCTCCGTAATTTCACTACAAAGTATTTAAATACTGTCTTTATATAATCTCGTTACGATTTAATTCTTTTAAACGAACGTTTCCTTTTTGATTAAAACTTTTTTGTCCCGGTCGCGTTATCATATAGGTTAGACAAATTAATATAATCAACTTAATAAAAATTAGATCACACTATAAAATAGGGTGTCGCAGTTCTTTAAAGGTAGACTTCCGAGCAAAGCGGCTATGGCGTCACTAAAGCAGCGTCAAAACCGTCGCGACATAGCGATTGTATTATGAACTATGGAAATGTATGAGGCGCCATTGGAGCGCAGCAATATTTTCGCGCTCAGCGTCAGGGCGTCGGTGTCGCTGCGCTCGAATGGCGCATTCGGGACAATGGGACATTTTCATAGTGCGTAATACTATCGCTATGTCGCCGCGTCAGGATCGCTTTGTTAGTGACGCCAGAACCGCTTTGCTCTGAAGTGTGGGTGTTGCCAAGAGGGGGGGGGTCGGAGTGGATCGTTGTTCAAACAAATATAACATAAATATTATATTGATTTTATATATCAGGAGGGAAGAGTGGAGACGACAATCTTCAAGAGAGCATGGTAGATGTGAAGTTTAGGAACCCTGGTGTGTCAGTTTTAGAAAGTAAATTGGTGCATTTCTAAACCATAAAAAAATGGGTTGATAACAAAAAAATCTTAATTATTTTACATGTCCTCAAGCAAATCCACATAATGGAAAAAAAATTACAAGCAAATAAAAAGCACAAATTACAAGCATTTTTATGAACTCTCTTTTTTCTCCGACTTTTTCAATCACCTCTGTATTAATTTGTTCCATTTCAGCGCGAATTCGCAGTTTTATATCCTCTAATTTATTAGGTCTATTAAAATAAATTAGCGACTTTCCATAACCCCATAGGGGGCTAAGTCGGGAGAACGCGGAGGCCGCTTCATTGATCCCTGACGGCCTATCCATCTTCCAGGAAACGTGGCGTCAAGATATTGACCAACTTCTAAACCAAAGTGCGGAGGCACCCCATCTTGCTGGACCCAAATATTCTGATGGCTTACATCGTCATCTTCATTGTTTGGAAATGGAACTGCAAGGGCTGGCACCAAATCAAATCGCAAGAAATCTAGATATGGAGCAGCTGTCAGGTTTCCTTAAAAAAAAGGTCCTATCAAACGAGTTTAATTTGACTTAGCGTTGACTGTAGGATTCTTGCGTCCACTGAGGATTTTCCAGTGACCAATACCTACAGTTGTGGCTATGCACTGGTCCATTCAGGCAAAGGGTGGCTCCATCAGAAAAAAATATGTTGTTTCAAAATTTTTAATTTTGAACTCTTCACAAAAGTGTAATCGGCGATTTGGATCAACTTCGGGCAACTCATGGGTCAGTTGCACCTTGTACCGATGGTATTTTTTTAAAATAATCTCACAACTACAGAATCGTCTACATTGTCATTCAGAGCAATTTGTCTTATTAAAATATGATGGTTTTCCTCAGACTCAAGTAGCATAGCTAATTTGGTTTCTTCATGTATTGGAGGTCGACCTTGTTGCGGCATATATTTTACGGATCCAGTTCTTGTGTATTTGGCGACCAATTTACTCAAATTCGATTTTACAATCCAGGGTCTCGTTCTCCAAACGAGCTGCCAAGTTGTAAAATCAACTTTTCCGTACTCTAAGGTAAATAACTATAACGGAATAACATTGGAATTTGGAAAATAATATTGATGTGTCCGAGCGATTATCCCAAAAACAGTAAATAAAGAAATTATTGTTTCGTTTTCCAAACATTAACATCACACTGTCTACACACATCCTTTGTCCTTTCCTAGCCATTCAACTTTTCACTCCTCTTTTCCCCCTCTATTTCACATTTTCCTTTTCTTCACTTACACGACTAGCTTTCGTTACGCAGAGAACATTTTCATCCTTCCAGTAACCTCTCTCATTTCTGCATAGGTGATTGCTAAAACAACGGTATATATATATATATATATATATATATATATATATATATATATATACCCTAAAGTGTATGGGAGTGGTTGAAGGAGATATCTAGTCAAGTTAGGAATAGTATTAGAAACTTGTTTGAGAGTACATCTTATAGACTGAAAGTGGGAGAGAAGGTGTCTAAAAGTTTCAATGTGACGAAAGCGTCAAGATAGGGGTGTCCAGTTAGTCCGTTGCTGTGCAATATCTACATAGCAGATATGGAAAATGAGTTACGCAAGGGGTGGGCCGTTGGGGTACTCCATGGGAAAAAACAGTGTGTGTGTGTGTAGAGTCTGGCTATACTGACGACATCGTTGTTTTAGCAAGCACCTATGCAGAAATGAGAGAGGTTACTGGAAGGATGAAAATGTTCTCTGCGTAACGAAAGCTAGTCGTGTAAGTGAAGAAAAAGAAAATGTGAAATAGAGGGGGAAAAGAGGAGTGAAAAGTTGAATGGCTAGGAAAGGAAATATAAAAGTTATGAGCTTCAAATACCTTGGATTATTGTTTAACCAAGACAATTCGTTTAAGAAACACATAAATTACATAGTAAGAAAATTCTGTAGGGCTGCTAATAGATTATGGATTGTATGAAAGAGTGAATGCAATGAAAACTTCAAGGCAAAAATGGTTATATTGAAAGCGTGCGAGCATAATATTTTAATGTATATTTCAGAAGCAAGTACAAATGTTGAAAAGGGTGTTTCAACTGGAAAAATCTAAATCAAATAGTGTTCGCTAGATTCAGGTGCGGTAGTGAAGAAAGGGAGAAGAGGGTACTGGATGACTCCACAGGAAAGAACCTGCCGTATATGTGGGACAGGGAATGAGGCACGGGACAAATGGTGTGCAAGCTAAGGTGCACGATAAAGTGCAAGAAAAGGAGTAGGAGGCTACAATGGAGAAAAGCGATGATACAATGGACAGACTGCTCATGAGCAAAATTGTACAGTGGAAAGAGATCAAAGGCGTACGAGTGTAGAGCAGTGTTTAATGTCCGTATGTAAACATAATGTCCTTATGTAAAAATGTCGATTTTCAAGATCGTAGAATATAAGCATTGTAAAATAATAAATACCAATAAAGTTAATACCTTATATATAATTTTTCGATGATAAATTTTTATAACATTTTTATGTAGCAATAATGCACGGTACTTGTAATCGCTATTTGTAATGTTTTATAGAATATTTTTTTCATAATATGGATTAAATCCCCGAACATTTTGTCCACAAATGAAGTGATGTTGGAGTGATGTCATGATTTTATAGATTTTGGCGGATCCAAATATAAGTCCCTCACTCCATGCCAAAGTAGTACTTTTGCCGGCTTAGTGGCCGTCTAAAAGTTTTATTCGAACATTTGTCTTGATCTGTTAAGAATTGCTAAAATGAATGAAAGATCAATTTGGAAATTGTTCTTAATTTAATTTTACAGAAAAAAATATTTAAAACTGTTTTCTACGGTTAAATTGTTAAGACAAATTTTTCATTTTCCATTTTTCTATTCGAAAGATTCCAACGCAAATAATTTTATTATCGAGAAATATTTTCCTATATAAATCGTAAAACCCCTTCGACGTCTATAAAAAAAACTCTTCATAAAAAAATAAGGATTGAGTTACGTTCGCGCCGCTTAAAGAATCTTTTCTCTTGTGTATTTTAAGATTTTAATAAAAAAGGGACCAAAAACTAATAGCGATAAATATAAATTAAGTACTTGTTTATAAAGTCGATCTGTTATAAATAAATTAACTCTAATAAACATAAATTAATTTTATAAATAATTTTCATTCAATTTATATTTTATAAATTTATGACAAATGCGTTAGTATAATTAACGAAAAATAATTATTGTTTTTATTTCACTTGTGATTTGTTTTTAGTTATACCGAATTTCGTAATATATTTTGAATTGATTCGCTTCAATTCTGCATAAATAATTCAAAATCAAACCTAATGGATCAAAAATTGTCGCAGTTATTTATTCTTTAACAAAAACTGTAAACCCAAATTAAACATCACTTCATTTGTCAAAGTGACAATCAACCTAGGAACGCAACGGGAAACAACCCAGGTACAACACTTTTCCCCAGGATACTTACTATAACTGAAAACAAAAATACCACTGCCCTCAGTCCCGGGAACCCCCTAAATGGGGAGAGGATGCTAAGAATCTCCCGGTCAGCCAGTATTCTAAAAGCTATATCAAAGAGAAGAATAGGCACATGGAATGTGCAAAGCATATTTCAGGCTGGAAAGGCGGCTAACACGGTTAAGGAAATGTTGCGATTAAGAATTAATCATGCGAAACGCGATGGCCTGGTTCTGGGAAGTGCGATATAGCAGACCATCAGATTTACTATGCTAGAGAAGATAGCTCTCAACATCGAAATGAGGTCGCAATAATAGTAACGAGAGAAGTTGATAGTGCCGTGCTAGGATTTGTACCCATCTCTGATAGAGTAGCGATAATGAAGATCAACACAAAGCCCCGCAAGTTAAATATAATCCAGATTTACGCACCAACATCGGGAAGCACCGAGGAAGAGATAGATAAATTCTATATGGACACGAAAGAAGCTCTTAAACACACACGAAAAGAAGAGATAACCCTTCTTATGGGGGATTTTAATGCCAAATTCGGCTATGGAGAAGATGATGATGTTGTCGGAAGATACGGGGTAGGAGTGCGAAACGAAAGAGGAGAAGCATTTGTCCAATTCTGTAAAGAATTTGTTTTTATTATTACGAACACATGGTTTAAACAACCACCCAGGCGCCTATATACCTGGAAGACTCCCGCTAATAACGTTCGGCATATAGTAAGGAATCAGATTGATTTTATAACGGTGAACAAGAGGTTCCGAAACACGATAACATCCGTGAAAACCTACCCTGGTGCAGACGTCCCATCTGACCATAATCTACTATTATCCACTTTAAAACTACGATTAAAGAAGCTAACAAAATCAAAACGAACGGAAGGCAAATATTAAAACCGAAACAAAAAAAGAACTAAATAGAAATATAGCTGACATCAAAGAAAAATCATATAACGATATTGAACAAAAATGGATAGATACAAAGAACACCATAGTCGAGACGGCAAAACACAGACTTGTCACAGGGGGGAAATGGAAAAATTCCAGATTGATGACCGAGCAAATATTAGACCTTATGGAAGAGCGGAGAAAATATAAAAACAACAACAAAGAAATATATCGACAAATCCATAGCCTGATTAAAAGAAAGATCAAAGAGGCAAAGGAGGCTTGGTAGGCAGAGAAATGTACAGAAATCGAACAACTGGAAAATCAACATGATTCGTTTAATTTACATAAAAAAATTAAAGAAGCTGCAGGTATGTTTAGACCTAGAAACCCAGGGATCGTTACAAACACGAATGGCGAGGCACTACTTGAGATTGACCAAAGGATACAAAGGTGGAAGGAGTACATAGAAACAGGGCCCTCTATCACCACAGAAGAGGTTGCGAATGCAATCAGGAAGTTTAAAAATAACAAAACAGTAGGACCAGATAATGTTTGTGCAGATTTGCATTTCTAAAAGTCATACATGAACGAATATATACCAAACTCGAGGATTATATCAGAGAGACACAATTCGGATTTAGGAACGGACTCGGGACACGGGGGGCAGTGTTTAGCCTTAATGTTCTGATACAAAGAGCACGCGATGTAAACTGTATTATCTTTGCCTGTTTCGTCGACTTCTAGAAAGCTTTTGATGGAGTAAATCACACAAAACTAATGGAAACGCTCAGACAGTCAGGCCTGGATGACAGGGATATCCGCATTTTATCTAACCTTTACTGGAAACAAAAGGCTCGTGTTCGGGTGGAGAGTGCGCTCTCTGAAGAGTTTGAAGTACGCCAAGCAGTTCGACAGGGATGTGTGCTCTCTACTCTGCTCTTTAATTTTTATTCGGAGCGACTGTTTAAAAAGGCTTTGGAGAACACAGATGACGGCATTTTTCTAAACGGCGTACTTATGAATAATCTAAGGTACGCTGACGACACAGTCCTAATCTCAGACACAGTTGAGAGTCTCCAGAGGCTAATAGACAGAGAAATCTAAGACAATGGACAGGAATGACAACTTTGGATCTATTTCTGGATGCAGCAAATAAAATCAGATGAGCCATAGTAATCTCCAACGTCCACTGAGGATAAGGCACAAGAAGAAGAAGAAGAAGATAAACCCAAAATTCACCATATAATCGATCAATGGTATTTCAACCGGGTAATATTCCCAAAAATTCTCCATATTTTAATTAACACACTTTTATAGTTTTAATTAAAAAAATCGACAAAGAAAGTTTATTAACCCTCACATAATTCACAGGGACCTAACTAGTAAGCCACATGATTTTCTCCCCTCATATCTTTCTAAAAAAAACTTTTTTACGGTCTATACTAGAAACTTTAAATAATTCAAACTCATAATTTATGACCCTCATAATTTTATAATTTCATACTGTCGTAAAAATCAAAGCGAAGTCGCAAATTAATTTTTGTATAAACTTTAGTTAGTGAAGAGATTTAATAAAATATCAATATAACACTTAATAAAATCAGTATAAAAATATTAAACCCTAAATGAACAATAATTTACTTAAAAGATTACGATTAGGTAGGTTTGTTCGGTTGTGCAGGTTTGTGCCAGTAAAAATTAATTTTCTGCAGATGTTGGCGAAAATAGCTATTGAATATAGGTTGAAGCAAGTTTCAGTAACCGCCAGGAATTCAGTCGGTTCTGGACGAGCCGGATGAATAAGAAATATGATACTATTTTATATACTGGTGGTCAGTGCGAAATACCCCATGTAGTTTTATATTTGTAAAACTAAAACCAGTTTTAAAATCATCCCATTGGAAAGCTTTTAGCAATAAAAAAGTAGAAAGGAAATGTAGACAGGTATAGTCTAGAGCAGGGGTTTCTAAAGTTTTTCTTAGGCGGGCCAATTTAATATTACCGAATTTTTTGGCGGGCCAAAAAAAAAACGAATAAAATCAAAACAACAACCACGATTTTTTGTTGTTTTAAATACATTTGACTATTTCTTATTTTTTTTATTAGTATAGAAAAAGTTTTTCGCAAATATATGTGCTCTCAAATAATGGAACCATTTGTTGAGCATGTTTTCGTATTTCGGATAATTCGCGCATGATAATTCTTTATAAAAATCAATTAAGGAATTGTTCCGATAAGAATTCTTAGCATAAATTTTTTCCTGTAATTCTATCAATTCAAGTTGCATCTTAAATGATTAACAGTTCCGTATCTATATGAGACTACCATATTATTTTTCTGTACAAATGTGTAATAACTAGACTAGACATACTAAAATAATTTTTAAAATAAAAACTACACAATATTTTATTAATACAAACGCTTATGGTTAGAATTGTAGTAATTTTTTTTTAAATATTAAAATATTTTATTATAGCTTATTTGTAATATTTATTATTTATTTTATTATTTACTTAATCATTTTTTAATAAAAATATAATATATCGTATCGATATTGCGGGCCGCAACAACGGACTTTGCGTGCCGCATTCGGCCCGCGGGCCGCGCTTTGGGAACCCCTGGTCTAGAGGCATGATAAACCCATTTTTACAACGAGCTAGCTACAAATTTAAAAATTTGCGGACCGCAAGTGAGAGACTTGTGGTAATATAAACACTGACTGATGAATTCAAATTATCTCTTTAATACCAAAATGAACCTGGTATATAAGAAAATCTATTGAAAGAAAAATTTGGAAAAAATTTATTTGATGTGAAATTTTTAAAAGTTAAATCTTTGAAGGGCCGCTCTAGAAAGTAAATAAAGCCGCATGCTCGTCCCTGGTCTAGACCCGCGGGCAAAATTCAGCCCGCAAACCTTTTGAATGTGGCCCGCCATGTCGATTTCATGATTTATGTTTTTATTAAAATAATAAAAAATATATAAACAGTAAAATAGTTAAGTTTAAAAAATAATTAAGTTAAAATATTACGAATAAAGTACAATAAAATGTGGGTGCGATTTGTCAGCCCTTTAAATAAACTTTTCATAACGGTAAAAAAGTGTCTCCACAGGTACAGATACAGAACGACACTACGAACTAAGAAAGTCCTTCAGTGGTCTGAAATTGATGTTGAAAAATATGGTTAAACCAAGTAAATCCTCCGTTTTGGCTAGCTGTGTTATTGCGCAAGAAATTGCCAAACATAGTAAACCATTTTTAGAAGGAGAATTTTGAAAAAATTGTATGTTAAAGAGACAGTGTGTCCAGATAAAGTGTCTTTATTCAATGATATTTGTTGCTCGAAAATGACCACTTCTTGTGAAATAGAAGATATTGATGAGGATGTTTTACAACAGTTAAAACAAATTTCAAAATCGTTTACTGCTTTTTCCATTGCTTTGAACGAAAGTACCGATATTTGCGATTCGACACAACTCTTACTGAAACTTACTATTTTTTTTATTATTTTTGAAGAGTTATTGTTGTCAATGGGAAGCTTAAAAATTCCGAACAAGGGGGATGTGATATATTTTCCGCGGTGGAGTATGCTTTTGATTCGAACAATATTAATTGGAACAATTTGGTAGGAGTAACTAGACGATGCTCCATCTAAGATGGGCCACAAATAAGGGTTAATACATCTTTGCACTCGTATGTCGCGGTATAGACGGCATGGTGTATTTTAACGTTGCACTCGTTTGTCGTCTTACAAACGCCACGCTCGACAAGATTTTTCTTTCAACCCAGAGTCTGGTCAATATAGTTTATCTTTTACAACTTACTTATCTAAAATACTTATTTACAATTCCTAAATTTACATTATTAAACTAATTTTCAAAAACAGTACTCAGACAGGTAGTGATCATAAAACCGATCCAAAACGCACCCAAAACCATTAGCAGTCATACAAATGCAATTAGTATGATTCTTAGACCAAAATAATTGTTGGGTCTTAACACAGATGATATTATTTATATTATCTCCACTTCATGGGGTATATATTCTCTTCTTTGGGTTGCAATTCTCATCAGTTTTATGGTAATCGCCGTGTGATTAACGTTTGTGTTTTACATTTTTTTATAAAACTCAAAATGCCGAAACGACGCCAAGGTGAAGTTCTAGATGAATTAGTGAGTAGTGACGACGAGTTTTATATCGATTCTTTTGACAAAGACAATAGTGATACAGAAAATAATGAGGTGGAAGAAGCAGAAGTTGGTTCTGACAGTAGTGACAGCGATATAATAATTAGTAAGAGGACGGTACTGCCTTTACAAGTTACGTCAAGCAGTTCCAGCGACAGTGAAGGCGAAAATGAAGTTGTGCCGGAAACAAGAGACGTTTATGGTCCCTGGGAAGATGTGACACTTATGGACAATGCACATCATAGGATAGATTTTAGTGCCGGCGAAAAAGCTGAAGGGCCCCAAATTCCGGATGATTGTTCAAAGCCTGCAGACTTCTTCAGACTTTTCTTTACATCCGAGCTGATTGCCTGAATTGTTCGGGAAACCAATAAAAACGCAAGACATAAAATTGTCCAAAAAAAGATTAGCCAAGCGATCTACGTGGCATGCATGGGTTGATGTCACTGTACAAGAATTTACAGCCTTCCTAGGCGTTATCCTGAATATGGGCACGATAACTGTGAGCAGTTTACAAGAATATTGGTCGCAAAATTTCAATGCGAAATTCCTTTTTTCTGGAGTATTTTTCGAAGATAAAGATTTATGCAAATATTTTGGATGTTGCATCTTCACGAGACACGCCCAAATAATCAAAGTTTGAGAGGCCGCACTCAGAAGGTGAGCCATTATTTGATTTTTTTGGATGTCAAATTTAAAGAACATTTTAATCCATCGCTGGAAATATCAGTGGACAAATCTGTGGTCGGCTTCAAGGGAACAATAAGTTTTCTGACGTACAATCCTAACAAGCCGACAAAATGGGGAATAAGAATATACGTACTTGCAGATGCAAATACTGGCTACATATATTCTATTTTGCCATATTATGCTGCTTCCTACTGTTTTTTAAGAAAATCCCTCAAATGGTGGAGAAAATTATTTTTTTGGGGCCTTGAAGCAGCCAGCGTAAATAGTTATTTATTATACAAAATGTCGCAACGCCGCCAAATCAAACGCCCGATTACGCATAAAAATTTGTCCGAGAGTGGATGAACTCACGGGAAATTATCGAGAAGGTACAAAAATTGCTGGTAGACCATCCACCACGGATAAAGAAGAAAGAGTTAATGGAAAGTTGCACATTTTACCGAAAAATAACGGCAAGAAAAAGATTGTTTGGTGTGCTCTAACAGAAAAGTGCAAGGTGGACGACGCGAGACTGCATATATTTGCAACACATGCCATCGCAAGCTGAGTCTTTATATTGGTGACTGCTTTGAACGCTACCACACTTTAGAAGAATACAAAATATAAATATAAAATATAAATTTTGTTTGAATTTGTAATTTGAGTGTTTAGCAATATGTGTTCCTGGACAAGATAATAGATGATGTGCTATGGTGAATGCGCCGGTAAAATATTCCACCCCCAAATGCAAATTTTTATATTTTGTATAATTTTTATGTTGTTAAGTTATTTTTGTTTTGATAACTTAATTATTTAGTAAAGAAAAAATTAAATATGTGCCTGCATTAGATATTTTATTTATTTTCCCACTGATAAGGTTTTTTTTTATAATATCTATAATATGACATACTTTAGGTGTAGATGTTCGCATACTAAAAACCTCATAGTGCAAAAAAACCTTCTACAAATCCTTCTACGCAACCTTCTACAAATATAAACACGAGTGCAAAGGGTTAAAAACAAGTTGAAAGATGATACAAAAAAGATGTAGAAAATCAATTACATCATTATCATTGTAATATTCACCAGGAAAATCTTATAGCTCAAGTGTTAAAAATGAATATTGTTATCAATGATTATTATATTGTTATGAATGATGAATATTGTTATGAATGATGTTATTAAAACAGTTAATTTTATCAAAAAACATACCGTCAATCACCGCCAATTTAAAACTATTTTAGAAGAATCTGAGTCTCCATCTGGAGACGTTATATATTCTTCAAAATTTCGATGGCTTTCAAGAGGACAAACATAAAAAGGGTTTTTTGGTTTAAGAAACGAAATTACAAAAATTTTAACTGGAAAAAATCGTTGCCTCATTGCAAAATATTAACCGCTTCTGCAACTTGACATTTCTAGTAGACGTAATTGGTGTTGAATTGAAATGAATGACTTAAATTTGAAATTACAAGGTAATAAGTTTTTGACCCGCCAGAAATTTGAGAAATACCAAATTGGCCCGCCCAGGAAAAACTTTGGGAAGCCCTGCTCTACACAATAGTATTGAGTTTACTGTTAATTAAATAAGCTGTAAGGAAAAGAATATAAGGTAAGGAAAGAATGGCTAACAAAACACGTGCAGGAAAGTTACGCAAAGCCTATGCAATCACCTGGAATATGTACAACAAGAAATCACTTTCTACCAAAGCAAAACTCCGTTACTACCAAACAGTCATCCTTCCAGAAGCACTCTATGCAATTGAGACTTCATCATTAACCATCTACATCAATGATATTGAGAAAGTAGAACGTCAGAAACTGAGAAAAATATTTGGACCCAAGGTACAAGATAGTATCTGGATGCGTAAAAGCTCACAAGAACTGTATTCCCTGACAGAACGATTCCCTTCAGTTGCACGGAAAATACGTCTGAAATTCTACGGTCATATAGTACGAATGGATGACTCTCGATTGACCAAGAAAATCTTCTACATCATTAATGGAACCCGACAGTCCAAAGTACGCTGGCTGGTAGACACCAAACATGACCTCTCAGTAATCAATATAATAGACCCATTGGCAACTACGCGAACTAAATACAGGCAGGAAATAAATTCACATAACTTCACATCAAATAATCCAACAGCTAAGAGTTTAAAACTTAAAAACGCATGGACACAAGAAAGAAGACAGGCCCTGAGCGAAAGGATGAGGAAGTTTTGGGAAGATAAAAAGAACAAGATGACCAGTGCTAAGTTCTACGAGCTCCTTAGAGGGTTAAACGAATAAATAATAATAATTAAATAAGCTGTAAAGCTCCATTTTCTAATTATTTATGTTTAATTTTGTCTTTCTAGCTTATCAGTCTTTGATGAAATTTGAAAAAGTAATATCTGACCTTTTGTTATGAAATGTATCGCATTTTCGCCTTACCTCAAATTTGTTATATTTGCGTAACTTATGTAATATACAACTTATTTTGTAATGTATACATTTTGTTTTGGTTAAATTTGAGATATTTAGTTCGAACATTAAGAATTCCATACCTCAAATAATAAATTAAGTTAAAGATTGTGTTGTCTATTTAGTATTTACTAGTCATAAATTACTAGTTATCAAAGATGATATCTTAGGCATTATTACACAATCTTAAGAGTACCCTCCTTTAAAGCAGTACTTCTACAACGCGGTTTCGATCTAATGCAATATTCAAAATGATTGTGATGTCCAGGTTTGTATTTATAATCATTATTTTTTAGTTTAAGCAAATATGATTTTAAAGGCATTATTATACATTCTTATGAATACTCGTATGAGTCGATATTTCTCCACCGCACAGTGATCGTAAATCCCGTTCAAATAGCGTGATTTATAGTTTCCTCGCGTTTTTGAGATCGCTGATCACGAAACAGAACTCAAAATTCAAAATGGCGTTTGATATATAGCGGATGATTTTTCAAAAACTCAATACTTGGGAATTTTTAAAGTCGCTGATCACAAAACTGAATTTTAAAATTCAAAATACATACATACATATGGTCATAGACCCCTTGTGGGGTATTGGCCGCTCCATTCTGGAGCTCTTTGATCCTTTTGTTGCGGTGGATCAGTCCGCGTAATCTATTTTCCATTCATAGCTTCGTGTGTGTTTTTGTTTCTTGTACTATTTTCTTCCATTCCTTCCTGTCTCTCACCTTCTTCTTCCATTCTGTGACTTCCATTATTCTTATATCTTCGTGTATTTGGTCCTGCCATCTTATTTTCGGCCTTCCTCTTGGTCTACTGAGTGGTGGTTTCCAGTTTGTGATTCTCTTCGTTATGGAGTCTTGCGTTGTTCTTTGAATATGGCCATACCAGCTGAGCCTTCGTGCTTTTATAAATTTCAATATGTCTTTTTTCCTCTTCTAGGATAGTTTTTATTTCTTCATTTTTTAGTGGTCTGTGTTCTTGCCCTTGTGTTTTGTTTGGGCCCAGTATTCTACTAATAATCTTTTTTCCAGTATTCTCATTCTTTCTTCGTCTCTCTTGGTCAGGCACATTGTCTCTGCTGCGTATATTACTACTGCTCTAATGCTGGTTTTGTAGATTTTCATTTTCGTGCTTGTGCTGAGGTTTTTGTCCTTGAGTAACTTATGGTATTTCCAGAAAACAATTTTTACTGCCTTTATTCTTGCGATAATTTCGATACTTCTGTCGTTGCTTCCGTTTACTGTAACTCCTAGGTATTTGTAGCTGTTTTCCCGTTGGAATGTGTACTGTGCTATTTGTATCTGTGTTTGTTGGTCCTCTTCTTGCGTACGTGCAATATGCATGTACTTTGTTTTCTTTTCATTGATAGTCAATCCTCTTAAACGTGCCTCTTTGATGATTGTTACTATAGTTTTGTCTAGGTTCTTTTTGCTTGTTGCTATCAGTGCAAGGTCATCTGCGTAACCAATTATTTGTGTTTCGTTTTGTATTAATAATTTGTTGTTCCTACTTTACTTATTATGCCTTCTAGTGCGATGTTAAAAAGCACTATTGATAGTCCGTCTCCCTGTCTTACTCCTTTTTCTATGCTCACCTTATTTGTTTTGCCGTCTCCTGTGATAACCTCTGCTGTTGAGTTGTTCATAGTCATTTTTGTTAGGTTTATCAGCTTGTTCGGTATTCTCATTTCTTCCATTTCTTTTAAGTCTATAAATAGGATATGTAGTTCCATTCCGAATTCGTAGCTTTTTTCTATGATTTGTGTCAATACCTGAATGGCGTCTATTGTCTATTTTCCTCTTCTGAACCCGTTCTGGTATGGGCCTATCTTGGATTCCGTGTGCTGTGTTAGTCAATTCCTTATCAGTTCTGTTAGTATTTTGTAGGTTGTGTTTAGTAACATTATAGGTCTGTAATTCACACATTGCGTTGTGTCTCCGTTCTTGTATATTGGTGCTATTTGTCCGTTCTTCCATTCCGTGGGCATTTTTTCTTCCTTCCATATTTTGTTTATTAGGCCATGTATTCTCTGGGTTAGCACTGCTCCTCCCTTTTTTATCAGTTCGTTATTTATTTCATCTGGTCCTGCTATTTTGTGTAGTTTTAGCTTTTTAATCGTTTGCGTGAGTTCTTCGTAGTTAGGTGGTTCTTCGTCTTCCGTACTGGTTATTTCTACCTCATCATCTGTTTGTGTTTCCTGGTATATTTTCGTGAAGTGTTCTTCCCATTCCTGTTTCCTGATTGTAGTGGCAGGCTTTCTTTTGTCGTTCTGTCGTTTGATAAATTCGTATAAATTCCTGTTGTCCTTGCTGTTTGTTTCTATTTGCTGTAGTTCTTTGTCTAGCCAGCTTCTTTTTTTCTTTTTGTAGTGTTTCTTTGCTTCGTGTTGTGTTAATCTATATGCTTGAAGGTCTTCTTCTTTTTGTGTATTTATCCATGTCTTCCTTTTTTTGATTTTTTGTTGAGCTTTTCTCCTGGCACTCTTCGTCGAACCAAAGTTTTTTCGATTTGTTTCTTTCCCGACCTATTATCTGCTCCGTCGTTTCTATTATGATGTTCTTTATTCTGCTCCAGTCTTCTTCTATTGTTGTTGTTTTTTCGTCCGCGAGTTTGTACTCAATTGCAGAACTATATTCCTTTCCTGTCTTTTCATTATCTAGCTCCTCTAGGTTCCATTTCCTTCCTCTTTCTGCCTTTTTGTTATTCCGGATTATAATTTCTTTCATCTTTGCTATTACCAGCACATGATCTGTGTCCGCGTTGGCTCCTCTGTACGATCTAACGTCTTGTATTATTTTCTTCCATTTCTTTGATATGAGCATGTGGTCTATGTGGTTTCCATCCGTTCTTCCAGGTATCATCCATGTTATTTTATGTTCTCTCTTGTGTTTGAATGTTGTGTTTGCTACAAATGTATTTGTTACTGCTAGGTTGCATATTCGTGAGCCTTTATCGTTTGTTTTGTCATGTATTGTTTCTTTTCCTACAACGTCTAGGTTTTGTTCTTCTTTCCCGATTTTCCCATAAAAGTCGCCGATTATAATTAGAATATCGTTTCTGGGTATTTCCTCGCAAATTTCTTCGAGCTTGTCATATAATTCCTGTTTAGTGTCTTCTTCTGTTACTTCCTTGGGCGCATATATGTTGACTATCGTTATGTTGGCTTGCTTGTTTTCTATAATTATATATGCTATTCTGCTGTCCACTGCTTGGAATTGGATTATTTTCCTTCTCGCATAGTTGTTGACCATGAATTCGGTGCCATTTTTTCCCTGTTTCTTTTCTCCAGAGTAGTATAGCGTGAAGTTCTTACTGTCTATTCTTCCATCACCTTTCCACCTCACCTCTTGCAGCGCCAGTATTCCTAGTTTGTATTTGATCATTTTGTTTGCTATTTATTGTGTTTTCCCAGCTGTTAACATTCTTCTTACGTTCCACGACCCAATTCTTGTTCTTTTACTACTGCTTTTCTTCTTCTTTACCTTCTTGTTGATGGCTTTTGTTTTTTCTTTCTCTTCTCTTGTCCTTGGCCATTTCGTTGTCGTCATCTGTGTGCCCCTTCCTCCGGTTTCTACTAGTTTTTTGGTATCAGTTTGTTCTCTTCGCGGCTCCATTTCATCACTTTCCCATTAATTGTTAGTTTTTGGAATCCTATCTTTATGTTTACGTTCATATCTTTCATCCTCTCTTCTTTAGCTACGTCTCTTATTTTCTTCTGGGTTATTCGTTCCTGTTTTGTCATTTCGGTATCTACGTATATATCGCTTCCTCTTAGTTTGTTTTTGTTTTTTAGTATCTTCATTTTTTCGTTCCAGTCCATCATTTCTACCACGTATTTGTTGTCCGAGATTTGCCTGACATTCCTAATTGTTGTATTAATTCCCAATTCTTTTGTTATAGTTCTTTCCGTGTGGATTTTCAGTTCTTCGTTTGCGACGTTTTTTAGATCATTGCATGTGATTACTAGGTTGTGTTTGATTTTGTCTTTTTCTGCCCTTTCAATTTGACCCTCTAGTTCTTCAATTTTGTTGCACATTTCTTCTTCTCTCTTCGTGTTTTCCAACTTCATTTTTCTTGAAACTCGAGATTTAAGGGTTTTTGAAGTCGCCGATTACAAAACTAAATTCAAAATTAAAAATGGCGGATGATATATATATATATATATATATATATATATATATATATATATATATATAGTTATTGCATATATTGCATATTGGGTATGCTCATGCATATTTCATCAAAAGTTGCATATTCTTGCATATTTAAGTGGTTATTATTTTTTTTTATTATTATTTCTGGAAATACATACCGACCACCCACAAAATTACTAATATGCCATTGAAAAAGTTAAATAATATTAATTTAAAAACATTTTTACATAAATATTGTGAACATAATATATACCTGACGAGAGCACGAGAGTAAAAAAAAATTAAATTCTTATAATATTCAAACAATGTTGGAAATTAGACAACAAAGTACCCACAAATTATATTGCTCATTTGTTAATAGGAATTCTTCATGAAGGGAAATCGCCATTTTGGGAAATCATATTTAATTTCATTGAAACAACTTGAATAAACTAATCATTTAACAATTGCCCGATTTGTACGAGAAGGTTTATCAAATTTCTTTCTACCCCGTGAAAAAATTTTACTTATGTTGTTAGATGCTGAGAATTTGAAATTGTAGAAGAAATCCTTCCTACAAGTTAAAGGAAGAGGAGGTGAATCTATACACAAAAAAAATTAAAGCGGTAATACAATAAAATGAGGGATTTTTAAAATTAAAAAATATCAACAAAATCTTGAAAGGCGAAATAGTTGAGGATATTCATTTTGATTTAGACATGATTGTGAAAATGAAAAATGCCCCAATTTTTCGATTAAAATTTCTCGATTTTCGATAGATAGAAATTTTTTGATTTATAAACTTATGTTTTCAGACAGGAGACAAAAATTTCTGTTAGAACATTTGATTATCAATTGTTACATAAATATTTTGTATCAATTGTTACATAAATACGTTATCGTTTGTGAATTGATTAGTGGCCATGTTTAGATATAGCTTGAATTAAATAGTGTACCTATATTTTTGGTTTATAATTTTGGTTTTTAGTTAATAATTGTTAATTAGAACTAAGAAAATTTTGTTTCTTAATTACAAAGTTTTGCATATTGTACTGCATATATGGTCGAATTGAGTGCATATTTCCTCAAAAATATATGCATATATACATATATATATATATATATATATATATATATATATATATATATATATATATATATGCGCATATATTTCGTTTTTTTGGTGCATATCATCCGCCCTCTACTGATTACAAATTTAAAAATCATTAAAATATAAACTTGATTTTCTTAATTTTGGCCAGCTTTTTGGAATTTCCGACCTTTGTGCAACGTATAAAATAATTGAGTCGAAAACAAAATTAAAAGCAGATATTTAATGCTTTTTTAATTAGATTCAAGAGGTAATTGGAAATGTCTGTGGCACCATACTAAGAAATTCGATAAGTTCTTTAGAAAAAGTAGAAACAAGGTCTCATGTCACATTTCTAATTAGAAAACCAGTGAAAGGATCGTTCAACAAATTCGGTTTTATGGAATAACGAAAGTCATACCGAAGAAATTGCATTGGATGAAGTCGTCCGCCCATTGAATTCATTGTTTCAATGAAATTTGATTCAATGAAAGTAGACAATGATTCAGATTAATTAGGTTATTTTTTCACATGATGACATAAACTTAAATTTTTTGACATGATGAAAGATTTTTGTTTGAACATTATTTCAAGTTTAAGATTTGTTCGCTCTGAATTGAAAAATTCACTGTTTTTATCACCACAAGTTTTTCACTTGAAAATGACCTTAACAATCGAATCTGGAGTCGTGTAAAAGTTTGTAGATTTATATAACTTCACAAGTTATATAATATTTTCACAAAATTAGTGGTAAAAATATAGATTACTACGTAGTAACGGTTGCACCCATCCTGTTCATTCTGCTTTGTTATTTTTGTAATAAATATACTCCTTTCTCCTTCTATCTTACCAAATACGCCTTAGGCTACGCCGCTTTCAACTGCCCTTCTTAGGCATATAGGTATCTAGTCAATAATTTGATAATTCTTGTCTAGATTAATTTAAAACCTAATTCTAATTTTAAGTATTTTACGATATTCTTATTAATTGTAAATTATCTAATTCTTCTGTAATACCATTTAATTTAACTATTTAGACTTGAAATTGTCGATATCAAATTATTTAGTCTACAATTTCAAATATGTATATATAAAGTTCTTAATAAAAAATCTGTTGATTTTTAAATCACTTAAAGTCTTAAAAATCAAGTCTGAAAAGTATATATAATATTGCAAGATATTTAGTTTGGAAATTGCGCTATTTTAATAAATATAAATTTATAAACAGTCTACATTTTAATAAATATAAATTTATCTTGGTACACTCTAAGATTATATACCATTAGAACTAAACTAATTCTTAAACTTAAGAATATTGCTTGAATTGCCTCAATTGTGATATACCATGTCGCAACATTGAACAATAATAAACTTGCGTGCATAGAAATCGACACCCTGACTATTTTTTTAACCATTTATGAAATGAAATTAATAAATAGCCCGATTAAAAGACAATTAAATATTCTTTAATATGAGTCTAAATTTATCTCGTTTTTTTTAGTTTAACATAGTGAAATTAACTCGTTAAACAAACTGGCATTTTTTTATTACTAAATAAAATCTGGTTATTTAAATTAACTAAATTAACACATAGTTTATATATAAATTTCTAAATTAACACATAGTTTTTAATAACTGGTATGACGCCAGCTAGCCCTAATAACATCTCTCATACGATTAGACATAGATCTAATCAAGTTCGCTATTATTTCTTATGGAATGTTAAGCTACTCTCCTTCTACTACAACAATAAGCTCTGGGATCGAGGTTGAGGTACGAAACCTAACTCGAATTCTTCGCTTAAGCTGATGCCATAAATGTTTTATCGTATTTAGGTCAGAACTGCACGTTGGCCAGTTTATAACCCGAAAACCGATTTATGTAATATAATCTCGCACGATTCTTGCGGTATGCGGCTTCGCATTGTAATGCATAAAGATAAATTTTTCTCCAGTGTATTAAGGTACCACATGATCTGCTAAAATCTCCTCGATGTACCTAGCACCCGTTAAACCTCCTCTCCTGTGACCACGGGCGCCCCTAATGATGAAAGTAGCGCGGTTACTGCTCCCATAGAAATTTCACTCCAATTAATGCTGGAACTATCTCCATAAGCAGTCCGCTCTTCAATGCAGCATTTTGCAAATCTCCCTCTTGGTCTCCGATACACTTTTTCTCTACGATCGCTACCATAGAAGCTTATTCTGGTCTCATCTGAGAACAGATTAGACCCCCATTGTTTCAACGTGCAATTTAACTGTTCCTTTGCAGAGCGAAAGGGAAAATAAAGTCTAATTTAGATATTTTCAAATAATCTATTAAAGCTTCTATCAATTTTTAAATATGCCGAACTAATTTTAATTATGTACCTACTCTCACCTTTCTCCATCATGTTATTTTCATACACGCCTGAACTGGCTTAAGCGAACTGAGCCCTGGCTCCATCTCAAGGTCAAGCAGGCGTGCCAGCTGCAGGAGAACAAAACTTGGACAGTTGATGAATCACCACAAACACCACAAACTAGATGTTCAACTCTATGACACAATAAAACGAGGGAGTTCTTTTTCAAACACCCTGTATATCAACTCATCAATTCAATATTTTAGTTTTATCGTCACAAATTTGATATTTCGACTGAAAATTGTGTGATAAGCACGAATTTCAAACAATCTGGAATACAAATTAAGATTGTCCCGTTTTTACTTAAAAAGAAAAAGAAGTAATGAATTATTATATTATATATTTTTACTCTCTAATATTATTTTTTTTTGAAAATGAAGCGCTGACCGATTGAACAAAGGTGTGCCTGTGTAGAGCATTTTATTAGAACGAACTCCATTATTTAAACTCAGAGGTTTTTTCGACTATAGTTTAATTTTCCAACGCTGACAAATTGCAGGACAATGGCAAGATGGGTCGAAAAATATACGAACAGATTCTTTTAAGGATACTAAACTTTCAGTGAAAAAAACTACAAGAACATAAGTGAATACTTTGCAAGTTAGGAACATAATTGAAGAAAATTCCATATAATCCGTGCGACAAGTAGGTTTATCGAAGCTAGTAGGAATTTCACGAATTATTTACTCTTTTGGCCTTACAAATGGCAAGACCAAAAACTTATTCCAATAAACTGAAACTCGCGTTTAGCATTCAGTCGATATATTTTGGGGATCAGATCAGAGGGGATAATTTTGTCAACAAGATAATTATATATGAGGAAGCACTTTAAAATCAGGACACTCTTAATATGTCACCCAAATTTGTGTCTATTTTATTTTTACAAAATCTAGGCTCATATTTCACACAGTATGTGGTCTACGAACTTCTGGTTTCGAACATCTAGTGTACAGCATACGTTTTTTTCATACTATTTTATAGTCTCCAAAAGAACTTGAAGATTTTCTAATGATTTTAAAACTAATACTAACAAAAAGAATTGACTAGATCTAAACTATTTCTTATCTTAAGAATTCATAATTAATTAATTATAATTAAGAATTTATAATTTACATATTAAACTTCTACAAGTCTAACAGCTAAGTCTACAAGCTAAAAATATATTAATTTATCTGTACTGAATTGAAAAATTCACTATGTTTTAACCACACTTATATGCCACAATATGTAAATATTGTATACAACTTGTTATTCACAGATATATAAATCAAACGTTTTGCACTTTACATTTTTCTTTTAACCAATGTTAAATGTTTAAATTTATATAACTACTAATAACAAATTCTATAATATTTTTACATATTAAGTGTGGTTAAAACATAGTGAATTTTTCAATTAAGTGTAAGTAAGTATTACCACGTAGTAACTCTCGTAGCCATAATATTCATTAATTTAGCTAGTATAATAAAACGAACGTAGTTAAAATTGAAAATTTTGCAAACTTTATCCAAATACTTTTAGTTAATTTAATTATAGTAGTTGAGAGAGAAAAAACACACATAATTATAATTAAATTATTATTTAATTAATTAGATTATTCTTGAGAAGAACTGAAACTTTTAAGTGGAGCATTAAGTGGGGCATGAGTCAGATTATGCTATTTAGCTGTGATCTACACTGATAATATATAAACTGTAATTTTATAATTTGAATAATATGTTCCGTTCCGTTTAATCATCCTTGTGCTATTTTTATAAACCATATTTTAATTATTCACTGGTAAAACTTTGTAGTCTACATTATTATAAACGGAAAATAAAATAATTTATCTAGACGAATATATATCACAAGTTTATAGTTTCGAGAGACTGTGTTTTAGAAATGTTGGTTTAGTGGTGAACCGCGTGAAACTTGTATAAGGGCAAGGGGAGCAATGACGCGAGAAAGCGAAAGTGCCGGATGGAAAATGCCACCGTATATCGCCGACGTGCCCAATGGACCGTTCCACTCTTGTCTATGAATTTTACAAGAGTCTACAAAAGGAAATTGCATTGGACGTTACACTGACCGCCCCCCAATTACATTAGTAGCTTTAATATGTATTTATTTTTTCTTAGATTTTCTTTTTCTGGCTTGATGGATTAGCGGAATAATAGCAAGAGGGTTGTTTCATTTAAAATTAATACGTTTAATTCAATTTGCTTATTTCTGGGGGGAAATCGGGAATTCTAGAGTGTTAGTATGGTTCCGAATTATCCATGCGCGGAAAATAATTAATTCCCGTTTTCCGTCTTCGTAAATTTTCCTTTGTGTAAATTTCTATGAAATCACTAACCGTATTAATATATGTTTCAAAACGGTTTCAATTAGTTACAACTAGTTGTTATTCAATTAACAATTTCCAATTTCAGCTGGTATATCCAACTTACATATAAAAGTCTAACCGCTAATTAACTCCCATGGAAATTTCCCTTTAGACAAAGTAATTATTGGATTGGACAAAACTATGAAATATAGTATATATATATATATATATATATATATATATATATATATATATATATATATATATATATATATATATATATATATATATATATATATATATATATATATATATATTCCTAGAGGTGGATAGAATGAAGTCTTGAATGAATGCTCGTTCACCGCGCATGAATCCTTTAGATTTGCTTCTTTCGAACATCTAAAATGCTACTAAGCCAAATAATTTGGATGAATTCAGTTCAGATGAATTCAATTCAGAAGAATATCTGATGAAAAGAGACAAATTTCCCTAAAATATTGTATTAATGTAATTTTGATTTAAACATTATAACATTTAAAATGCTACTCAGCCAAATAATTTGGATGAATTGAAAATGATTTGATTGAAAAGAGACAAATTTCCCTAAAATATTGTATTAATGTGCAAGCAGAGTTTGTCCGTAGACTTGGTATTGATATCCATGGATCTCATTTTGAACACTTTTATGACGGCTCGCCGGCTTCTTCTCGGTTATCCCCTCTTCCTTCGTTCCGATGGTTTTAGTAATTTAATTTTAGTAATTCCAGAACTTTATTGGGCCATCTGTTCTTCATTTCCCTTTTTCTCGTGTTCGGTACGCTCTCTAGTCTGGATTTTCGGCAACTCCTTAAGAAATCCATTTCAGTTGCTAGTAATTTTTGTTTATTCTTTTTGCTCATATCCCACACTTCTGCCCCCTAAATCATCACGCTCTCCACTATGCTTTGGTATATTCTCTTTTTTGTTTCCCTTCTGATTTCTTTCTCCAAAAGGAGTGAGTGAATGCTCCAATGGGTTTCCTACCTTTGGAAATCCGTTCCTTTGGCCTGCTTGCTTAAGATAACTCCTAGGTATTTACTCTGCTCTACTCCTTTTATTATTCCAGATTCCAAGGGTAGGTCGTTACACTCGTTGTTACCGACTAACAGATATTCACACTTACTCATACTGATGGTCAGTCCAGCTTTCCCATATTCTTCCTGGAGTTTTCTAATCATGTAACTTAAATTGTCTTCGTCCTCCGATAAAACAACTTGGTCGTCCGCGAATGTCGTCCGTCAATTTATATATGTATATATAAATTGCTCAAAACAATTAGAAAATTCAAACGGGAAATTACATGCAAATAAAATTAAGAACATCTGAAAGACGCTCTATTCAATTGCTTTAAATGGCACATATGAAAGTGTAGAGCAAGTATTCATGTAGAACTACCAAAACCAAAGCGTAAAACGAATTTAAATTAATTGTTGATGTAAACTTTGTACACAAATTGGTAATTTACTAACGAAGTATATAGAACGAATAACGGCATTAAACCGTTTTGGCATGCTTCGCAAAAGTCTTCGAAGATCCTCTTGTGTCCTATTCTTCAATAAGAGCCGCAGTTAGCTGCTGGATAGTCTGTGGAGGATGCGGGCGACCACGAACACGACTATCGAGCATATCCTAAACATGCTCTATGCGATTTAAATCAGGACTTAACGCAGGCCACACCATTGTTTGAATTTCCAGCTCTTGTAGGAAGTCTAAAGTGATTCGCGCAGAATGTGGTCTTACATTTACCGGCATTAACAAAAGATTTGGACTTATTCCATGTGCCACATGGCCAACATGTTCTCCTAACACAATGTGAACAGAGTGATTAGCGTTAGGATTTCCAGGAAATGCAACAAGGTCGGTTCTACTGTCGATACTAATTCCACCCCAAACCATAACTGAACCACTTCCAAATCTTTCGACTTCCTGGGCAGCGTAGCGTAGCGTTCTACTGGGCGTCTGTAAAGGCGTACTCGACCATCGCAATGAGTAATACGGAGCCTTGATTTATCCATGAAGAGCATAAACTCAATTTGTCGAAGTTGCAATGCGACATGTTCAGGAGCAAAATTCATCCTTGTTATTCTGTAGCGTCGTGTCAAAAGAGGGTTTTCGGACAGGTCGTCTTGCTCTGAAATTTGATTCCCTCAACCTATTCCTAAGTGTATGGTCTGATGCAGTCACTCCATGCGTCGTCCTGAGGGAAACTAAGAGGTCTTTCGCCGTAGAAACTCTATTGGCAAGACTCGAAATCAGTAAAATCGGTCTTGATTTTGAGTTGTTTTTTATGTGACCTTGCCACCGTGCTTGGTATATTGATTGAGTAGAAGTTCCACAATACCTGAATAACAGATAGGCTTAGGTTTGAAATGCCTCGAAACTTGTCGAAGGCTTTTATCATTTGTAATTATTGTTGTAGAATGACAACTCCAAATTGCCTCGTTGAGATGCCTGATTTTTACTTAACTTAAGTCAAGCTGTCAGTTGCAAACATTTTCGTCTGTATATTGATCCGAACAAGGCCTTCCTAGCTGTTTCAATCAAATTTGGGATACATTATTTCACTTTAGTTTTGGTACTTCTTGTTAATTATTACGGATACTCCGGAACTATGCAGTGCTGATAATTCCCTATGTGTTAATTAAAACATTTAAATAGAGCGCCTTTCAAACGTTCTTAATTATTTTTACCTCTAATGAAATTTCTCACTATACAAAAAAAGTTAGAACACCAATCCGAAAAACCCTCTAGGTTTAGGTTTAAGTGGCAGCTAATGCTCACATAGGCTTTAGATGGGCCCGTTGTGTTACCACTGTACTTGAAGTACAACCCTCCTCAGGGGATTTTGTCAAACCATTTCGAGCCGTGGATGAACCTCATGAGAGTCTGCGCATCTAGTGATGCGAGGTCAGAGAGATCATCCAAGAAAGGTCGGCCTAAGAAGAGCAATCGTGTTGCCGTCAGAGAGGAGCATTGGCATAGGTAATGCTGAACACTCTCCTCCTCCTCCTCGTCCAGGCAGCCCCTGCAGTAGTCCCGCTTCTCTATGCCCAGTCTCTCAGCGTGCTTGCCAATGGGACAGTGTCCCGTGATGACTCCCACTGCCAGTCTGATATCGTTTCTTTTTAGAGAGACGATGTTGGTGCTTCTTTTCCTGTTTCGGTGAGGCCATATTTGCCTGGTTACCTCGCAGGTGTCTTCATCCCTCCACCTTCGCTCCGCTAGGTTCGAGGTTATTTCGGCTATGGTCTCCTTGCACGAGGCAAATGGAATACCAATATCCTGTAATACTTCGGTTGAGTGCAGGCTTGTGCCGTTCTTTGCAAGTTCATCCGCTTTTGTGTTACTTGGGATCCCGCTGTGGCTTGGTACCCACATGAGTCTCACGTTTGTGTGTGCTGCGAGCTCATTCAGCTTTCTCCGACAGTCAGAGACCACTGTTGAGTTGGTGCACACGCTAGTAATTGCCCGGAGAGCAGCTTGGCTATCGGTGTAAATGTGGATCTGTTCACCGGGGTCCCCATTTACCATCAGCCACTCTGCTGCCCCTTTTATGGCGGTTACCTCCGCCTGTAGAACGCTGCAGTAGTCTGGCAGGCGTAAGCTAATTCTGAGGTTTAGGTCGTTGGAGAAAACTCCGCTGCCCACTGTGTCCTCCCTCCGTGAGCCGTCTGTAAAGACCTGCGTGTGTCCTGCTGGTACCTCTTTCTTTTCCATCCACTCCTCAATAGAGGAGTGGATGGAAAGAATAGGAAAGAATAGGAGTGGATAGGGTATGTGGTATGAGAAGTTGTTGCCAAAAGCAGGTGTTGCTAGACATCGGTCTATGTTTTTGAGCACCCCTTTAAATTCATTGATTATTCAACCCTTCTAAAAAACCCTTTAAAGAATTAAAAATAAAGAAAAATTAAAATTAAAAATTCTTCGCCCGTAGTAACTATTCTCACTCCCTGAACTCTTTCCTTCTTCGCCCGTAGGTACTATTCTTACACCCTGAACTCTTTCCACTATTACTTCCTTCCGCTCTAAAATTTCTCGTAGTATGGGCCACCCGCTACCTAACTCGCCCATGCAAGGCTCCCAATCTTTATACTTTTTCTTCTTCTATACTTCCAACGTTAGCCGTTTGTACTATTCCATCCAATATACCCGCCTTTTCCTTGTTTCCGCGAAACCTTGCTATTCTACATTGAATACCGCTGGAACCTCTACTTAGATACAAATGGAGTATTTGCAGTATACTTGTACCTTGTTGTAGTCCTGGTTGTACCTGCTTTCGTCGATACGGCATTGTCTTATCTGCAACTTCCTATACCTTTCACCCAATAATTCTTCAAACATCACGCATTCTCCTTTCATCCTCTCTACCTCCCATTTCGCAACCCTACTCGTTCATGCATATTTTCCTTTCATTTCTCCATTTTGTTACTCTGATCCCTCCCTCCACTTGTCCAAACACTCCACTCGATAGCACTTTGCTCAATGTGGTATTCTGAGGATTCGTCACTCTAATCGGCTTTAATACTACACATTGCTGTGTAGTTTTTCTCGAAATGGTATTTGCATATCATTTCGTCTTTCGGTACTTCCAGCCAGAGGATCTTGCCAGCGAGGCCGTTCCGGTCGCTGCTCCCAATTACTTTACCTCTGCCTATTCTTTCCTTGCTGAACCTAACAATCGCCGATCTGGCCCCCTCCACGACAAGGTGCAAAGGGGTCAGTTCCAGCAGCAACTCCATTGATGCTGTCGGGCATGACTACATCGCTCCCGTGACACGACAATCTTTGAATCTTCTCAAGCTGCTCCTTTATAGAGACCAGCTTGGTTCTGCTTCCCCACGCAACTGTCATGTAAGTGAACGCAGGTCTCACTATCAAGGTGTACATCCATCGCAGGATTGTGGGGTTATAACTTCACGTTTTCCCTGATAGATTTCTGCACACCATTGGAGCGCGTTTGGGTTTTCCTACCACTTTTTCAGCGCACCTGTTCCATGGGAATCTAGTGTTATACCCAGATACTTTATCTCCTATCTGTATTCTACTACCCTCCCATCTAACAGTGTAGGCTGTAGATAGTTTAACCTTCTCTTCCTAGTAAATGGTATCACCGTGGTTTTGCTTGGGTTGAGTTTCAGTCCCACTGTTTGACACCATCTATAAGATAAGATAAAGCGTTGGAGATTTATGTTTTTGACGACTGAAACCATAAACTTCATTGCATTAATATTAATATTTAAACCAAATATTTTCCGGCGCTCCGATGATTTCATTAATACATCAATGGAGATCTTCAATCTTCCACTAGAACTACATGATATTCATACTTATTGGTATTACAGCGTACGTGATTATTTCTGTAAAAGATTTTTCTACCTTTACCTCTGCTTGTTGATACCAAAACAAAAACCAAGTTTTTTATTATTCGGACATCCTTACCGTCCACTGCGACAGGTGTAGCTTAATAAGCATGATGTATTTAACTCTATCACACGCTGTCTCGTTCATCGAAACATACAATATTTTTTATACTTTCCAGTTTGGACGCCTTGGCTGTGATTCACAGGCTGTGATTGTGAGAAAAAAGAGGATAACAAAAATAATAACCATAATAATACTAACGCAATACTTAGCAAATAAATATTTAATAATTGGTTCAAAATTTCTGTTCTGTTGAGGCAATCGCCAAATATGTTTCGATACGTCAAACATAATTTTGTCAATGCTCGTGCATTATAGCTGCAGAAGCATTATGAATTTGGGCTACAGGCATACAGTTGATGTATACAGTTGATCTTCATCTATGGGCTGACTCGCTTTATGGTATTTTTCCATAGGTTTAACAGCTCTTCAATGGGTTTTAAAAGGGGACTGTAGTACAGTGGCAGAAATACTGGAAGAATAGATATGTTCAATAAATATGAAGAATAAATATGATCTGCGATATCGTTATGAGGCTTCTGTACGTACAATAGAGCAACACCTAAATTAAATAAATTAAAAATATTGACATAATGTACTAGGCAATGAGGGATTAATCATTGAACGGTCACCTTGGAAGGCAGCTTTTTAGAGATAACTGCTGATGAAGAATATCACTTGCTGACTTTTCGATAGACTAGAAGACGAGTATTTCTAATTCAAATTACTTTATTAAAAACTTCCATTTTTGTTCCTACAAAACTTGTGGGCAGTTTTGGAATATATATAAAACTAAGTACAGAAATTTTCATTTCATAGCAAAAATCATGTTTCATTTCTGAAATGAATTCTAAGAATCTTTACGAAAACGATTTTAAAATGATAATAATTGGTTAATATAAAAATCTCAAACCCTGAACACCCACGCCACTGTTTAGCCACTTGGCAAAAAAATAATGGTCTATTACGAGCTTTTTCAGTACACAACAAGAATCACTGATATTACACTGTTAAATGGATAAATTGACGCTAAAATTGTTAAATGACAAAGAGCGCAACAATGTTGCAGAAACCCATTAGTACATTCAAAAATAATTAAATTCTATAATAATAATAATAATTAGAGAAATATATAAAATATATAAAAAAACGAAATATATGCTCATATATATGCATCGATTTTTGAGGAAGTATGCCCTCAATTTGACCATATATGCAGTACAATATGCAAAACTTTGACAAAAATTGATGAAGAAAAAGTAAAAATAATTATGGTAATCTAATATTTTTATTCACACAAAAGTTTCTTAATTCTAATTAACATTTATTAACTAAACAAAATATAGGTACACTATTTAATTCAATCTATATCTAAATTTGGCCACTAAACAATTCACAAACGATACCGTTTTTTACAACATATTTATGTAACAATTGATAATCAAATGTTCAAAATTGTCTAACAGAAATTTTTGTCTCCTGTCCGAAAACCTATGATTTAAATCGAAACATTTCCTGCAACATCTACCGAAGTAATTGGTGCAATTTTCATTTTTACAATTATGTCTAAATCAAAAATAATATCCTCAACTATTTCGCCTTTTAAGATTTTGTTAATATTTTTAAATTTAAAAAATCCCTCATTTTATTATATTAATGCATTTAATTTTTTGTGTATAGATTCACCTACTTACCTTTAACTTTTTTGAAGGATTTCTTCTACAATTAAAATTCTCAAATTAATTTCTTCTATAATTTCAACTGATTCTGATAGAGGCAAACCTTTTGTTTCCAGTCTGTGAAAAGAGTTCGAGACGAAGCAACAATTTGCCTTAAGAAATGGTGCTAGATTCGTACCTTTAATATTTTTTTTTGCAATTTTCGAAAACGGCGCTGGAATAACTGACTTCGAGAATTATATCTTTAATACCTGCAAAATTATCAGCACAAAAATTTGCTGCGCCTAACCACGTACCCCATCTGGTAATTATACGCTCCTTATCGCTTTATTTTAGAAGTAGCTCCTTATAAAATTGGACTCTCAAAGGGACAAATATTTGACATTACTAATTAAATTGCTAACAACGAAATATCGATTCAATATATAGTATAGTCAATGTACATTCCCCAATCATCCAGGACAACAGACGCAATCCAGACAGAACCGATAAATTCTGAGAAGACTTAGAAGATATTATCTCTAAACTTCCAGAGAGCCACACCGTTATACTGCTTGGTGACTTCAATGCTCAATTGCGAAGAGAGAAAAAATACAGAAACATGGTGGGCAATTATCCGGGGCATAAGCGAATCAACCGCAACGGAGAACGATTGGTGATCATGAAGTCTATAGCCTTCAAACACTTTCCAAGGAAGCAGAAGACTTGGATTTCACCTAATACCCACCTGGGTGAATTCCAGATAGGAAATACAAAACGTGAAAGTACTAAGAAGCGCCAATCTGGACTCTGGCCACTACCTCTCAAAGATCAAGATAAGACTCCAGCCTAGAAACACTGGGTTACACTGAACCTACAAAATGGCAAGATTTGACTTCGAGCGACTCAAGAATAGTCAAGAACTCAGTCAGAGACTAAACAACACAGACCTAAACAACTGGGATCAACTGAAGGAGACTCTTGTCAAGGCGGCCAATGAACTGGCCCCTCTCGCTAGAAGAAGAAGGCATCCGTGGTGGACTGAAGACTGTGACAATGCAATAGCCCAAAGACAGACAGCCTGGGTAAAGTGAAATTCTAAAAATACCAAGGAAAATTGGCATACATTTTTGGAACAAAGAAAGGTTACAGCCAAGATAATTCGAGGAACCAAACGAACCTTCCCACAAAACCAACTAACCCAAATCGAAGAGAGCTTTGCTAACAATTATGCCTGTATGGAAATTCCAGAGATTTCTTTGGAACCTTTGAGCAGGAACTCAGAAAATACGCTCCACCAAGCCTCCATTTCTGAGACTCACAGGGCAAACTGGCTTATAACGACAAGGGCAACTGCCACCTTTTGGATCAGTACTTTAAAAATCTACTAAACTGTGAGCCACCCAGCGAAGACATCGAATATAAACAAACCACACCAAACCCGGACTCGCTTCCCCCTTCATTGGAAGAAGTTGGCCAGATCATTGAACTTCTTAAGAATAATAAGGCAGCTGGAGAGGACTATATCGTTGCTGAACTGTGGAAAGGTGCTGGAAAGAATACCGTGCGCAAGCTAACCTAGATCATCCAGAAAATCTGGGAAACAGAGAAATTACCACCCGATTGGAAATCTGTTCTGATCCATCTGCTTCACAAAAAGGGAGATTTTACGGATCTAAACAACTACCGTGGAATTTCTCTCGTCCCGGTAACATACAAGATTCTCTCGAAGGTGTTAAAAACAAGGGCAGAAAATCAGTTAGATAGTCAACTGGGAGAATACCAGGGGGGCTTCAGGACCCGATTCTGTGTTGAACAGATCCTCAATGTTAAAACTGTACTTGCATACTCCAAGATGAGAAACCGCAAAGTGGTCGTCACCTTTGTTGATTTTAGGAAGGCCTACGATTCCATTGATAGAGAAACGCTTAACAAAGTACTTCAGGAACTAGCAGTAGACAACAAAACCCGCAGACTAATCCTAGAAACTTTGACCAACACTCATTCCAAGGTTAAATTTAGAGGCGAGATTTCAGGAAACTTCGAAATAAAAACTGGAGTGAGACAAGGAGATGGACTTTCCCCACTTCTCTTCAACTGTGTCCTTGAAAAGGTTATGAGAGAATAACGCAAGGAACTGAACAATTTGGGTGCTCAGAGTGGTATCTACCTGGGACGTAAGAACGATGGTCTGGTTGTAGATTGCCTGGCCTTTTCAGATGACATGGCACTGTTTGCTGATTCTCTTGAGATGGCAACTATGCAGGTAAACTGCCTCCAAAAACAGGCTGCCGAAGTGGGTCTTCAAGTGTCGCTGGAGAAAACAGAAATCTTCACCAACATCAGAGAAGCAAACAGAGATATGTTACTAGAACAGGGAAACATCAAGAGGACTGAGAAATTTAAGTATCTCGGCGAATGGATTGAACCTAACTTATCAGAAAGAGCATCATTATCCAAGAGAGTCAGCGAGTTAGAACTTAGTCAGCCTATCGGCTGACTAAGAACACTTACAATAAGAAATGCCTGTCACGCAACCTGAAACTTAAGCACTACATATCAGTCTTACAACCAGAAGCCCTGTATGCCATGGAGTGTCTTTCCTTGAACCGAAGGGGTCTAATAGATAAATTGGAAATCAGAGAGAGGAGAATCCTCAGGAAGATCCTAGGCCCGGTAAAGGAAGATGGGAAGACGGCATAACTCTGAGCTCTACGAACATATTGATATGCTCTCTGACTGTGGAAGGAAAAGAAGGGTAGCTTTCTATGGCCACGTTGCAAGATTGCCTCCAAACCGACTAACCAGCCTTCTGTTCACCTTCTGGCAAAACAAGAAGCTTCGTACCACTTGGTTTACAGATACCGAGAAGGATATTAAAGAACTGGGAATAACAGATCTCAAAAACAGACAGTCTGTGAGTCGCACCCTGCAGGAAGTCCGTGGATTTCAGGAAAAACCTCGAAGGAAAGGTACCCCCTGGACAGAAGAGAGAAAGGAGTTACACCGGCAGAAGATGCGACAATACTGGGCAAAGGTCAAAGCCCAACAGTTGAACAAGCGTGGTCCAAAGTAGGCCTATTCGAAAAAAGAAGAAGAAGAAGTAATATCTATTCCTAATATCTTCTGCTATACGATTTAAGATCTACTTTTATCAAGTAGGGTGCAGCGTCTAACAACATAAGCAAAAAAAATTCCCAGGGTAAAAAGAAATTTTATAAACCTTCTTATACAAATCGGTTTAATGGTTAGTTTTTTCCAATTTGTTTCGATTAAATTAAATATGATTTTCCAAAATGGTCTTGAAGAATTCCTTTTAACAAATGGACAATATAACGGCCACATTTGTCAGTACTTTCATCTACAATTAAATAAACAAAATAAACAAAATTATTGCCGAGTAGTGGTCTAATTCCGAACATTGTTTGAATATAATTATAATTTACATATTTTTTTTAAGGTACTCTCGTCAGGTATATTATGTTTACAAGATTTTTGTAAAAGTGATTTTAAATTAACATTATTTAACTTTTCATTGTATATTAGTAAATTTTTGGGTGGTCGGTATACAGGTATTTCCAGAAAAAAAATGTAATAACAACTAAAATATGCAAGAATATGCAGCTTTTGATGAAATATGCACGAGCATGTCCAAATATGCAATATATGCAATTACTAATTAGCGTTAAATATCTCTCAATATCTCATCAATGTAATTCGTCCATAAGAACATAATTAACAATAAATATATATATATATATATATATATATATATATATATATATATATATATATATATATACCTCAGTTATTGACCTAATAATTACAAATGATGCGGCGAGACGGCAAATAAAACTGATGGAAATCGGAATAAGAAGTGAGTCGGATCATATGCCGGTAGTGGTGTCTTTGAAGCAGCAAAGGAAGAAAGATGTTAAGGCGGAGAAATGGGTGGCCAGATGGGATAAGGAGGCGACAGAAGAATACAGAAGGAAATTAGAAGAGGTAGAGTGGAACGCCATAGAGGATATAGACATGATGGCAAAGAAAATGGAATCTGCACTTGTGAAAAAGAAAATCAAAGAAGCGTTTCCAGGCCGAGCATGGTACGACGGGGAAGTGCGGAACGCAAAGCAAAGGTTTCGAGAAGCTATGAGAGAATGGAGAAAGGGAGAAGGGCTCAAAGTGCACGTGCTGGAAGCGAAAATAGAATTGCAAAAAATGGAAAAGAAGAAAAAGGAGCTTTGGGAGGAGAAGGAGAAGCAGCGGGTACGAGAAATCAAGACGGAAGCTGAGCTGTGGTAATACGTGAGAGAGAATAGGAAAAGGAAGGAAAGATTACCCAAAGCATTGCGATAGAAGAATGGAAAAACCACTTCATGAGGATGCTAGGAGGGGGGAGATGCGGTCAGAAAGAGATGATAGTTCAGGAGATCGACAGAGAAAGCAGGAAGAGCTCGCCGAGGATATCACCGTGACAGAGGTGGAGGATGTTATTGATTCCCTAAAGCCAAGAAAAGCGGGAGGTTTGGATGGGCTCGAAAATGAAGCGTGGAAAGAAGCACCTGGAATCTGTAAGGAGATGTTTACGGAGGAATTGAGAAGGATAGGGAGAGGAGAGAAAAGGATACCAGTCAGCTGGAAAGTGGGGATAATTCAACCGGTGTTTAAGAGTGGAACGAGGGACGCGCTTGAAAATTATAGAGGTATAACTTTGATGAACTCCTCATACAAAATATTTGCTAAAATCCTGGATTGTCGCTTGAGGAAGGAAATCAATGAAAGGAAGCTTTTACCGGAAATACAAGCGGGGTTCAGAGAAGGAAGGAGCACGGTGGAACACCTGGTGACCTTGAGACTCATCATAGACCAAGGAATAAGAAAGGGATGCCTGTTTGCTCTTTTCATTGATTTGAAATCCGCATATGACTCGGTGAACAGAAGGAGACTTGACGAGTGTTTGGGCAAGCTAGGTATCTCAGAGAGTGTAAGAAGGAACATCAGGAATTTGTACGAGGAAACGGTCTGTAAGGTAGTAGCGAATGAATGGGAATCGGACTATTTTGAGGTGAGGAAGGGCCTGAGACAAGGCTGCCCTTTGAGTCCCACGCTTTTCAATCTGTATGTGGCGGATATGGAAAAGGTTCTAGAGGCCGGGCAAGCTGGAGGAGTGGTGATTGGGAAAAAGAAGGTGTGGAGCTTGGCATATGCGGATGACATGGTGGTATTTGCAAAGTCGGCTAGTGAGATGAAGGACGTGATTGAAAGGCTCGGCAGGTATTTCGAAAAGAGGGATTTAAGGGTGAATGTTGGTAAAACAAAATGGATTCGGTTTAAAAGGGGTGGGCGATATAAGAAAGAAAGGTTTGAATGGCAGGGTACTGAAATAGAGGAAGTTAGTAAATTTAAGTATTTGGGGTATGTCTTTGGAACTGAATACAGTAATAAAGAACACATAGAGTATGTTACAAAAAAGGCATGGGTGGCGGCGGGTCGTATCTGGGAGGTTTGGAAAAGGAACTTTGATGGAAACTTTAGAGCAGCAGAGACCATATGGAAGGCATGTGTGCGAAGCGTGTTACTGTATGGATGCGAAGTCTGGGGAACGAAAGAGGAAGACAAGATCGAAAGGGTGCAGATAAAGTTTTATAAGAAAGTGTTGAAACTTGATAGGTCGACGCCTGGTCACATAGTGCTTCAGGAAGTGAGTGCTTGTAAGGTGGCGGTAATTGCTGCGGAAAGAGTGATAAAGTTCGAGTATAGGGTGGATGGGTTTGGAGATGAAAGGATAATAAAGGAAATCTTTCGAGTAGTGAATAAAGAGGGGTTAAGTGGTAGAAGAGAGAGCGGTTGGGGGTTGAATAAAAGGAAACTGTATGAGAGAGGCAGGTTATCATCCGAGGGGTTGGAAACGGAAAAAAGTGCGGGTGCTCAGTGGAAACGGATTCTAAAAGAGAGGTTATTAGAAGTGGACTTCCAAGAGCGCCAATCGAAAATAGAGGCTAGTAAATATCACCAAGGCTACAGTCAGATACAAGTGCACGGCCGTGTTCCTGGTTATTTGAGGACAAGTAAAGGGTCGGACGACCAGTCAGTGTTGGCGAGATTTAGGTGTGGCAATGAAGAGCGTGGAAGGAGACATTGGATGAAGGAGGAAAGTAGAAGGTGTTTGGTGTGTGGGTTGAAGGAAGATATGTGGAGTCATTGGTTGGAAGAATGCACGATGGCGGAGTGGAATGACCAGGAGAGAAGGCGAGGAAAGGATTGCAGGGAGCGTATGGACGAGAGCGGGAAGGGACTGTCGTTTTTACACAGAGTGAAAACATGGAAAGAGCGGATGCGACGGGGTAGTTTTTTGAGTGTTGCGGTTTAGTTTTTTTTTTTTTTTTTTTTTTTGTGAGCTTATGTCCGATGTACAGGTGTTGAAGTATAGGTTTATAGGGTGGTAAAATTTTTTTTTTCTTTTTAATGGGGTTTTAGTTTCACAACTTTTTTATTATTTTTTATTGTTTTATTTTGTATGTATATTTTGTATGGAAATTATTTTAATTATGCCAATAAAGGTTATTATTATTATTATTATTATTATATATATATATATATATATATATATATATATATATATATATATATATATATATATATATATATATACACATATATGTGTGTGTGTGCATTATATATTTATACAAAAAAATAAAATATATGCGCTTTGCATATAATCCGCGCTTTAATAATAATGATACCAATTTATTACAGCGGAACATAGCTTGAATATATAAATATATTCAACCTTTCCGAATCTCTATAATATTCATAAGTCTTTTTAGGACTATAAAACAAATCTCATGTTGAAAGAAAAAAGATATTTCTGTTATTCACTTGGACTCAGTTCACTTCCGTGACACACCGAAAACAAGACACTAGATAAATAACATTGTTTTTTAAGATCAGATCTTTCTCTTTAACCGAAAGTGAAATGCCATCTGCAGACGCGTTTCGAGATCTTCCTCTCATCAGTGCAGCTTTGCTCTTATGAATTATAAATTGGAAAACATTACATTGAAACCATTAGTTTGAAACCATGTGTTGGACTGTCGAAAATAGGTTATGTTTTGATATGTGTGTGGAAAGACTTGAACTTAGTTTCAATAATTGATTTATATGAATTAAATATAGGGTGAAACTAACTAGTTACAGATACAATAATAGCAAATTATTACAGCGGAACACAGCTTGAATATATAAATATATTCAACCTTTCCGAATCTCTATAGTATCCATAAGTCTTTTTAGGACTATAAAACAAATCTCATGTTGAAAGAAAACAAATTGTTTTAGTGTCACTTCCGTGACACTAAAACAAGACACTAGATAAATAACATTGTTTTTTAAGATCAGATCTTTCTCTTTGACCCAAAGTGAATTGTCATCTGCAGACGCGTTTCGAGATCTATCTCTCATCATTGCAGGTTTGCTCTTATGTATTATAAATTGGAAAACATTACATTGAAACCATTAGTTTGAAACCATGTGTTGGGCTATCGAAAATAGGTTATGTTGTGATATGTGTGTGGAAAGACCTAAACTTAGTTACTTAGTTTATATAAATTAGATATAGGGTGAAACTAAGTAATTACAGATACAATCATACCAACTTATTACAGCGGAACACAGCTTGAATATATAAATATATTCAACCTTTCCGAATCTCTATAATATTCATAAGTCTTTTTAGGACTATATCTGTTTGTCTGCGATATATGGAATTTTAGTCGGTCTGTAGTAAGAGGTCGTTGGAAGAATTGTGGAGGGGGTTGTTTTGGGTGCCTTAATTTCGTTATAACCTGTAATACAGTAGTTTCGGCTACTTTCAATATCTTTTAGGTCGAGTTACGTGCGTTGGTCCGGACTATGTGTCCATAGTCTAAGATCGGTTGGCATATGGCTTTGTAGATTTTAGAGGCACTCTTTGAAATTCCCTTATTTCCCGAAGACAGACATCGCAAATATTTGCACTGTGTTCTTCTTCGCAACGTTGCGTCAGTCTTGAATTTCAGTTTGTGGTCGAAAGTCAGCCCTAAGTATTTTATGTGTGGTGTCGGCGTAATGTCCATTGTGCCTAGGTGGAGGTGTGGAGAGTTTGGGGTATTCTAGGTTTGGGAAGAAGGAATTAACATTTGGAGGGATTTGCGGGAGAGTCTCCAACGGTTGAACCCTTGGGATGTCTTGTCTAACAGGATTTGTAGTTCTATCGTGCGTTTAAGGTTGTTATCATGAGATATAAGTACGGTGTCGTCGGCGTATTAAATGATGTAAGAGTGGAGGTTGATATGGGACTTGTCGTTAAGATTTGAGTTGTAAATGTCGTTGCAAAATATATTATAAAGTAGGGGGGACAGCGGAGAACCTTGAGTGAGCCCTTGAAGAGGTGCAATTTCTGGGGAAAAGGTACTGTTTAATCTAATTAGGAGGGATCTATTTTAGATGAAATTCTTGACTGTGTGGAGTAGATAAGGGAGGACGTTGAGGAGATGCATTTTATATAACAACGCTTTATTGATGTCAAGGAAAAAGGCAGCAGAGTATTTTTTTGTAGGTAGGCAATTCGGAAATTGTTGGTGAGAATAACTAGTGGGTGGATAGTAAAGTGAAAGGGCTTAAAACCGAATTTGTTATTTGGGAATGTGGTGAATGACGATATTCGACAGTCTGGACTTTAGGATTGGTTCCAGGTTTTTACCAAGAACAGGGAGAAGGGTGATAAGGTGGTAACTACTTAGAAGGGAATGGTCTTGACCGGGTTTTGGGATATTTTGATTACGCCTTATTTCCAGCAGTTTGGGAGGTGTCTTTTTTGGAGACTGAAGTTATATAGTTTAAGGAAGTGGAAGTGGACATTGTCTGGGAGGTTTCTCATTGGAGTTTTTTCACAAGGTCAGAACTGGGTGATTTGAACTGGGTATTTTTTCCATGGTGTAGTGCGGCTTGGTATTCGTCTTTGGTTATTTCGTCGAAGTTCGTGTCGTCGTGTTTAAATTCTATAATTTTTTATAATAAATTATTTCAACTACAGTAACAATAATGTGTGTTAAAGAGTAACAGAAGATTTCCGTGTCCCTCCCTTGATTTAATTAGTAAAGCTGTCCCAAAGTGGATGTTATTAAAACTTTTCAATTTACAGTAACAATTTCAGATAGATAATTCAAAATTCAAATGTTCTTCGTAAACTTAATTCAGTTTTCTAATTAAATCTAAATATTTCTCATTTAATAAATATTTACCTACATTTATATTTATCTTAATAACAATAGCTTTATTTACGATATTCTTGATGCTCACAACTTATCTAAACTATTTTCTCTGGTATTAATAATATCTTTCCATTTTCGCTTTTAAATAATCAAAGTTTGTTCCCTAATAATTATTAATTCCACTAATACAAGTTAGCAAAAAGAATTGTTTTTAAAGAAAACTCATTATTGTGAGGGTTGTTTTGTCAACCCTCCGATTTCATTCAATTCCTTCCTTACCTTCTATTAATGAAGAGAACTTTTTTCGTCTTGTCCTTTTGTTTCTATAATTAAATTCAAACAAATTGCTAATTAAAATCAATGGTTAGTGAACCAGGTAATAATATCCTTATTTTAAAGCACGTCTTTAGAGACAAGAGTATAAATAGAAAGAATAGAAAATTTAAGCAAAGTCTTATAGAATATTTTTTCCTGCCAATGACATACAACCAAAAAATACGGTTTATGATTTAATTAGGTTTCTTTCTGCGTTTGCTCAAGGGACACATAATTTCATGGTTTATGTATTTATATTATCAAAAAAACAGAGGAGGTTTACGGTTGATGAGATATTTATCAAATAATTTTCTTTATTAAATAAATGCATATTGGAAAATTATCAATACAAAATACTCTCTAAAAGGTAAATAAAATTCTCTTTTAGTTTTTACATTTCCCTTGACATATGTAAAAGCTTTTTCAAAAACAAAACTTTGCCAATTCCTGTGATTCTAACTTTTGTTTTTCACCGGTGATAAAGTTTCCGTTTCCACTAGTTTATTTTTGTACTTATTGTTAATAGAAAAGATTTATGTATTTTGTATACTTTAGGGTTTTTGTGGTTTTCGAATGATAATAAATGGTTTTAACAATTCATTTTTGAGAGGCTTCCATAATGGACGAATCTGTGTGCTATTTATTGTGCGTGGAATGGAATATGATTAGCCGCTCAATTTCACCTGTCAACTGCAAATATTTCCTTTATTAAACTATTCATATTTCTTGTTTAAAGCGGAAACTTCACGAACTTATTCTACAAAATAAACTTTAATTTACAACTATACACATATTTCACATCTTAATTACAGTTGTAGAATAGAACTAAAATTAATTAAACTCATTCGGTATACCTTATACACACAAGGTAATTTACTCAAGTAATTGCGAAAAGCACAAATCGTAAAGTAGAACGACTATTTATATTTTTTTTATCTACACCAGGAATGTTAGTGAATGTCGGCGAAGACCTTATCACCGATAACCGGTCGATGGTCAATAAAATTGACAGGCACAACAATTATTATTTTTAATAAACAGCCGTGAGGCTGGTTGCAGCAGTTCGCCATTTTTCCCATCTCTCCGCCTTCCTCTTCAGTTCACAGTATGAGCCACAACTCATATCTTCCATTATTTGACTCATGTACTCCAGTCTGGGTCCTCTGTAATTCTTGCCGTCTACTGTTCCCTCAATTATAAGCTTTAGTAGTCCATTGTGTCGCAGTGTGTGGCCCACGAAGTGATTCCGTCTTCTTTTTAATATTTAAGGAATCATCTTCTCTCTCCCACTCTTCTAAAGACTTCCTCATTTGGGATAATTTCTTTACAGCCTATTTTCATAATCCTTCTATAGCACTTTTCCTCTCTCTCGTCCCTATTGTTCGATATTCGCCTCCATATAGCGCGACGCTCCATACATGAGTCTTCAACATTTGTTTCCTCGCATCAAGACTTATGTTCTTTGCAGTAAATAGGTTCTTCTTTTTATAAAAAGCATTCTTGGCTTGGACAATCCTACTTAATATCCCTGTGCTGCTTCTTCCATCATTCGTTATTTTACTTCCCAGATAATTAAACTCATTTACTTCTTGTATCGTATAATTTCTTAACTCTATTGCTGTCTGGTCTTCGCCATTTCTACTGCAGACCAATATTTTTGTTTTGTTATTTATTCTCATATTAAATTCTTCCTCCATTATTTTGTCCATCTTGCTCATGATCTTTTGTAAGTCTTCTACAATTTCTGCAATTAGCGCTATGTCATCAGCAAACATTATCACGTCAACTTTATCTCCATGAATATTCACTCCTATGACAAATTCTTCTCTTTCTCGGTCGATCGCTTTTTGTACATGATATGTGCTGTTTCTTCCTTGCTACCACAACAAACTATTCTAGTTTCTTGATTATAGATATTATAGATGAGTCTTCTTTCTCTAAAGTTGATACCTGTTTGATGAAGAATGCTGAATAGAACATTCCTATTCACATTTTCAAACGCCTTTTCAAAGTCGACGAGCGCTAATTTCATGGCCTTTCTTTATCTGCTTCTCTATCACTTGCCTCAATGCCCAGAGTGCCTCTCTTGTTCCCACTCCTTTCCTAAACCCAAATTGATCATCAGATAGGTTCGTCAATTTGTTTTTCTATTCTCTTCCTAATAATTCTGGTGACTATTTTTGATGCATGACACACCACACTTAATGTTCTGTATTGTTTACATGATCTTGTATTTGATTTTTTAGGTATAGGTACTATTACAATTTTGCAAAGTCTTTAGGCAATTCTCCAGTCTTGTAAATATTACAGAATTGGTCGTCCGCTGCACATATCAAGTATATAGTAGAAAAGCGTGTGAGACTGCTTACAGGCTCTGGGATACATGAAGAGTATACCTGAGGGAAAATTTTAGGTCGAAAATGATTGTTTGGAAGACGTGCGTACGTAGTACTATAATGTATGGGGCAGAAATCTGGGGTGTGAAAGAGGAAAACGACATAGAGAGAGTGCAGTTACAGTTCACCCCCTGGTTCCACCCGCTGCTACATCGTCCAACAAGAAAAAAATTCTAACAAGGTGGCAAACAACGCGGTTATGAGAGTAGCTAAATTTGAAAGGAAAGTGAATAGTGCGGGATATGAAAGAATTGTGAGAGAAGTTCTGAAAGTTGTAAGAAAGGAGGATAAAGGGAGTAATAAGGAAACAAAATGGGAATGCTTGCGCAAGCGAATGTATGAAAGAGGGGGATGGAACGAAGAAGAGATCGAAAGTATGATGAATGAGGGAATGTTAGTGGAAATGATTCTGGCAGATAGACTACTGGAGATAGAGCTGCAAGAGAGTCAAAGACACATAGATGAGGGTACCTGTAATAGAGACTACAGCAAAATCTAAGTTTTTGGCAGATGTTCAGATTATCTAGTCAATCCTAAAGCCCAACAGGTAACGATTGCCCGGTTTAGGTGCGGAAGTGAGAAAAGGGCTAGAAAATATTGGATGGTTGCAATGAAGAGGAGCTGTGGGAACATTGGGTGTTAAGTTGTAAGAAATGTGAATGGAGCGAAAAGTTAAACTCAGTGGCGAAATACTGGAAGAAGGTTATGGATGAGAGTGGCTCGGGTTTTGTGCACATGGAAAAATATCTAATTGCAAAGGACAAGGTTAAAGGCTTTTTTTATTTCTTTTTATTTATGTTTTTTTCTCCTTACGTTCTTTTTGCCTAAACAGGACCTAAGAACTTATTTTCATTTTCCGTTTCATTCTGGTGTTTTTTTTTTGTTCTTTTGTTTTATTCTTTTAGATGTCACACTAAAGTACGAACTGTCTATTATGTATTACATTTATGCCAATAATAGTATATTACGTAATGAGAATTGTAAGAAGCATATTACGTGCGAGCGGAACAATTACGCGCGACCCGCGTAGCGGGGAGCGCGTAATTCCGCGAGTACGTAATTGCCTTACAACTCGAATTATGTACTATACTTTATCTACGACCACACTATTTTTTTTCTATTTATTAAGAAAATTATGTTTGATGTAACTGATATAGTGATTCATCGATATAGGCAACACAATGTACGCAGTGTCAGTGTCAAATGAAATAATTTATATTTACTTAATAATTTATAATCTTTGTTTAATTTCATTAATACCTATTAATACCTACTGTGTTGTAGCAGTATCGTTTTGATTTTTCATGGAGCAGTCTATATAGCCTTCTGCTACTGCAGACGAACGCCAGCCACCATGCCTTTTTAGTGACAATAAATCAACACCGGAATCCACAAGAATGGTGGCTGACGAACGTCTGTAACAATGTCCTGTGTAAAGAAAGATTTTCTTCCGGCAAATGAAGATAATTGGCAATTTGTTTAGGAATAGAGCCAATTTTATTTATTCCATTGCTTAGTGCATTCTTAGTCTCATTTAGATAATTTAGAAAAAAAACTGAGTTTTGTTCATATTTTGTGGGCGTACGTTAATATATTTTTTACAGGTTTGGTAAAATTCTTTCGGTAGCACAAAAGATCTTTAAGTTTTTGTTTTGGAATCAGGAATTTTAATGATCAGATATGTTCCGGTGTCTTCTATATGGCAGGGTTTGACATTTCGTAGTTCTTGTTTTCTGCAGTCACCACTAATGCCTATGATAAGAATAATCTAAAATTATATAAAAAAATATGTCGTTATGCCCATTAGAGAGCATTATAAGATAAAAAAGTAATGAATACCTTCATCAATAAATATTTGTTATCCGGTGAATTATTGAGGAAACTTTTGAATTTCTTGAATGGTTAAAATTTTTGATTTGTTGCTTTTAAATCCATCAGATTTTCTCTTAAGTAAAGCTATTAACTTTGAATGTTTTGAAATGTCGATGTTGTGCTTTATATTAATTGATGTCCGAACCATTCAATAAATTGCCCAAAGTGAAGATCACTGTTTGAGATAACTCATCAAAGTATAATAAAACATTTTCTGAAAAGGATTTAACTTTATGCTTCATTCTCCGGTCCATAAATTTTCTATATGCATCCTCGTATCAATCCCGAGATTTAATCCGTAGCAAATTATGGGCAGCTTGTTTCGCTTTTTCAACAATTTCGGGCGGAGTAGCATTTTCTATTTCGCTATCACTGGACATCACTGGACTTTAATTGTTATAATTGAAAAAAAATATAGTGTTTATGTATTATTTTGACGTTTAATTTTTTTTGACAAATAACGGAATGTATTGGGTTGCCTATATTAATGATAGTAGCAGCTCTCAACCAATCAACGAATTGTAAACCAAACGCACTAGTGTGTTATTGAATCATTAAATAACATTAATCGCGGACTGTTACATACGTGTGTTGTAAGATGTATTTACATAATCCACGAACTGTACAATATTGGGCAATTATAATAGTGGTCGTAGATAAAGGATGTTACTTCATCTTTTTTCTCCATGAGCAAGTTGACACCGTTTCCACTGTACAGTTGTTCCAAATATTCGTTCCATCTTTTCACTATCATTATATTTTTTGGCTTTCTTGTTTCAAAGAATCTCTTAATAACACTATACGCCATATCCATTTGTCCAGTTATCATGTTGTTATTTATGCCTGCACAGATTCGCATTAAATACTGTTCCTTGTCTTGTTTTGCCCTCTTATTTTCTTGTTTCTTAAGGTCTTGTATTTTTGCTTTTCATCATCATCATTTGTGTTTTTATACTGCCTTCTTTAGTTTATCATATCTATAACTTCTTGACTTATCCACTCTTTCTTATTTTCTTTTTTTCCTGATGCAGTTTCTGTTGAGTCTAAAATGCTCTTCTTTATTTTGATCCACTTCTCTTCTACCCCCAAGTATTCTTCAATGTCTCTTATGTTATCGTTTGTTTCTTCCATATAGAGTATTTGAGTGAACTCATCTTTAAGCTTAGAAATATCCCATTGTTTCTTTTCTTTCATCTTTAATCTTTTGAACTGTAATTCTCAGCGTATGATGACTGGTTTATGGTCGCTGTCGACATCAGTTCTCGTGTAACTTATATTGGGCTATTCTTAGGTCTCCTGGACCTTTCCAAGTGTATCTTCTCCATGGATGTTGTTGGAATATAGTATTCGTTGTAACTAATTTATGCTGTATACAAAACACTACAAGTCTTTTGCCTCTATTATTCCTTCTTCCCAATCCGTATTTACCAAAAACATTTCCATAAGCTCCTTTTCCGGCAGTTGCATTTCAGTCACCAAGTAAAATAAGGTTTTCTTCCCCCTTTATTTTAGCTATAAGGTCACTTAGATCTTCATAACATTTCTCCACCTCTTCATCTACCTCTTGTGTTGTGGGCATATAAACATCAACTATCACAGTATCCTTTGGTTTATATATTTATTATAACATGATAATTTATTAAGTAAATAATTTGCACCTAAAAGGTTTCGTAACGATGCAAAATTTATCAAATTCTGATAGTTTCTAGAGATGCGATAACAATCTATAAAGAGAACAGAACATTTACAATACAACTACAGCAAATGCTCATCTGTTTTAACTTGATTGTTCAGATTATACAATTTAATTAGAAGAAACGCTCATCTGTTTTTAGCTAAGTAATAATTTTCATACAGCTTTTAAAATGCGTGGACTTAATAATATGTGTAGAAACGTAGGACTTAGGAATTGATGTTTGAATGAAAATGTCTGAAAATTCCTGGTGCCTTGACCCTGGATTTTTTTTAAATAAAGATATACATTGAAAATAAAGTCAGTGTTGACATTATCAGTCACATCATATATGACTTTAAGTCAACCAACCTATTTAAACCAACCTATTTAAACACAAGTAAAGAGTCAGACGCGCAGGTCATACTAGCAAGGTTTAGGTGTGGAAGTGAAGAGCGTAGTAGGAAATATTATATGAGTGAAGAATATAGGAATTGTAGATTATGTGGGACAGGAGAGGATATATAGAAACATTGGATGGAAGAATGTACAAGGAATGAAAAGGCTAGGGCGAAAATGGAAGGAATGTATGGATGAAAGGGGAAATTGTTTTGATTTGTTAAGGAGGGTGAAAAAGTGGAAACAGCAAATAGGTAACAAGGAAGAATCTATTCCGTTTATTTAAAATGTATTGTATATATGCCAATAAAAGGTTATTTATAAATTATAATTAAAAGCCAATAAAAGGTTAATTTTAAAATAAAATAATAAGTATGATTTGGTTTCCTGCACTTTCCTGTTCTAGTAATTATCTAGTAATTCCTATCCTATTCTAGTAATTATCTAGTAAATAATTATCTAGTAATTTAGACAAGGAATCTAATCCAAACAAGGAATATTGTAATCCCTTTATAGGACCGGAACCCTTTTGCGGCATGAGTATGTAACAGCATAAGTAACACCATAGTAACACCATCCCCAAAAGCTTAGATGAAGAAATAAGAGAACAATTGATTTAAACCTGGAAAGAACTTCCAGGGCTAAGCAATCCATAGTAATGGGATCGTTTAACCAGAAAAGAAAAAATCTTTCCTGAAATTAAACAGGGACAAGCTTGGAATTCTGACAGGAGTCCTGACGGGACCCTGCAGACTTAGAAAACACCTCAAGGCCATAGGCCTGGAGGAACATGACAGATGCAAATTCTGCGGCTCAGCAGAAGAAACCTCCATACATCTGCTCAAAGCCAGAGGAGCACTGATCCGCAAGAGACAAATGTATCTTGAGGCCCACTGCTTGACCGCAGAGGAGTTTCAGTCCTTGAATCTCACCCAGATCCTGAAATTTCTAAAGGGATCAGGACTAGACGAGGCGAGTAAGTATAGCAACGATTAGAAGAAGAGGGTGGGATACCATAAATTTATGAAGGTCGCAGTACAAGTTAGCATCGAAATCTAGAATCTACATCTACAACTAGTGTCATTTCGTTAAACATAGTAACTTCCTTTCCAACTTTCCAACAACTCCAGCTTTTCATTAAAAAAATGATGCGCATATAAGAGTAAAATGATTGGTAAAGTAGGGTAAAGATCACTTTTAACTTACCTGGGTGACATTTTAGAAAGTAAATTTGCGCATACGCAATAAGTTTGTAAAGCAATGATAAGAAAGCAGTTTTTGAAGCAAGAAATACATTCTCTCTTACAAAAAAGATCGTACGCGCACTAAAATTGTCAAAATTGATGAAAATTTAAAACGTATTTTAAGGATGTGCAGCAATTATATATCATAACAGTTATGTTATGTTATGTTAATTGTTATTGTTTTCTTACATATAGACTAATAATAAGACTAATATGTATTGATATGGACAATTTAAATTGACGTGTGATACGTGTATACAACTATACGTGTGAACAGCGTATATTAAAACTGACTATAGACTAGTGACTAGGATATCCTGACGGCTGCGAGCAGAGAGACCGAAGACCGAGTCTCGACTGCTGCCACCGGACTCGATTCTTATCGCTGAAAATACAGAACACTCTGGAGGAATGCAAACTAAAAATCATTACAGTTTTCAGTACACAACATAAACCGGATTATAATTTTGTAAATTTATACAGTATATTGCATATTTTTCTTATACATAAAAGAAAAAATCTTTCCTGAAATTAAACAGGGACAAGCTTGGAATTCTGACAGGAGTCCTGACGGGACCCTGCAGACTTAGAAAACACCTCAAGGCCATAGGCCTGGAGGAACATGACAGATGCAAATTCTGCGGCTCAGCAGAAGAAACCTCCATACATCTGCTCAAAGCCAGAGGAGCACTGATCCGCAAGAGACAAATGTATCTTGAGGCCCACTGCTTGACCGCAGAGGAGTTTCAGTCCTTGAATCTCACCCAGATCCTGAAATTTCTAAAGGGATCAGGACTAGACGAGGCGAGTAAGTATAGCAACGATTAGAAGAAGAGGGTGGGATACCATAAATTTATGAAGGTCGCAGTACAAGTTAGCATCGAAATCTAGAATCTACATCTACAACTAGTGTCATTTCGTTAAACATAGTAACTTCCTTTCCAACTTTCCAACAACTCCAGCTTTTCATTAAAAAAATGATGCGCATATAAGAGTAACATGATTGGTAAAGTAGGGTAAAGATCACTTTTAACTTACCTGGGTGACATTTTAGAAAGTAAATTTGCGCATACGCAATAAGTTTGTAAAGCAATGATAAGAAAGCAGTTTTTGAAGCAAGAAATACATTCTCTCTTACAAAAAAGATCGTACGCGCACTAAAATTGTCAAAATTGATGAAAATTTAAAACGTATTTTAAGGATGTGCAGCAATTATATATCATAACAGTTATGTTATGTTATGTTAATTGTTATTGTTTTCTTACATATAGACTAATAATAAGACTAATATGTATTGATATGGACAATTTAAATTGACGTGTGATACGTGTATACAACTATACGTGTGAACAGCGTATATTAAAACTGACTATAGACTAGTGACTAGGATATCCTGACGGCTGCGAGCAGAGAGACCGAAGACCGAGTCTCGACTGCTGCCACCGGACTCGATTCTTATCGCTGAAAATACAGAACACTCTGGAGGAATGCAAACTAAAAATCATTACAGTTTTCAGTACACAACATAAACCGGATTATAATTTTGTAAATTTATACAGTATATTGCATATTTTTCTAAGTTTAACATTTATTTGAATTAACTTGATTTTGTGCCGGGATATTTAGACAATTTATTATATTTGCTTCGATGCTCAGGAGTCTAAAGTATAGGACTACTAATTGTAAAAAATATATTAAGGAGTTTCGTGAATATTTTGTAAGAAACTGTTCCAGAGCCAAAACAATGGAAGGCACTATTTCAGGCTTACTATTAATTTAAAATCAATTTATTGCAAGTTTGCGCTAATTGCTTCGAAAAAAACGGCGTTACTCCCAGAAGCTTTTTTATTGTTAGTTGTGGTACATATATAAGCAAGTACAGGAAGCTGCATCGATTTAAAAGTTGATTGTCAACTGATTATGAAACAAATTATTCTTCGGACGACGATCCATGAACTTTAAATTAACCGGTTGTAGGTATGTTTTATCGTATTATACAACTTATGAATCTATTTTGTACTTTCTATATAAAAGTGATTTATGTAATATTTTGTTTTTATTTCAAATTTTGACGTCGGATTCATAATCAACTACCCCGAGTAATAACTCTCATCCAAATTTATAACGTTTTCGACTTTTAGCCAGCTTTTTGGGATTTGGTCCCACCATGCTCGTTTTTAAATTTGAACGAGCTAGTATATATAGGTTTTTCAAATTAAATCCACACTTTTATATAGGAACCCAAATTTAATATTAGAACCCAAATTTCACTATCGCTATCAAAATATATCTAGACACAAATCACCGGGGATAAAATACCTGGTGTCGCGTTAAAATTTTCCGAGCGGAATGGGGTCGTTCTAAAATTTCTCAAGCGAAAGGGATTGCGACCAAATGTTTACCATGTTTTAGAGTAGATTTAATTTTTTTTTATTACATCCAGTTTCAGATTTAACATCCAGTTCTTGGTTCCGACATTTCCATTAGAATTTGTTTAATTTGTATTCGTCGGTGTATCTTCAATTTCATTACGTAATGGATTCTAACCAACAACAATGTTAATTAACAACTATAAACAAAATGTTCAGTGCACACGTAAAATCGTACAAAACAAATTATAGCGCGGGTGCCTGTAAATATTTCACTTTCAGGTTCATGTAATCTTCAATGTACTATTTTTCCTGCAGGGCTTCATTTATAATGTATTAAGGTTTACTTTTTCCCGATTCGTACATTTCATTTTAAATATATAAACTTCCATTATATTTCTCTTATTTAGAATAATTATTTTTTATCTAAATTTCTTTGTAGGTACATTGAAATAGATTATTGAAATCCGCCTAATTTAATTTTCTTTGCAAGAAATAAATTATTTCCATACTTTCTTTTATTTATGCCTGCTTGAGACATGTTTTGCATTGCATATAAAACTGGCTTTCGATTGATATTTAATTTAATTGTTTTTATAAATTTGCTTCCGTTGCTGAATCGATATAAATAAAAACCATGTATTTTAGCTGAATATTCTATAGGTTATTAAGGCTCAATTCTGTGTATTATTAATAAATTGAAAACACGTAACATATACATTAATTATTTGTGTTGTCTTTTCATTTCAGAACTATTGTGCATGACATACCAATCAATTAATCAAAAAAAAAAAAAATTAAGTACAAAATATAATTTTCGTAAATATTTAAAGTAAAAAAAATGTTACATTAAGTCTAAAGAAGATTACACGAAACTGAACAAATCTGGACAAAGCTAGATGAAAGTGGACAAGTCTAGACAAGACTTGGAAGACAAGAAAAGAGAAGAACATTTAAAACCAAATTAGGCCATACAAAACCAGTCAAGACCCGAAAACACTAAACAAGACCATATAGGGCCAGTCAAGTCCAAACAAGACCAGACAAGACCAGATAAGACCAGAGAAGATCAGGCATGATCAGGCAAGACCAGGCAAAAAAAAATGAAATGGCGGACAAGAAACAAAATCCCCGGGCGGGTACCCAGTTAGAGGGAATCCCGTTACCTGACAAGCTCTTGTCAGGTGCTCGACGGAATACGGGGGGAGCGCTTACCGCTACTATCGACGGAGGAGCTAATGGTGACAACAAGGCAATGAGCATAGATATGGAGATGGCTTTGAGTAGACGGGACGGAAAGGTAGGCACAGAGACAACCACAGACAAAGTTACGGAAACCCCGGTGGAGAGGAATACCATATTTCCATACCACAAGAGTGGCAAATCTTCGGGAAAAGAAGCTGTATTAAAAGGACAGAGCCAACAAAACCAGAGAGGGTGGGGAAATTGCACCAAAAAGACCACGAGAAGAATAATACAAGACATAGAGACGCTGGAGGACTTCAAGGAAGCAGAAAGTCTGCCATGGGGGGAAGAAGTATTCGAGAACGTAAAGGTGGTTGTGGGAAATGCCATAACCACGGCTGACGAAGGAACAATGAAATCCGTACTCGTAGAGCCGGATGTTGAAAAATTGGAGAGAAGCATACAAAGAATATATTGCGACAGATTTCCAGAACTCTGCAACACAACAAAATATTTTGAAATCTTTGAGAATACGATAAGAATTGGGCGAGGAAACGAACAAACCCAAAGAACAAGGAGGATGGCAAAAAAACAGACGGAACAGACAAGAACATGTGGGATCACTAAATAAACTTGAGTATGGAAGCAGAAAGCGACAACGTGAGAAAGGTTGTCCTACACAGGACCAGGTTTATGGACACGTATAAAATGAGGAAAATGACCTCACTGTGTTCTTAGCTCGGGAGGTTGAAGTAGAAATCTACACGCCCAAAGAAACGAGGCAAGGAGAAAACGAAGCAGGGCAAACCGGACAAAACAAGATTGAAAAGGACTCGTTCGCCATAACTATCACTAGACAGAAGGGAGAATATATGATGCTACTAGATGAACTGAAGACATCCATGAATAGCACGACAGAGGCTAAAATAATCAGGAGTCTCAGAAGCTCAAAAAATGGAAGTCTGCTTATAGTCACGGACAGGGACGCGGAAAGCCTCCAAAAGAGAATAAACACAATTACGGAAGAGGTAAAAGATGTCAAAGTAAGAAATATCTCTAGCGAAAACAAACAAGCAGTACACATAAAGGGACTGGACGCGATGGCAACAAAAAATGATGTGGTCGAGTCATTAGCCACAGAACTTGGCTTCACCGGTACGATAAACCCGATGAGATGGAAAGTGGGAAACTTAAGACCAAGCTACGAGACAGCAAAGAGACATTAAGGGATGGGCTGCGCAGTAGTACATGAGAGGGTGGACGTCCCCCGATGCTATAAGTGCTGGGACTATAGCCACCGGGCGAAGGAATGCCAGAGTGAGGCAGATAGATCCGAAGCTTGCTATAATTGTGGCACACACGGACATAACTCCAAGGAATGCGAAAACCAACCAGAATGCCCCCTTTGCGGGGAAACTGGCCACCGAGCAGGAGGGAGGAAGTGCAAGATATTTAGGGAAGCCCTAATAAACCAACAGAAGAGAAGTAGGAAAACTGAGACCAGAGTATGAAACAAACAAACAAATGAATACGCAAAATACATATCGGAAGACGAGTCGGCGCAATGAGCACAGAGACAAAAAAAATAAATTTCTACAAATAAACTTAAACAGGAGCCAAGGTGCAATGGATCTAGCATTTAAAACAGCAACTGAAATAAAAAGAAAAGCAGACGTAATGGGTAACGAGCCAAATAAAAACGGGAGAAGAGGATGCTATAAAGATGCAAACAAAGACGTAGGAAATAGGGTACGGGGCAAAATAAGAATAATTGAACAAGGTGCGGGCAAAAGATTTGTCTGGATCGAAACGGCATACGGTATACACTACAGCTGCTATATATCGCCTAACTGCCAGAGGTGCGAGTTTGAAAATTTCCTAAGCGAATTAGGCGAGGACATTGGAAAACATCAAAAACAGAAACGGATACTGGTAGGCGGGGACTTAAACTTAAAGGCCTATGCTTGGGGTTCTGATATACAGGATGAGAGAGGAAACCTTCTATTGGACTTTCTGGCACAATACGATCTGATTATCTGCAATGCGGGAAATGAGACCACCTTCGACCGGAGAAACCAAAGATCAATTATCGTCGATATAACTATAGCAGGGAAAGAAACATATGACAACTTGACGGACTGGGCAGTACTAAAAGAAACAGAGACCCTGTCGTATCACAAATACGTAGAGTTTACACTGACAAGTAGCACAAAACTCGGAAAAGAAAAACAGCAAGAGGAATGCTCAAAGACATAGACAGGTTCAAATAGACGAAAAGACAGAAGACGAAAACTTCCTGATAAATGCTGTAGAAAAAACCTGTAATGAAGTACTTTCCAAGTGAAAGGGAAAGACGGGAAGTAAGCCAGCTGTTTACTGGTGGCACGAGGGATAGCAGATAGCAGACGACAGTGTATACGGACAAGGCGACTTGTAACAAGAGGTAGAAGCACCAATAGAAAGTGCCGGTATTCCCTAACGAAGGTAATAAAAGAAGCTAAACTTTTCCTAACCCACCGGCCGTTAAGGTGGACCCCACAAAAGAGGAAAGAAACCGACGAGATAGTACAGGAAATATCAGCAGAGGAATTAAGGACTGCAGACAAGACCGGACCAGATCAGGCAAGATTAGACAAGACGAGACAAGACCAGAAAAGACCAGACAAGACAAGACAAGATCAGTCAAAACTAGACCAGAGAAGTTAGGACCAGATAAGGCAAGACCATACAAGATCAGGCAAGATGAAACAAGACCAAACAAGACCAAACGAGACCAGACGATACCAGACAAGATCAGACAAGACCAGACAAGACGAGACAAGACTGGACAAGATCAGACAAGACCATACAGCGCCAGAAAAAAAAAACATACAAAAGCGGACAGGACCAGACCAAATAGGGCAAGACCTGACAAGACCAGGCAATATCAGGCAAGATGAAACAAAACCAAGTAAGACCAGACGAGACAAGACCAGACGATACCAGACAAGATGAGACGAGAGCTGACAACACTAGTCAAGACTAAACAAGCCCAAACAAGACCAAACCCAATTAGATATTTGATATTACGGTACACTCTTGTGTTGTTCATCTAGTTATCTCTGTCTAATCAGTCTTATATTATTTAGTTCTTTTTTAAGTCTGCTTTGTTAAAATACCACTGTTGTTTTTCTAGCCTTATTTGATTAGTCTAAGCTGTCGTCTCTTATCTAACTCCTTTTTGTCTGATCTGGTGTTGTGTTGTGACGGATGTGTGTAACAGGCTCTCAACTTGTTTTAACCCAAGGACAACTTACAACATGGTTATTAAAAAACAAGTATAAAAAAAATAACAACGAACAAAAGTAATTTCAATTAAATTGGAGATATGCAATTCAACATATGAGAATTGAGAGATTGATGAAATGAGAGTTGTACTTCAAAGTTTCTCATAGCTATTTATTTTTTCTAATTTACGTTACATTGAACTTTGTATTGAATTTCTTGGTACAAATATTAATAATTCCAGGAAAACGTAAACTGAAGCCGGAATTGACGGGGAAAACCAAGTAAGACCAGACGAGACAAGACCAGACGATACCAGACAAGATGAGACGAGAGCTGACAACACTAGTCAAGACTAAACAAGCCCAAACAAGACCAAACCCAATTAGATATTTGATATTACGGTACACTTTTGTGTTGTTCATCTAGTCATCTCTGTCTAATCAGTCTTATATTATTTAGTTCTTTTTTAAGTCTGCTTTGTTAAAATACCACTGTTGTTTTTCTAGCCTTATTTGATTAGTCTAAGCTGTCGTCTCTTATCTAACTCCTTTTTGTCTGATCTGGTGTTGTGTTGTGACGGATGTGTGTAACAGGCTCTCAACTTGTTTTAACCCAAGGACAACTTACAACATGGTTATTAAAAAAACAAGTATAAAGTAAATAACAACGAACAAAAGTAATTTCAATTAAATTGGAGATATGCAATTCAACATATGAGAATTGAGAGATTGATGAAATGAGAGTTGTACTTCAAAGTTTCTCATAGCTATTTATTTTTTCTAATTTACGTTACATTGAACTTTGTATTGAATTTCTTGGTACAAATATTAATAATTCCGGGAAAACGTAAACTGAAGCCGGAATTGACGGAAACCCTTTCATTTTTTCTTTTGTTACTTAGAGAAATAAGAATCTTATGTCGCAATCTCCCATTAATTTACAAAACTGACTTTAATTCTTACACACGCAATCAGTTTGGAAAGTTTGTAGACATGTAATGAACCCTCCCTCAATTTAATGCATATTGAAATATCCTTGATAAAAGTGGGAATATGTTAAATTATCCTACTTTAATATTACTCACAATTTTCCGACGTAATCTTGAATGTTTGAATTAGTTCAGGAAACCTTGTTTGTTGTTCAGGATAAATTAGGTAGACCCCAAATTTGTCTCTAATAATATATTATATGAAGAGCAGGAAATTTGAAAATCGAGAATTAAGAAACATTGATGTATTCACCCTGTTGGCAAGCATCTCAAACTAAGCAATGCAATTGTTTAAAGTATTTTAATCGTGAATATGTATTGCAAGCATGAAGTTTCTGAGTTCTTTATTGTTGTATGATATGATATTATTTGACGACATCCAATCTCGTTTAATAATGATTGAATGAAGTCTACTTCGGGGTCGGTAATATTTTATTGTAAGTAATTACCAAATCTTTATTAAGTTATTATCTTTAATGATAATACTAAAGAATAAGAAGTGCTATTTTATAGATTTAAGAGAACAAAAGGTTCAGAAAGATTTTATAAGACAGTTCTTTCTAAGGATTTTACAAAAATTATATACATTTTTTTTCTGATGAAAATAATAATATTATCAATAAGAAATTAAAAAACATGCATATTGGGGTGGTAAATATTCTAATTGGGTTATTGAATATAAAAAATCATCTATTTTTGTTCATCTATTATTATAAAATTGAAATTAAATTAAATGTTATGATAAATAATTTGGATTTTCGAAGCGAAAAAGTTGAAAAAAAAAAAATCTATTAACTGTAAACAATTTAAAGTGATAAAATTTTAAAAAGAATCACGTGACTCCAAACGCGGCATTAATTGTTCGTGACGTTGCACAGTGGTCTGAATCTGAAAAAAGTTCAAAAGTTTTCCAAAAATCGAAAAAATTATACCGAATGAGTTTATTTCAAAATAATCTTGTATAGGATGCTTCGGTGTATGTTATTCTAAACTAAAAGTGGGATATCTTTTATGGTCGAGACGCTACGCCACACACTGGGACGGATTACGAATTTACGGCGACAAAAATAAAATCCAGTTCATTTAAATTTTTTGTCTCACATATTACCTTATGATGACAATCTGATGATTCTAATATAAAATTAGTCTATATTAGATGTACACGATTAATTTAAAATGCAAATTTAAGTGTAAAAAATATATATATATTTTTATATAACAAAAGTGCAACATTTTTTTACAAATTCACAACCGTCGTTGACACAAAACTTATCCAACACGTATTGTACTAATCGTTCATTACACTTTAACGAAGAAAACTTTCTTCATCTCTTAATACAAAAAATAGTTCATTTCTATTCCACGTTCTCTCTTGCAAATGGTGGTCATCACCACTACCTGGAAAAAAAGGTGTAATGTTCAGTAAGGTGGAAGGATGTTGACGGGATTTTTGCTTTTCTAGAAATGTCAATTTATTGCAGTTTATTACAATTTTTTTTGATTTACTATAGTCGCTAACAAAACTTTTTTTTTAACCGTATTGATTAAAACTTTGTATAAATTTTATATTATGACATGTAAATACATACTTGAAGCTATATTCTCCATATTTAAAAAGTTCACCATTTTTTAGCACAAACACAAAACGTAGTTACTAGTTATTACGTAGTTACTTTGTTAAAAATCCAGCGCAACTAATTCTTTTTTGGTACCTAAGGGGCAAGAGCGATGTTTAACACGTTCCCACAACCAATGGAATTGGTTTTTCGCATTTATTTGTTTATAATATTATGGATGGGTTATCTAACAATACATTTTAAGAGGTTTTGCTTAATTGTGAGACATTGTAAAATTCTATTTTTGTCGCCGTAAATTCGTAATCCGTCCCTGCGTCCGCCAGTTCAAAGTTAGTTTAAAAAATGCAGACTTTGTTTCTTCAATTGTCTGCGGTGGTGTGAATTCGTCAGAAGAACTCTCCTCAGTATCACCTCCGGTATCACCATAGAATTTACACTCATTTTAAAACGTTTTCGTTAATTTTTATTATTATTTTGTAATGAAAAAAAATTCTGACACATTCACGTCAATTTTTTTAATATCGAGGTCTTGATTGTGTTAATTTATATATATATATATATATATATATATATATATATATATATATATATATATGTTTTTTTTAATGTAACCTAGCGATATTGTATATTTGCGTGCATTGCCCAGGTTATGTGAAAAGACAATGCGAAGTAGCATTTCTCTTATTAAAGAACCTGCGTCAGGAAGTACTTCGCAGGCGTGAGTAATAAAAATGTATTTTCAATTTGTTATAACTTTTTAATTATAACGAAACAAAAAAACAAAAAATTGTGGATTGTAAATTTGTTAAATTGGTTTTTTGGAGTTTTGCTATATAACTTATATATGATCTTTCGATTTATGATATAAAAAAATGTCCAAAAACCCAATTGCAGCCAAATTTCTTTTAAAACTATTAAAAAAGTCAAGATATTCATAATATGTTTTAATGTTAATACAGAAATAATTCTGACGCAAATACACAAACAGAAAAATATTCAATCTAAATAAGGTAATTTTCTAAAAAATTTTACAGGTATATAAATAATTATCTTCGCTAGCAAATTACTAAAACAGACAAAACACAATTATATTTAGACTATGTATCTATGAAATTTTACAATTATATCTATGAATAAAATGTCAAAATTTTATAATAAAAGTAATTAGATTTTTCTTCCTAGTCAAGTGCCATATACTTTTGCTTTGTATAGAAATAATTATTATTCTAATGACTACCCTTTTCAAACTAATAATATTTGCATAGTCTGAATAGGCTGAAATTCGCTTGTTTAATAACCTCTTTTGTGTATTCCTAAAAGTTTTGTGTTTTCCTCGTTGTTTATTCTTTTCGCCCGTCTATTTTTATCCATTATATTCGTGTTACATAAAATATTTATAAAGCTCTTAATAAATAAATAAATTGTTTCAGATGGAAATATACCGGGGTTGGAGCTGCAAATGCCACCGTCGCACGGGGCCTTGAGCGGCGATCTGCATATCCAAATAAAATCGTCATCTTTTCCTCCCTTGCTGCTTCAACTGTCCCGTCTAGAAGGAGACGTTACAGAAACCCTGACGACATTTCCAGTGCTTCCTGAAGCCCGAGCCCTTTCCACGAACACGACACTCATTAAAATACCATGCGGCTACTTTTCCAAAGGCGGCCAATATTATGTCTTAGTAAAAGTAAGAAAGAAAATAATGGAATTTATTTTAGGAGATATTTTTAGTTTATTAGTTCATACAAGTTCGATAAGAATTTCATCCGTTGCTTTTAGAGAAATTGTTTTTTCTTGCAATGAAATTCGCAATTACTTGAAGCAACAACGTAATGTTGATGGAATATTTAATGAAAAAATGTTTTTATGAATAACATTTGTCTTCTTTAAGGTAATTACATCGTGTTTTATAACATAACAGACTTAAGGATAGAAATTTAACGAAAAATATAAAAGCGTGATGGAACGACAACTTATATAAATAATAAATAGTAGTATGAAATATAAATATGTCTGAAAGCGAGGATAATAAAATATAATTTATATAAATTATAAATTTTAGATTCTTTCATGAAATTTTCAGAAGAATGACTAAAATTGGAATCTGATATTAATAATCCTGAAATCTAAAATTCAACATAAATAAATTATTATTTATTATTAATTACTTATTTTTATAGTTATTATGTATAAACCAAGACTAGATTTACAGTATAAACCTTCCGAGCAGCACGTCATTGTGACCCACGTTAAGCAGCACCTGGGGGCCGCCGCAGACCCCATGCATTCATATGGTTTTTTATAGTGTTTTCCTATTTTATCTCACAAGTTGAATTAAAGAAAAAACAAAGTTATATTTTTCTACCAAAATATTTATTTAAAAATAGGAAAACTATTTATAAGTAAAAATATAATATAATTAAAATTTAAAAGAGTTATGTCGTATTATTCGTGATACACTCTTTGCAGTATGCAATTTTTACTTTTCGATCCATAGATCTAGAACATGAAAAATATCTTGCTTTGTTAGCTGAGTTAGTTGCTTGGGGTACTGCTGTAGAGGGTGTTTCTATAGTATAGCCTATAGCCCAATAAAACTAAACCCGATCTTACTTCCTTCTGCAGGAATCGGGGGTTTTGTAGAAGGACTGCGATGCTTTTAGCGATTAATTCGCGACTAAGTCGTAGAAAAATATTTTCCTTTTTGCGGTTGTTTTTGGCAAGCTCTCTGGATAAAATGTGGTCCACAATACATATGAAGCAATTGCACCCACATCCAACATATTGAAAAATAACGTCATAGGCCAGCTCCTAGTATTTCTTATGCACGAATAATTTGTTGCCAAATGATCCATCGTGTCAACACCACCCTTATACCTGTTGTAGTCCAATATTATTTGGGGTTTCTTGTCTTCTTCCTCAACAATGCTCATATCATGTGACATCGTTGATAAGACACATACAGCATTTGATTTTTTTGGTACGCATACAGCATTTGATTTTTTTGGTACGCAAAGTTATTTTTTCAGTATGGCCAAATAATGCACTTATGCATTCTAATGCACTTCTCTGGTTTTAGCTGGTAAAAACTGTCGTGGAATTTCAGCCTTGTTCTTCTTAAGTGTACGAGCAATTCTGTTGCCAGCGGAATACTGGTAAAAAAATTGTCGGCGGTTATATTTCTGCCTTTATTCAACCATCTTCTCGTCACGTCCTTTACCTCTCTGCCCTTGATTTACCTCCCTCGTATCATTAGGTAGTTTGCCTAAGTATGTTTGGCCATTCAGTGGATACCAGGTCTCGCTATCAACGGCCCACCAAATTTTTATGCCGTATTTGGCAGGCTTCCTCTTCATGTATTGTCTAAATGGACAATTTCCTCTAAAGGGTTCATCTAACTAATTGTTCATCTACCCTCAGAAATGCACCAGGGGTATACAAAGTTGGCAATTGCTGATTGAACATTTCCCAAATATCCCTGAAAGCTGAAAGTTTATCAAAAGCTTTATTTCTTCTCTAGTTGACAAGTTGTCGAATCGCATTACGTCACTGATTTCTGAAAATCTTTTCAAGGTCATAGTCGCTCTAAAAATTGGTCTACCCATGTTCGTCTCCCCATAAGAGTTTCAAATCTTCTCTCCCCAATCTATAAGCTCCCGCAGCTATTACAAGCCCAATATAAGATTAAACTTCATGTTCTTCTATATTGTTCCAAACTTGATTTTCCCCTTCCTCATTATTTTGGTTCCACATCGTGACTCTTCGCTTCCCTTCCCTATTTGTTTCCCTTACAATCAAAGTTATCATTTCGTTAGTGATAAACTTACAAAAACAGTCCAATATAGACACAGGAGGATCGCCACGTGGGCCTTGTCGTTCTCTGAATATATTATGGGCAGGCGTTTGTGAGAGTCTAGGCGGTTCTTCGAACCATCTCATTCCATTTTTCCCTAAAAATAGGCTTTCTGAAGAGTTTTCTCCATTTTCTTCCTCTTCTATAACGTTAGGAACGTCATTCTCCTGATCGCCATCTACAATATCCACTTCCGCCTCTTCTGGAACATACTCATCAGATGACTTAATCTTCATTAGCCTCATCTTTTTGGAGTAATTCTTGTAGAAAGAAAGAAAAAAATATATATATATATATATATATATATATATATATATATATATAGAACCAGTACAAAATATATATAATTAAATTAAAATTCTTAGTCTAAAATTAAGATTATAGATAAATACAGTTTACAAAAATACAAAATTTATCAAATTACAAAAAATTATAAAGTAATAGGGTACAGTGCCATGCAAATAAAGTAGTTGTAATAGAAGTTTCATTTCTTATACAGTTACCATATGGCAGGTTCTTATCCAACTAGTTAACTCTTTTTTTAACAGTTTAGCAAAATATATTATAATATTGTTATTATACCAAATTTTACAAAATATTACTGACTGAAACAGAAAAAAGAACACACAACAAGACAATGACAATGATAAGAACCAAAACAAACGAGCTGTTGTTTTAGAGACGGAGTAGGTGGTAGAAAAGCACGTGGCAACGTCGCACGCAAGCGCCTTAGATGAATTTTAATCATAGAAAGTGCACAAAACTACAAACAACGATCTCCAAATCAACTGACAACTTCATCTGTCACTAAAATCCATTGAAAACGCATGGGGTCCGTAGCGGACCCCAGGTGCTGCTGCCCGTGACTTTTGTCTTTGATGTGATATATCTCAGGCTGTGATAGTCGAAATAAAGCCAAATGTGTGCAGAACAAGTAAAATACAATGGAAATAGATGTCCTAAAAGCCCAGTCGCTCCGCGCAAACTGGTAAAAAAATCGGAAAAAGTTTGCTCTGGGGTCCGGTGCGGACCCCACGTGCTGCTCGGAAGGTTAAATAGACAGGTCAAAAATAATCAACCATAATTCAAGAAAATATTATTTCGATTTCAATTCTTTGTCTATATTTTGTAAAATATAGTTTACTTATATAGTTAACTTATATCTAAATTGTATTAATAAAATAAATGAAAATATCAATAACTTCCATTCGTAAACAAACATTTAACAAAATTTAATTTAAAAATGCATTTAGAAATGCTAATATTCTTCGGAATTCGTTATCCATTTTTGTATATTTTATCTTCTCCTTCCATATATTTCCTCTAGCGCAACAGTATCATTTATGCGGGAAATTTAAAATAAATTTAATAATATTTTCATTAAGAATAACAGAATTGTTAAAATAATAAAATCTCGATATTCAGAAACAGGGATCGAAGAATGACACCGACGATGAAGTAATAACAAGGGGTTTGGATGTCCGGTGGCCGATGCCACAGCTGTCGCTAACCCCGGAGCATGTACAGACTTACCCGGAGCGACCCGTGATGGCTATCTTGGAATTCCCCGAGGTTGTTTGTCCTCCAGTTACCGACAACGCGCCCTCTGCTATTCCCGAATTTTGGCTGGAACTACATTATTGCGGACACTCGTTATTAACTTGCGAAGGGAACGATCTATATAATAAAACAAACTTGCAGGCAAGACAACATTTATTACTTTAAATATTGCTGGAGTAATCTTGTTAGGATGTAAACTTAAGTGGACGGTTCATACGTTACATATAAAATTTACTATTGTCTTTATATTTATTGTTGATTCTCTGTAGATTTATTTATTTCAAAGTTCATTTGCACAAAATTTGTTAAATATATTTCAACTTTTTTAATAATAATTTCATTTTCAAAAATCGATTATAAAATCATATTTATTCATTAATTTATTCATGCATATATACATTTCATCTTCGTTGTACTTCGTTCGTTCGTTTACTTTAAATCTTATTGATCAGATTAGAAGATATTAATTGCATGATTTATTAATCAGTCATTCGTTCATTCATTCTATAGCTTCTTCGGTAATTAGTTCATGTGTTTGTTAGCTCGTTTGTAAGTTTTTCGGTCGTTAATTTATTTCAGTTATTCATCCTAGATGCGAATGTAGAACAATATTTATTTAAAATATTAATTCATTCATTTATTCGTTCGCTGGTTCTTTCGCTCTTTCATTCATATATTCATGAATATCATATATCTTGGGTACAAGTTGCAATTAGTGACATTATATTAAAATATTTACATAACAACATTATTACACCTTTCATTGTAATATCCAGAAAGAGAAATTGGAGTATATCTCTTTAAATCTCTTGTAAACCTATGTTACTAAATACTGTAAATTTAACAAAATTTATATCCAAACATCTAAATCCTTGTATTCGCTGGACCTAGACAACATTCGCAAGTAATTACCAACAATACAAAATATACAGTGTTAATTAACCCGAGTTTAGGTTTAATCTGTTATTGGATGTATATATTTCTTAATGCTGTGTAATTTGTTCTCAGGTCTTGTATTCAGAACAGGTGCGAGGATTTCCGGGTCGTAGGGTGCTCACTTTACGATGCGAGCTTTTCGGTTTGGCGGGACATTATTCTCTAATCTTGCGGCCTACGGCTCCGACTCCTACGCTGCCACACACCGCTGCTTATGTCAAGGTATCCTGTCCACAATCCAATAATTAATTAAGATTTAGTGCTTCGGCTGTAGCAATGCCCATAGAGAAATTAATTATGTCCATAGAATAATTCCATGTATGCCATTGCTTGCTAATGAATGAAATAATATTAAGCTAGGCATACAATCACTAAATAGAAAAGACTAGACAAACTACACTAAATAGACTCACCTAAACAAGACAGACAAGATTAAACTAACAATACTAGTGGGACAACACACAAGACTAAACAAACAGAACTACACATACAACTCTAGACAGACAAGACTAAGTAGATAAGACTAAACAGACAAGACTAGACAGAAATACTAGATAGACAAGACTCCGGAGAGTTCGACGAGAGTGGTCGTGTAGGATAGTAAATAGTATTCAGTGAATCAACCTTAAAAAGACAAAAAATGTCCAGGAATCTAAGACCTATTGTTGCTCCTTCAGCCTTATGTAATGATCAAGTGTGTGCCTTTCTGAAGAGCTCAACTTTCCAAGAGGCCATCTGTGCTGCAGTTAGAAAACTAGTGGATTCAGTTAATGATCACATAATTCTCCTTATCGACGAAATAAAATTCTTAAGGCAAGAGAACAAATCATTAAACGTAATATTAACTAAAATCGCATCCAGTTTGCAACCCAGACCGGCACAAAGCCAATAAAACCATCGGACGAGATACGGCTGATTTTTTCGTCCTCTGAACATGATAACCACAAACTCGCTAAGGCCGTGGATAAAATTCCACCGCGGCCCGATAAGCAACACTCAAATACAAAAATTGTACAGGCATCAGGGATTCGAAGTCTGGCGAAACCGATAAAAACAATAGATATGGGACTAATTTGGAAAATACGGAATGAGGAGTAATAACAAGGTTAGCTCACCTTCACGGAACTGAACCCCAGTTCCAACTTTGTAAGTTGTAACCTCATCTTACGGAAGAAGAATCGGCTGCCTAAGAGGAAAAAAATTTACAACTGTTTCCTGCACAAAACTCTCCTTTAAGCACCTCGAAAAATATTTCTCTTTTTAGGTTTCAGTGCCGATGGAACTTTTAGAAGAAATAAAAAAACGTGAATCTAAAAAACGTGAGATGTGGCCCCAGTACACCTACATAAATCGTTTTTCCACATCCGGGAGAGAGACAAGGCCACAGAATAACTAATCTCATGGAAAAAATCTTCAGCCATAAACAAATGTCCTAGTCGCCATTTATATATTGGTTTAATAAACCAAAATGTACAATCTATTGGTAACTCAATAGAAAAACTTCAATTTATGTTAGATGAAAACCGATGATCTAGATATCTTGCAGTCACAAAAAATTGGAAGAGCAAAGACCAATTAGAAATATGCATATTAAATCAGTTTACCCCAATGTTTAGGTACTGTAGAAAAAAAAAGGGAAAGCATGGATGTGGTTTTTTATTATGTGGATGTGGATGTTTATTTTTTGTAGACAAGACGAAATTATATGCAGGAAAAGAGGATAAATACAAACGTTATCAGAAGAATATATTTTAGAATGTGCTGTTATTGAAAGTAGCCTTGATGTGAACCACGCACTTTTTTAATTAAATTAACAACGATATAATCTAGTATTTTATTAACTATTTTAATCAACTGCTATTCCAGGATGAAACTTGTCTCGATATTTGGAATTGTGGTAAAATAAAATTTAACAACCAATGGAATTCGAGACGATTTTCTTAAATTATTTTTATAAAATTTTCTCTAAAATTCGAAATAATCAAGAGACATGACAAGACAACAATTGGAAATTTTACAAATATTGGGCAATTAGAACAGAAACTTTAAACAAGAATACAATAATAAGCGCAATTCGCTAATCAGAAAACACAAATCCAACAATATTGAATACCAATAACTTGATCGTCAACTTGGGAAGCAGTTAACCAATTAACAAGGCTAAAACCAACAAAGAAGGACACATAAATACAAATGTAAATCCATTAGACGTAGCCAAAAATGGTAACAACCTTTTTGCGGTACAAAATGCGGTACTTTTAATTAAAAATCTACCCAACACATATGCATTTGAATAATCTATAATGCATTTAAAATATTCAATGTATGTGAAACCATTATTTGGGAATGAATAGTTATAGCTCTAAAAAATAAAAATAGCACTGGTAACGATGATGTACCAATACATATTATAAAGGAGACCTTTATAATATATATTAGTATATTTTTAGACCATTACAGTTCATAATTAACAATTCTATATCATGCGGCATTTTTCCAGAACAGTTAAAAATCTCAGAAATCATTCTCATCTATAAAAACGGAAATAAGAATAGCTAAGTAATTATAGACCCATTATAGATTTAATTATCGACCCATTTTTATCCTCTCCGCCTTTGCTAAAATATTTGAAAAGGGTGTTTTGTGTTGGAATGGAATGTTTGCTCCAAAAGTACGATATCCTTAGTGATTCCTAACAGTATGTTTTCAGTTTAAAACCAATATCTTTCGGCAACTTGGAAAGCAATCCATTCCATCGAGATTGCTTATTGATTTTTCAAAATCATATGATACAGTAGATTATAATATGCTGTTAATAAAACTGGAGAAATGGGGAATTAGAGAAATTCCTTTAAATTGGAGCAAATCGTATTTAACTGATCGGACACAATGATCAAAATTATAGATAACATATGCCAACACGAGAAAGGTGCAATTGGAAATAACTCAATGAAGCATCCTGGGCCCTCTTATTTTCACCATCTATATAAACGACTTTCCAAACACAAGTGTAAACAAACCTGACCAAATGATAAATATGCTGATGGTAACACACTTACTGGAGAACCAATTCGTCGATAAAATTGAGAATAATATAGTTCTAGCAATATCTTCTTTTAAAAATAGGTTGAGCTCAAATCGTTTAATCATGACCAAAAATAAAACGGATATAATCATTTTCAAGCTAGGTGCTTGAAACTAGAAACATCAATATTGAAGGAGAAACTTTCGAATTAACGCGTACCGTTAGACTCCTATCGTTACATATGAACAACATAATGATTGATTGGTCTACACATATTACCAATGAGTGTTACCAAAATTCAATAGAGCAACATACGCGCCTTGAATTCTCCAAGGCTATATTTATATTCTATTTTTTATAGGCTTATTATTTATAGGCTATATTTATATTCTATACTTGAATTCTCCAAGGCAAAATAAACCGTTCTTAAGACTTCTAGGCCCAGAAGTCTTAAGAACGGTTTATTTTGCCAATTTCCAATCACATTTACACTTGTCAGGTAGTGGTAAGCAGGCAATGATCTTGTTGAGGAATATAATAATATCTTGTTGAGGAATATAATATAATCTTGTTGTGGAATATTTAAAAAAGCTAATATCTTAACAGTTGCAGGTATTTATATTTAAGATTTACTTGTTTTTTATATTTAAAAACAAAAGTAAATTTAATATATACCCAGCCTCATCACAAACTGACAATGAGTGAAAGAAGTCCAATCAATATACAATGGGATAAAAGTTTTTAATGCTCAACCAAAAGCACTTGAAGTAATTTCAGGCATAAGAAACTAAACAAAGGACGTATGATTGAGCATATCATAAGTTGGAGCCATCAATAAATTATAGCTACATCAGGCTCATCGCGGTTTCCCACGGCGCCCACTCATGGACCCAACCTTGTGGAACATAGTGTAAGATGAGGATATATATATATATATATATATATATATATATATATATATATATATATATATATATCAGACTAAAATTCTAAGAAGGGGTAGAGACTGTTGGCTTTGCAGACGATCTTGTCCTGGTGGTATGCGGCTGAACCGAGGATGGGCTAAAGCGGAGGGCAAACGAAGTATTGCTACTAATAGATAAATGAATGGAAGTTAAACAGCTCAAGCTGGTACCTGAAAAAAACGAGGTAGTCTTATTAACAGGCATGAGAGGAATTGTCGACTTATCGATCAAACTTAGAAACGCTACTATTGCACCTAAGGGAACCATAAAGTATTTTGGTGTAATAATCTATAAAAACTTCTCATTCACGAATCTTGTCAAAAAATCTGCCGATGAAGCTCACAAAACTGTTTCTGAACTGGAGAGGCTCATGCCTAATGTAGGAGGACCCAGGACTAGCAAGAGAAAACTGCTGTGCTCGCTGGCCCACTGGCTGGCTGGCAGCGGTCAAGAGAATGCTTGCAATTAGAACTAGTATTACAACTCGCTTACAGAACTGTATCAAAGGAGGCGTCTCTTTTATTAGCAGGCATCCCTTCGTGTGAGTTGCTAGTGTAAGCCTCTCTTACACCAATAGCATCTCCCAAGCTAAACAAATCGAACCAATTGTCAATAAAAAAGAAGCCAAGAGGATGGCAAGGACAGAACTACTACGGGCACGGCAGAAGGAATGAATAGCAAGCGATAAGGGACAATGGATAATGATGTTTATAAAGGAAGTTGGAAAATGGGTAACTCGTAAACACGGAGAACTAAACTACCACCTAACACAAGCACTCAATAGACACGGATGCTTTCGAGATTACCTCCACAAAATAGGCAGAGCTGCTGATAGCTGCTGTGAGTACTGCGGGAAAGAGGACAGCGTGATGCACACCATCTATATATGTATTAGGTGGAACACTGAGAAGAATATCCTACCAAAAGACTTAGAACATAGAACCACTGTAGTCTTCTTGTTAGAATCGGAAAACAACTGGAACACAGTCCAGAAAACAATATCTGAAATAATCAGTTAGAAGGAGCAGGATGAGAAGAAAAGGCAGAATGCTGAAAGACTACGGCTAAACCAGAACCCCTAATCAGGACGGCTGGATGGGGGAAGTAAGGCACATCATAAACAAAATTGAAAAACAACAGACATCTTGAAATTATGCGTAGAGCAGTGCCTAGATGTGTAGGTTTCAGGGAGACCACTTGCCAAGTTAACACGGGAGTGCTTGCTACGCCCCCCTTAACAAAAAGACAGGCAAGATTAGACAGACAGGACTAGACTGACAAGCCTAGATATACAAGACTAGACAGACAAGACTAGGCAAATAAGACATACAAAACAAGAGGGACAAGCCTAGACAAACAAAACTAGATAGGCACGACTTTTGAATAGATTTGAAGTTATGTAATTATATTTGACCATTTCTGATCTAATCTTATATTTGAAATATTGTACTTTTTATTTTTTTTTAAGACATGTTATTAATTATTGTTTTGTTCAACTAATTGTATTGATCAAAATATAGACAAAATATGCCAATAGAGAAATTAATTAACAGAATGATATTGTTTGTTATAACATGCCGCGAAAACGGTCGATGGGATGCATTTTGTCTGACAATCAGATTGGCAGTTGCTAGTTACAATTCAACTTTTAGTAGGTTTTTTATCGCTTAAATTTGGGTTTGGTTGTCTGGTTTTAAATCTAACGACAAACTTGATTGATTGATACCGATCGCTGAAGTATATATTTTGAAAGGCTTATTTTTAGATTTTTTACAAAGTATTGTAAGGACATTTTATTTGAAATTATAAAAATAATTTTAATTGATCACAGTGTATTTCTAGATGAAGTGAAAATATTGCTCAAACAAAAAGTACAATTGGCAAATCAATAACATTGTAAGACAAAAAATTAGATGTAAAAATGACAGATAAGGACTCGAAGCGACAATGTTCTTTTTATTATTATTTTGTAGAATTTCAAAAGGTTTTTCTTTTATTTGCAAATATCTTTCTTTGTGTTTGTAAGGAAAAAGGTTGCGCTTCTATAATCAACGTTCGTAAAGCTAGCCCGCAGTTTTTTCCTCATTATCGCGCAAATTATACAAAGTTTTTTTATTCAAAACATAAAATTACATTAGTCATTTGAACAGTTACATTATATTTAAAAAATGGGCACATAAAACTAGAAGATACATACAGGACTAGAGAATTCCTGCCTAGTTTTGTATTGTCTGGACTCTAGAGCCTAGACCAGGGGTGGGGAACCTGCGGCCTTTTTAATTTTCCTTTTGCGGTCTTTTTAGATAATTTAATTTTAACCTACAATTACAAGCTACCCAGAGAGAACGAACTGTCATATACCGTCTTTGTTCTACACAAAACTTGTAGGGAATTTAAGTCAAGTGATCTGATAAAACGAATCAATGAACGGGCAGCAAATTTCCCTCCTTTCTAGGTTCTGCTTTGTGATTTATATTTTAATATTAATACTTATTTAAAACAATTGATTCTTTTAGGGTGAACACTTGTACCCTAAAAGAACCAATTGTTATTATGGTTATTAAGAAATAAGTATAAAATTTGCGTTTTAATTAACTTGTAAATTTAAATACCGATCTTTCCATCATGTGGTTCATATGCAATTCTACAATAACAACATTAAAATAAAAAAAAATTACAAACCAGCATTATGTTTCTCATAAAGACCAAAAATATGCTAAACTAGTAGGAGGAGCGCGAAAAGCTACTCTTCGTAGGCTAAAAAAGAAAAAGAGCATCAAAAACTAGCTCTCAGTAATTATATTAAGCAAAGTACTGCTGCAACTGGTGTTACCTATAAAATAACATAAATACTTGTAAAAGGGGGAAAACCATTTAGTGATGTGGAAGGATTGGACTGTTGAAGCAGTAGGATGTTTAGATCTAGAGAAAGTTGAGAAATACAATTACCCTTTTCAAGAAGGACCGTAACTGATACACAGCACAATTTAGCGCAAAATGTATCAGAACAGCTTCGCTCAATTATACAAAATGGGGAAATATATTTTTACTAGCATTTAACTAGCATTAGATGAATTCACTGATGCAACGGACTCAGCGCAGGTGTTGTTTTCATTCGTGCTGTCGCTGAAGATTTCACTTGTTTCGAGGAACTACTGGCGTTGGGCACTCTTAACTGAAGAACTCGGTCCTGATATCTGCTACAGTATTAAAGAAAAATGCCAAGAAGCAGGACTAAATATTGATAACTTAGTGAGTGAGAGCACTCACTATTTAATTTTGCTGTATATTACACAAACAAAATCTTGTGCTAAATCCGCTACTTTAAGCAATACTCTTATTGAGATTGTTTACTTTATACGTGCAAATACGACTTGATATCGTCAATTTCGAAATGCTTATGTCTGATGATGAAACATATTGTATAGATTTGCCTTATCACTCAAAATTAGGCTGGCTATCAAAAGTACAAGTATTACAAAGTTTTAAGTTACAACCTCAGTAGTGCGAATTGTTGAATGACGAATTTTGTAGAAATACAGCATTTTTGTGTGATATCATTATAAAACAAAATTATTTAAATATTCCTTTGGAAGTCAGAACAAAACATATACATATACGACATGTGGTAAACATGCAGACGTTTAGAAAAAAGTTATTATTTTTCAAAAGTCATCTTCTCTCAATCACAAATTTCTGAAGAACATATCCCACAGTTAATTAAAATGATAAATGAACAAGAATATTCATGTGAAACATTTCAAGATTGCATAACTCTTTTGGATTTGAAGAATATACTGATAGGTTTTTTGAAAAACATACTATTACAATGAAGTCAGCTTGCGAGCCAGATTTAGTTGGCATTTCGAAAACACCGACTCAACTACAAATTGATTTGTTTGAGTTATTTGAAGATACTATTATTAAAAATCTTTTTGATTCCAAAAAAGGCGTAGTAGAAATATGGGAAAAAGTTGTATATCCAAAGTTACGTCAACATGCTCATCGATTGATTTCTTGATTTCTACAATATGCTACACATCATGCTGTAAATCAACTTTTTCATACTTACCATAAATTCAGGACCCAGATAACTGATGCCCATTTGGAAGACCAATTGAAGTTACAAGTTACAAAGTTGGAATCCAATTTTCAATTTCTTTCGAATAAAAACAAACTGCAAAATCCCATTAATTCAACATTACGATATTGTTTCATATACTGATCCTATTGTATCTAGTTTAAAATATAAGTAGATATATTTCACATAAAAGAGTACTTCATTCAAAATGGTAGGTATGCGGCCTCTGTATTATACCCGAAATTTAAGGTGGCCTTCCACCAAGGTGGTGGATGATAAAAAGGTTCCCCACCCCTGGTCTAGACTAAACAAAAAAAGAGTAATTCTTCAATTATGGCATAAGAGGTCAAATCCTTCCTCCGCCAAATGGCTTAAATCCTTCCTCAAAAAGCGACACAATCTTGTTCTAGCCAAATCTTCAACTGTAATCGGCCATTCCACTGTGGAGTTTACAAATATGGGTATCCCTCAGGGAAGTGTCCTCGCTCCAAGAGTTTATCTACAATATATTTCATTTGAAATTGTAGACTTGGTTAGCTTCATAAATGGACATTACTGCTTATTGTACGCAAACAACGCCAGCTTTATACTCTCTGAACATATTGGTACTGACAACCCACTTCAAGCTAATATGCTTCTGGAGAAACTTAACAAATGGTTCTCGGCAAACTGTCTTTACCTCAACAGTGACAAAACTGAATATTTGATTTTAGACAGCACACATTGTCAGTTTCCGCGTTTCCAGAAGACTTTCCACAAAAATTATATTACAACGCCATCAAGAGTTAAGATAATGTAGAAGCAGATTATGTAACACAGAAAAATTATTTGATATTCATTTAGAGGAAAATCTGCACTGGAATATCACCATTCAACAAATTTACAACAAACTTCACAAATAAGGTATTTCAAATTTACCTCAGAGATACCTCCGACAATTTTTACGAAAAGCAGACCTTTTCACATATTATTTTCCTTTGGAAGTGATGGAAAAAATAAATTAAATGAAAATCGAGAATGTGAAAACTAAAGAGCGGATGAATAAAATCGAAGAGGATCTGGTATACATTAAAAACAAAGCTAAAGAGTTTTAAGAGGACAAGGATAAAAGTGGAAAAAAATATTTTGCTGAAGTACAGTCAGTACTAACGTATGTTATACTGCTATGGGGATACTCATAGAGTATGCAATATTATTGGCGCTAATAAGAATTGTCAGGATCATATATCACTATAACTGCCTCCTGTTCTAACAGTCACGATTACAGTCACGAATAAACACCGTTTTCAAAAGAAGTCGGATGTACATCATCGTCAAAAAAATGGAAAACATCTTTTATACATGCCCAAAACCAATTTAACTGAAGAAAAATCCCATGGGAAATGTATATGTATGTCGTAGTCATATAATGAAATCCGTTAGATTGTGTAAAACCGAGTCATTGCATGATCTGCCGACAATTCGTGTATTCTATTTGAAATACTCGATATGAAACCGTGAAATCATCTCAAATATGTTTCTTTATAATAGGTCTTATAATTAAGACAAGTAGCTTTATACTATCAGATGGCAGCACTTAGACATTTCTTGAAACGTCAAATCGGTAAGTAGGTAAGTAAGATAGTGTAAATCTCAGTTAAGAAGTGCCTCATAAAATTGGCAATTTCATGAGCTACACGAATTAGATGAACTAGACGAACTGCCGACAGATCATGATCGCAATGGCTCAGTTTTACACAATCTGACTGATTTCACTATATGACTACGACATATACATAGATTGACGGAACTCATTAGATTGAACGGATTGACGGAGATTTACTCATTAAAACATTCTACAACTTGGATGAATTTACTTTTTGAACATTTAATTAAGTTTATTACATTATTTTAATCTCTGGCTTTGTTTGTTTTAATATGCGCTATTGATTTCAAATCTCATTGGGAATAAATATATTTATTTGACTTGATTTAACTAGACAGAGAAGACTAGATAAGCAAGGCGTGACTAGAAAAGGCGTCTCCAAAGGCGTGACTAGATATGTTATCTTGACTAGATAATACATAAAACTAGAAAAGTTTTGTAGACACAACTATAAATAAGTCTAGACAGAAAAACTAGATATACAAAAACAAGACAGACACAAATAACCTTCAGACAAGACTAGACTTGTTGTCTCTCTAGTCAACTAACCGGTCGAGGCTAGTTTGACATAAACAAAAGATAAACAAAAGAGACGGCTATAACTCGCTAGACAGACGAAACTAGCGGAGCAAAACAAAACAAAAGATTAAATGGACATACAAAAATTTACATGCAAGACTAGATAAGCAAGACTGGCATATACAGTACTGGCCAGAGAAGACTAAATAGATAGGACTAGATAGAGAAAACAAACAAGTAGAGTGGACAAAGAAGACTAAGAAATTAAAACTATACAGACGAAACTACACAGTAAAACTTTGCAGAAAAGACTAGACAGACAATACTCAAGGAATATGTGTAGATTTTAACGACTGGACGAACAATAATGGCAGGAAAATTTAAACTTAGTTTAAAAATACACGAACAGGACAGATGGATAGAACTATATAAGGTTTACAGAGAACACTAAAATAATAATACTCGGCAAACCAGATCATACCGAATGGATATTACCGAGACAAATTAAACTTGATTTAGAAATTCAATCAGATTAAACTTATAAGCTAAGACTAGACAGCCAATTCTGTACTGGATACTTTAAGGATAAGACTAGACAGACCAAACTAACCATGAAAGGCTAGATAGGGAAAACCCGTCGCTGGACATACTAGATTTGACAGGAAAGTATAGGCAGCGAAAATATATAAAATACTACATGCACGGCTAGATATGGCTAGGTCAACAAGTAGAGAATTTGAATTAGCATTTTCTTGACGTTTGTTAGATATTTAATTTTACAAATCTGCCCTATGACAATTGAATCTCGTCCTACATAATTTGGTTTATTTACAAATGTAATTTGTGTTCACATATGTATTATAACAAAACTTATATATACTACTAGCAGATTAAATTTTGTAACTGTTTATCTAACTAATTTAAAGTTGTATAGAACTGTAAATATACACAATGCCATGTTCTAACATATTCATTATTAAAAATCATTGTTTTGTAAACATAATCTAGTAACCTTTACTGAAATGTTATTGAAAATGTCTAGGCCGATTGGAGCGAGCAGTTCGTGTTCAACGTGCACGCACGGAGCATATTTCCCTGTGAAACGCATTCAGGAGTCGCCGTGTTATTCCAATATCCCTCCTGCATACTAGCATCTGGCGATCGTGTGAGATTATTCGCACGATTACGGGCCAATGTCGCCTCGCTGGCACCACCTACAACCCTTGAATACGTCGCCGAACAACGCGTCACGAGAGGTCAACACAGTCTACATTTTGATTGTGATTTATTCAGCGAACGCTACGTTGAATATTGCTTTGTCTACGTCAGCCAGGCAATAACGGGAGCCGTAGCCGATGTACGCATGGACTGCGTTCCTACACTTCCTGTTACAGGTGACTTACAATTCACACTTTTTTGTTACCTTTTATTATGAAACGTTTTTTCAAATTTTTTTCTTGTCATGACTTGGATAGCCTGGGCTAGTCTTATTTAAACTAGTTGAGTAGTATACAGTCTTGTCCAAGCTTATCCAATCTGGTCCAGTCTTGACTAATCTTATCCAGTCTTGTCCCATCTTGTCCTATCTTGTATAATCTTGTTCATAATTGTCCACTCTTTTGCAATACAATTATTTGTTAGAAAACAGAACTTCTCTGGCCTTGTCTAGTCTTGGCTGGCTTCGAATAATTCCGGCTAGTCTTGTTAAATCTTGTCTCGATTCGTCTTGACTAATATTGTCCAGCTTTCTTAATTTTTGTCCAGTTTTCTCAACTCTTGTTCATCAGAATTAGCTAGTAGGAACAGACTAGTATTAATATTTATCTAGTCTTATCTAAAATTTACTACACTCGTCTAGCTTTCCCTAGATCTTATCTTCTGTTGCCTACTCGTGTCTAGTCCTGTGTAATCATGTCTAGCCCTTTCTAGTCTTGTCTAGTAGTTATTTTTGTATGTATTTTCGTTGGAGGATATAAATTTAATGGTCCCAATAATAGGACGATTACCATATTTATGAGTTCATTTCCTGAATGCTGCTAAGGTCGTTTATCAATTTATTCCTGCTTATGATTTATTAAAGGGATTAGGAAATGAATTCAATCGAACATCTTACCACGGTATATAGAATTAATTTAAAATAAATTGGAACCTACCTTTTAATCCAACATAGAAAGATAAACATAATAGTCTGAGGTAGAAAATTAGTTTCTCAAATTTAAGGGAGTTCTGATATGTAGCGGTTCAAAACGTTAATCTAATACTTTTGTCGCATATGTTCTCTAATCTAGCAAACAATGTAAGCTATAAAATATTTTAATTGGTTTATAACATTTTTACTAAACTTTCAAATTTAATATAATAATAAATAATAGACACTAGGTGTAAGTTTCACAAATTAGTTTCATTTAAACACTTTATCGATTTCGGCTTCTTAGGCCTTCGTCAGAAGTTTACGTACAAAACAAAAATGTTACATGTTTATATATACATTTTTTATCATCTGTGAAGCATAACAGGATTATTTTAGGAAATTCCTAATTAGGATTTGGCAGACGTTGGAGTGGATTAAATCTTTAAATTTTATTCAAATTTAATTTATTTAGTTTTCTATAATTTTTTATAAGCTTGTAGGGGAATGTACTAAGAAATAGTGAAGTTTTAAAATATAATTCGTTTTATCATACCAGAACTTTTAGGTTGGATTTACTTTGGAACTTGGAAAATTTATATTTTAAATTGAAAGTTTTAAAAAAGATTTGAATTTAAATATCCAATTTCAATACAATAGACAAGAACATATAGAGAATTTAAACTACATTACAGGACAATTGAAAGAAGATTTTAATATTCATAAGCTTAAGTTTTATATTTTATGTATTCTAATAAACCTTCAGTTGTAAAAAAGAAGTTTACTTTACAAGAGTTAACTAACATGTGAGCATTTAATATTTACCGAAAATGAATTAAATTATTTCTAAATATAACTAATATGTTATTGAGCTTTTTGTTTTAATGTTAGTTAAAAAAATATTAGCAAATTCTGTTTAATTTTTAGTTAATTATACACTAATATTAAATGAAAATTTAGAATAGGACCTTTCGGTTTATGACTATGTACTATTATTTATATAATAGCTGTCATATAAATGTATGTATGTCTCTTCCCCTATGCGAAAAGGATCCCGAAGCGAATAGACTCTCTACGTCATTAATGTTTAACCGTCAAAAAGTTTTCACTAATAATTCTATTAGTTTTTGCATATTAACGCAATTTCGTGTCGGCTTTATGAAAACAATAGACAACCTTATTTCGTTCCTCTTTATTGTTCTTCTTAGCGCCTGCAGCTTTCTGATAGCGGCGAATTTGAGGCTCTTACAGCTCATTAGCGTTAATATTTTAACATTACTAGTCGCCCGGCGGCCAACGTTCTTTTCATATATTATTATTTTATTTAGCATAAGAATTTAATGTTGTGTTTATTATTTTTAGATTCGGAGAGTGGCGGCTGGGGCCCCTGGAGCCCTTGGACACAATGCTCAAGCACTTGTATAGGCGGAACGAGAAATAGATATCGTTTTTGTGATTCGCCGCCCCCACGCTATGGAGCGAAATTTTGCGAGGTAAATGTCGTTAAATAAAAGAAAATATTTCCCCCAGTCTTACCTGCCAACCCCCATAAAACTACTATGCCTTCCCTTTCATAATCAATACTTGTAACTATAGAAACCTAACAAAGGTAAAAAGTCATTTTAGTTCGTGTATATTTTATCGTGATTTTTTTGACATATTTTAAAACACATTTACAACAAATTATTTTAAAATGGCGCCAAAAAAAGGAAAAAAGAAAAAAGGGGAAAAAAAGGACGAACCTGCCGGGTTTTCAGAAGTTGATAGAGCTTTCTACGAGCTCCAAATAACTGACCTGAATCGCAAACTAGCACGGTTGAGATCGTTAACCACAGAATTAGAACAGAAAAATACGGATCTAGTAGAAAATAACACAAAGCTTGATGAAGATCGCGGTGATATTATCTCCTACCTCAAAAGAAGTTTACAAGAAAAAACAGATGAAATCGGTGAACTTCAAGAACGTCTTAAAAGTCTTCAACATACTCGCACAGAAGAAATAGAAGATTTCAAAATGAAAACTCACGAAATGAACAAAGAATACAACCAAATGCAAGAGCAACTGACGTCAGAAATAAAGCTACTCAACGGTAAATTGAACGCTTTAGAAGAATTTCGTATCCAACGGGATGAACTCATGAAGAAATACGAAGAACAGGAAAACTTTTTAGAAGAGCAAGAACTTCGGCACAAGCGTGAAATTTACAGTATTGAGCGAAAATTCGTCATTGGTAAGGATAAACTGAAAAAAGAAATGGAAGCGAGACTTTTACAGCTTTCAACGGAATTTCAAGACGTCACCGATGTACGAGTTGCGGCCACAACACACAGAGTTATCCGCGAAAATATCGCCATCAATAACGAACTCAACACAATGCTAGAAACTCAAAAAATGTTGCAAACCGAAAACGAGAAACTTAAAAATCGTGATAGAACACTAAGATTACAATGTGAGCTCTTCGAAAGCGAAAAGAGAAAGGCAATATTAAAAGTAAAAACACAAATAAATATCATCGAGAACTTAACTAAAGAATATGAAATTATGTCTGCAGAATTAGAGAAGCATAAGGAAATGGAAACGCAAACTAATAAATGCTTTGCTGAATTAGAAATAGCGCAAAGAACTGTAGAAAATTTAGAACATAAAATTAGACTGTTAGAACAAAATCTCCATGCGAGTCGATGTGAACGTGCTAGCTTATTTACTCAACTGGATCGAGCTAAGGATGATGTTGCCTGGATGAATAGTGTCTTAAACGAAGCCGTTTTTACAATCCGCAACGAATTAAAAGTCCAATTTACCGAAGATGAAGAAGAAAGTTTCGCGATTTCCGGCAACAAAGACCTCCTTATGCACCAAATCTTCACTTTATTATCATCCGCCAAAGCACACATTTTCCGAGTAGATTCTCAAGCTTCTATTGGATCTTCCTCAGATATTTACAATAAAGGCGATTTAGGTTTCATTCCAAAGAAAGTCGAAATCAGATCCAAATTCCCAATAAAGAGGAACATCGAAATTCAGACTGGAAAAAGTTTTGAAGATTTCTTAACTATGCAAGAAGGTGAAAATGAAACTGTTACTATCATCTCAGAGAGTTTGGAGAGCGAAGAAGAATTGGGATCAAAAGAAGTGGAGATGGAAGAAGAAAGCGAGGTGTTCTTTACTGCTAACACTAGTGAAGATGTTAGCGAAGTTCATAAGAGCGTAAGTGTAAGTGACAATATATTCGATGAAGAGGAGGAAGAAGAAGAAGAAGAATATGAAGAAGAGGAGGAAGAGGAATCGACTGTAGATGACACTGAATAAGTAAAATATCCGATTAAAATGTTTAATTTTATTTAGTAGTTGTGGGTGTGATGGTATTCATATATAAAAGATTATTAAATAGATTTTCTTTCATTGTGCAATTACGTTGTTGGCGATACATTTTGTTCTATCCTAAAAATATCCTAAATAAAAATATTGTTTAGTAAAACACAATAATAACAATCGTCTCTCTGGGAAAATTAAGGAACATAATTTAGAAATAAAAGGATTAGGTTAAATATTACGGCATTTAATGTACATTTCATATGGTATTTAATTCCGCATTTTATTACGATTACATTATATTAAGTATCTACCATCACTTTTTGTCTGATCAAGCTCCGCATACAACATTTTTTCTTTCGGAACACAATTTTTATTGTCAGAAGATTCTGCCATGCTTGGAAGGGAAATAGTTATATAAAATAACTAAACGTAATTTTATTATCTTAAAAAAGTTAAACCTAAGTACACATAAAAACTTAATATAAATGGTTTAACATGGGAACAAATAACACGTTTGTAACTATAATTTTAGTCTCCAAGTATGCCTCCAGATATTATGCCTGAGAGTCAAGGAAGTCCAGGTACCACTGACCTTGTTTACAACCTAACCTGATAAAAATGAACCCTTTTCAAATCTCAAAATTATTTAAAAAATGTGCTTTCTTGTCAATGAAATATTACATATTTTTATTTTTTTAAGTTTAAATTTTTGAAAATACTAAATTATACTAAATTATTCAGGTCTCTTCTTCTTCAGGTTATATTTTTCCAAAGAAGTAAATAACGAAAATAAACTTGTGGACATAGTAACCGGCCCACTGTAAACTTTTGACTTTAACCATTTTTTTTAAACTAGTTATGAGATGAAATAAATAAATATGCCGATAGAAATATAATTTATTTTTTAATATGAGTTTTAAATTATTTTTTATTACTCATGCATTAAAAGTACTATCTTGCACGTTTTTTAGTACGAGAAATGACACTTTTGGTTGTATTACCACATAACTTGGGTAACGCACGCAAATATGCAATATCGCTGGATTACATTAAAAAAAACAATTAAATAAACACAATCGAGACCTCAATATTAAAAAAGTGACATGAAAGTCAAAGAATTTTTTTTTCATTACAAAATAAAAATTAAAATCAAAGAAAACGCTTTAAAATGAGTGTAAATTATATGGTGATGCCGGAGACTGAGGAGCGTTCTTTGTCGAATCCACACCACCGGAGACAAGTGGAAAACCAAATTCTTCATTTTTGTTTCTATTTTTTTGGGATGGTACCTCGACCCCAAACTTGTAAGATACATCCCCTCGCAAGAAAAATAAAAAAATTTGTTTGCAACACGGGCGATTTTGTCAATTGCCCTCTCGAGCGAATGTGCTCACTCTCACTTCGTCCGTGCGCCCAATTTCGCTCTCGTGTACAATTAACAACCTACCGCCCTAGTTACTAAAATGAAATAATATTTTTTCTTGTTCCTTGTGTTTGCCATAGTGAAATTAACTGAGGAGCAATTTAACTTGTTTTTATTACTAAAAGAAATATGGTTATTGACAATTATCTAAATTAAAACTTAATTTTTAATAATGGTTATGACCTCTCTTGTTTTAATAACATCTCTCATACGATTAGGTATAAATCTAATTGTTTTAGCTATTGTTTCGCTATTGTTTCTTGTGGGATGTTAGGCCACTCTTCTTCTACTGCAGCAATAAGCTATGGGATTAACGTTGAGGCACGCGCCTAGCTGGAATTCTTCGTTTAAGCTCATCACATAAATGTTCTATCGGGTTTTAGGTCGGGGCAGCATGCTGGCCACTCCATAATCCGAAAACCGATTTCTGTAATGTAATCCTGCACGTTTCTTGCGGTGTAGGGCTTCGGATTGTCATGCATAAAGATAAATTGTTCTCCAATGTAGTATAGGTAAGGTACCTAGCACCCGTTAAACCTTTTCTCCCGAGACCACGGGCGCCCTTCAATGATGAAAGCAGGGTCGGTTTATGCTCACATAGAAATTACACAGCTAAGCATGCAGGAACCACCTAAATAAGCAGTCCACTCTTCATTGCATTATTCTGCAAATCGCCCTCTTGGTCTCCGGTACACTTTTCTTCTTCTGTTGCAACCATATAGGCATGCTCTGGTCTCATCTGAGGACAGAACAGACTCCCATTGTTCCAACATCCAATTTATATGATCCCTTGTAAAACTGAGTCGTTCTTGACGATGAGCTGGGGTAATTTTTTGACAAACTGCAGGTGTACAACTAAGAGTCACCCTTCGTAACACTCCCGTAACACTCCCATAGTCATGTTGCATACATGACGCCTTGTACCATATTGCTGATATCAAATATCGCTTATTGGTAATTCGAGTTGAGCGATGGCATGCATCAATAACGTGTGTATCATCTCTTCATAAACTTCACTATTGACAACTACTGTGTTTCCTATTTCATCTGCAAAAAAATACGGTCCCAATATTTCAGCTGAACATATTCCACACCTTATAGTTACCGTTTGAGAATGCAGCTCTTCTTCGACTATAACTTGAGGGTTTTCGGCTGTAAGTAACGTAAATTTTGTTTGTTCGTCTCCTCATGCAATTGAAAATGTGCTTCATCACTCACAACTATTTTATTGACAATATTATCCGCTCTGCCTAAAATCCATCGACTGAATTCCAAACGTGAGCTTCGGTCTATTGTACATTTGTATTGGCCATTTGTAAGGCCGAAAAAGTATATCTTTCTTCATTAAAAGTGTTCTTACCGACTCAGGTGAAATTCCTACTTACTGCGATATACCTAGAATTCTTAAGAGAACCTGTTCGACGATATTTTTCAACCCATCTTGCAATTGTTCTGCTATTTAACGGCGCTGGAAAATTTCGAAACCACCTCTTATTTTGTATAATGGAGTTCGTTCTAATAAAATGCTCTACCCAAGCAATTCCTTGTTCAATCGGCCACCGCTCAATATTAAAAAAAACTTGAAGGTTCACTGAATATTATACATTTAAAATTATAGCAAACTCATTACCACTTTTTGTTTTTATTAAGTAATAACATGATACTCTTAATTTGTCACTCTTTACTACATAAATACAGAAAAGCTAAAAAAAAATAAAAGTAATATACAATTTCTGACTGCTGATTTAAAAAAACGCGAAAATATATATCAGAATGATTACGAATTGGTTGACTTGTGTTCTTTGGTTCTTGAAAAAAGTTTTGATTTTTTATGCAAAAATATTTAAATTATTTGGAAAAAGAAATGTCCATGAATTATTGTACTATTTTCTTTTAAGGGGACGGCAGTGGAGACGGAAAAGTGTGGAATAGGTATAGGAAATAAATGGGAATGTTTCTACGGAAATGGAATTACCTCAACGGACATAGCAGCTGAAATACCGGAAGTGCAAGCAGAAGTCGGCCCATATTGCAGATGCGGCTGCGTTGTTCATTTAGGACACGCGAAACCGAAAAGATTGCTAGCAACGTCTTCACAAAGCTGCCCAGGAAGAACGTTTTGGTTAATACAAGTAAGTTACATCATATACTTAATAAATACAATAGTTTAAAATTGTAATTCTTTTGGTGTTTATTTAGGCGGATGAAGATTATACAATAGAGTTCATCGTTGAGCAATTTCATTTGCCGTGCGGAACTCAATGGTTAAAAGTTAGAGATGGAAGTTCATTATCAGCGACATTATTAGCAGATCTTTCCGGAATCCCGGAATCTACGCCATCCGCAGTAAATTCTACAGGTCCTAATTTACTCTTGGAATTCTTTTCCGACGAAATTTCTTCCGCTAGTCAATTCTGCGGCGGAGGATTCTTAGCACACGCCACACAAATAAGTAGATAATAGTGTTTCCATTTTATTTCCTGTACTCTAACTCCTATATATTTTTCAGGACCTGAACGTAATCTGACTGGTCTTCCCATCGCTCAAGAAATTGGGGTTATACCATTAGCTGCGCTGAAACTCACTTCTGTTCACATTGCAGCGATTTTCTTCTTAAGTGGATTACTGATTGCCACTGCATTACTAGGAGCGCAATATGTTTTACGTTATAGAAAATACCATATTGCTCAAGCTGATGATCAAGATTCATTAGCAGATCCTTCCGGTAACAAGACAGCATAGATTATTAGTCGTGTGTTCAGCGTTTTATTTAGCCAGTCTGATTTTAGGTTCTTGTGCCAGTCTGCCACTAACGATGAGAGCCTCATCAAATGCCACTCTATTATCGGAAGTAATTTCTCTGACGAGATTGAGACCTCATATGAAAACACGCAACAAACACAGTCTTTTAAGAGAATCAATGGACTGCGAACAAGAGGAAATTGAAGTCGCATTAGCGTAAGTTTCTATTTTAATTCATATCGATTGTTAAAAAACTTGTATCTAAACTTATCTAAATTGTCAGAATATTATATTTGAGTTGAATGACTATTGTAAAAATGTGACAAGACTTGACTATAACATGTAACTAACTAGTAATACGAGTGTCTAGTTCTAGTAAGTAATATTATTTAATTATTCTAGTAAGTAAAGAAACAAGGTTTGTTCGTATATTCTTCCCATTCTAACATAGTGTATCAAGTCCTTTCTAGTATACTCCATCTGTGGTCGATATAAATATGAATGTCTACTACAGTTCATCTACTTCTATTTCGTTTGTCTGGTCTTATCTACTTAGTCAGTTATTTCTTCTTCTTCTTGTTGTTTCGAATAGGCCTACTTTGGACCACGCTTGTTCAACTGTTGGGCTTTGATCTTTGCCCAGCATTGTCGCATCTTCTGCCGGTGTAACTCCGGAGTTCTGTCCAGGGGGTACCTTTCCTTCGAGGTTTTTCCTGAAATCTACGGACTTCCTTCAGGGTGCGTCTCACAGACTGTCTGTTTTTATCTGTTATTTCCAGTTCTTTAACATCCTTCTGTGTTTCTGTCAACCAAGTGATACGAACCTTCTTGTATTGACAGAAGGTGACAAAAGGTTAGTTAGTCGGTTTGGAGGCAATCTTGCAACGTGGCCATAGAAAGGTAGCCTTCTTTTCCTTGCACAGAGAGCCTCTCAATATGTTCGTAGAACTCGGAGTTATGTCGCCTTCGGAATTCCACATCTTCCTTTACCGGGCCTAGGATCTTCCTTAGGATTGTCCTCTCTCTGATTTCCAATTTCTCTACCAGACCTCTTCGGTATTTTGATCTTCGAGAGGTAGTGGTCTGAGTCCAGATGAGCGCTTCTTAGTACCTTCACGTTTTGTATTTCCTTTTGAGATTTTCGTAAAATGGCCGCATGATCTATCTGGAATTCACCCAGGTTGGTATTAGGTGAAATCCAAGTCTTCTGCTTCCTTGGCAAGTGTTTGAAGGCTGTAGACTTCATAAGCAATTCAAAAGTCCTACACAGATCCACTAATCGTTCTCCGTTGCGGTTGGTTCGCTTATGCGCCGGATAATTGCCAACTAAGTTTCTGTATTTTCACTCGCTTCCCAATTGAGCATTGAAGTCACCAAGCAGTATGACGGTGTGCCTCTCTGGAAGTTAGAGATAATATCTTCTAAGTCTTCCCAGAATTTATCAGTTCTGTCTGGATTGCGTCTGTTGTACTAGTTGATTGGGGCATGTACATGGACTATATTGTAGCCCTTGTGTGCACATTTGACAGAGAGGATGGATACACGACTGCTCGGGGAGGTAAAGTCTTATTATAAATCCTATACCTAAGCGAGATACGTTCTTCATTACCCGCTGACCCACCTGTCCTTTGAGGATTCTGTAGCCTTGGGACTCGAAGGCTTGTTCATGCGTAAATCTGGTTTCCTGTACTGTATTATGTTGTGTCTTCAGTATTATGTTGTGTCGTGTTAGTGAATCAGCCAGTTTACCCACTTTTAGCAGTGAGTTAGCATTAAATGTTGCGAGGAAACTTTGCCGTCTTGGTCTGAGTTTACGTCCGTTGATTTAAGGATGCTCCGACTCATCCTTATAGCATGTTGGTGCGGACTCCACATAATCCGAAGTTCCGCTAACGTCACCATAGGTGAGGGTGGATTGGTTTCCACCTGGGTTAGTGCATTCAGCGAGATTTTCCTCCATGTCAGTTATTTCATTTATTTCGTCTATTCTTTTATTTAGTCTCGCTTTGTACCAACTGAAAAAATACCTTTAAAACTAAAACTAGAAAAAACTAAATCGTTCTAATAGACTAATAATTTTGAATTAAATTCTGAAGAACTAGTTTTGATATCAGCTTTAATAAAAACTCGATATAAATATATTATACACAAACATACCTATAGTTACCCAATACATGCGAGTATATTAATTATTACGGATGTCGAGTGTATACACTAGTTCTGTGGATTAAATCGATAGGCATGATTAATAAAAATAAAATTCAGTTATAAAAAGAATAATTAAGTATTCTTCGATATTTTTACTAAAACCTTTAGTAAATAGAATCAATAACGTAAACTGTTCATGCCATTGGTTATTTCAAGTATTAATTAGTGAAAACTAAACAATTGTTATTATTTTATTAGGAAAGAGGAAACATTAAGCGTGAGTAGTACAATGACTTTAACGCAACAAGACACAACAATCACAGGATTGCCACAAAGTTTAAGTGAATATTCTCATTCTTGTGATGATAATAACACGTTGAAGAGGTCGTCGACGATCCTGAGCAGTTCCATGTCTGAAAAGGATGGGAGCACAGAAAAAGCTGAAGTTCAATCGATGCTTTCCCGAAGGCACATTAGTACCATAACACTGACCAATGTGAGCACAACCTCTACAGATCGACGTTCCAAAAGCGATCCGGTGCAGTATTTTTTTAACAGAATTTTTAGGATTTATTTGGCTGAACTACTTTGCACAGCGGAATGATCATTGAGTTTCGAATTACATCTGAGCACTTTTGGACAATATCACATATCACATCACAGCTATTTCATAAAATCACTATTTTCTTATTTTTAACATTTACTACTTTTTATGTTCTTTATAATATATTATTTGCTTTGTCTACCAATTGATTTAAAAAAAAATAGAGTAAAATGAATTCAGATTATAAAACGTTTACATTGAAGATAGAAATAAATCAGTTCAAATTGGAACTATTATTGTAACACTATATTTGATTAAATCTTTGTGCATCAAGTTGATTGACCAAAACTTGTTTAGTTAATATATACATCATTTAATTGAAATTTACAATATAAAGCACACAATTAGAAAGACAAGTTCCGTAGTAGAAATTGAAACTGGTGACCAGGTCCGGCGTAGATTGAAGTACTCCATATAGAAAGTAATGTTAATATTATGTAGAAGGCTCCTGTAGGGTTGGCCCGATTACGTGAATAGTGCAGCATAAGTTCTGTCAACCGACTGCAAATATTGTTTTTTAATTTAAAATTTAATTTTTTCCCGTATCACCGGTTAGGTTAGAATTTATCAAGAAAAAATAAAGTTACTCCTATTAAATTAAAATTATGCATAAAACTATTCATCCGATCGGGTCAACCCAAAAGGAGCCTTCTTTATAGCGTATTACGTTCTATATCGGGTATAATAAATATGCTTCATCAGCAACAGTACAATAAGTTTAGCTTAGAAGTAAGCACACATGTACGAAAATTTCGTCCTCTTATTCCACATTATTATTAAAATAAATTTAATAGTTTTCAGGTTTTCACACTTTCATAAAAAGGGGTTTAGAACATGATACAACCCAAAGACTTTTTTAGATTAATTTGGACGAATCTAATTGATAGGATATGTTAAATATTTAGGTTAATTATGGTTTAAAGAAAAATGTGAATTAAATTAACTTAATCAAATAGACAATATTTCTAAAAAATATAATTAACATTAATAACAAAATAAATAATTAATTAAGAGACAGGGTGGTTGCGACCGTTTCTACGTAGTAATCCATACGTATCCGAATTGTTAATACTATGTTTTTACCACTATTTTTTTTTAAATATTATATAACTTGTGAAGTTATATAAATCTACACACTTTATACCATTCGAGTTTCGACTGTTGAAAGACACTTTCACGTGGATTACAAATTGATGAGATTGATTGATTGATTATTGTCTGTAGTTGGGGACCTATCTGGAGACGATTGCGTTGGATTAAAAAGTTGTGAAAAGAGCAGTTTGCTAGTTAAGAATTTTTACTGATGGATTACGGCATTGTTTGAAAATGTCTATTAACTAAAAATAACTTGTGTTGATGAAAGGCACGAAAATGTTCTGAAAAACGAGTTGAAATGCTTCGTCCTGTCTGACCTACGTACATGTTATTGTGTGGCGATTTTCTCTTTAGCATTAAATAAAATCTGCGATAATTTTGAAGGTTTAAATGCTATTTGTAGATTTTGTTTTCACAAAACGTTTGCTATATGTTCGCTTGCTTTGGCAAAATATGTTAAAGAAATTAAAGAAAGTTTTATCTGAATTTGGAGTTTTCGGGTGTATTTGGGTCATTGTGATTTGGTTCCGTTTTTTGTTTATTAAATTTTGAATGAGTCTAATTGGGAACCCATTCTCTGTGGCAATTAACATGGTAGCGTTTAATTCTTTCTTTCTTCTGTCCGCGGTAAGAGGGAAGTAAAGGGGATTGAACAGTTGGCACTGGTCGGTTTTCTATTTTATTTATACCAAATTCAATTTTGTTGCTTCTAGCAATTAGGTTATGTCCAAAAAAAACCAGAACTCTTAGTATAAATTCAATCTCATCGATTTGTAATCCACTTAAAAATAACCTTTAACAGTCGAAACTCAAGTCGTTTAAAGTGTGTAGATTTATATAACTTTACAAGTTATGTAATTATTTTCACATAAATTTGTGGTAAAAACAGAGTGAATTTTTCAATTCAGGTTAATTAAGAGATAAGCCTTTGTGATAGGAACTTCTCGAAACCGAAAAGATAGCAACCTTAATATTGATTATCACTAAATGATAAGGTATAAATTTAATAAGGTTTATTAACATTACACACAAGTTGCTCCAACTATTATTTTGCAATCATATTAAGATTTTGTTGGTACTAAAAAAAAAATTATACTAGATGCTAACTATCTATCTCATACAATTTAAATAATGAAAATTATATAAATTTTTACTCGTTTCTCAATTTTTCTAAACAAGCTTTTCTAGTTTTAATTATCCAAAATTATATAGCAACTTTTAATTATGTTTTAATAATGGAAAGTTTATTTTGAATATTTTCTGTACCCTGAACTTCCAGAAAAGTAACCCACTAATCCAATTAAACCTACTACAAATAAAACTATATGTAAAATAAAAATCTTCCCCAAACTAACACAATCCTTAAATTTACTCTTATAGGGATGTTACTCACCAGCAGCAAGCGTGATAAGTACAGCAACAGTACGCAGCACTAACCCTAAAGAGAGCAAAGAAAAAAGAAACCGTGAAAAACTCTTAGCTGGTCCAGGCTCAGATTTTTCTCTCTCCGGTCACGACATTGACCTAGAACTAGACTATTACGACTATAACGTAGTAAATGCTGGAGCAGCTCCAGGCTCATATTTAGGCATGGACCCAGCCTTCCTAGTCTGGATTCCTCCACTAGACGAATCCGGAGAAATAATAATAGAAGAATTACAAGACATTTTACCCAAAGGTGTGGGAGATACTGGAAGTAATAAAGAATCTCCAGAAGGAGAAATGCTTTTACCTAAACCTAGGTTAGCCCTTGATGGCCCTCAAAGGGGATCTCCTCTTCTGAACAAGAAGTTGAAGAAAATCCATCCTTTGGTTATAATAGAAAACAAAGGTTCCTCGGAAAGTGTTAAGTTTACTTTCGAAAAATCTCCTCCGGAAACTGCCAAAGTTGTGGCTATACAACTACAAGACTTCGCCAGAGTGAAATTGGGTTCCCCAGCAAAAGTGCACCAAGAAAAAGAAACCAAAGTGGAAAAGTCACCGATTGATAATAAAAATTTTATTGATGATATTAGGTTCGCGGATGATGACGAGGACGCTAGTCCTGATAATCAGTGCAATATTGAATTGGCATATCAAGATTCAAATATTATATCTAGTAGTTAAGATGATAAAAACTAACTGAAATATTTATTAAAACTTTAAGGACTATGACTTAGATTTTATTTTAAGTTAATTATTAAGCGTAAGTTTACTTTATTTTGAATGTGTAATCAAAATATGTGAGACTGTTGGTTCTTGCGGGTTTTTTGAAATGAAATATAAGAAAGACAAGTTGAGATGTGTTCAATAACTTGAAAATATTAAGAGACTGATTGGAAACATTTGTTAAGTTTAAATTCTAACTTTGTTAGTTTTAAATTTTACGGGCTATTATTGCTTGCTTAAAATAATTACCAAGAGTAGGTATAACCAAAAACCATGAAATAATATTCATATTTTGTTGAATTTTAATTGAAATGCAAATGGAAAGCAGACTTGGTTTTGTATAGTTGAATTGTTTTTTTAATTGAAAGGACCAGAGGGCATTTATTTAGAGCTAAATCGTTTTTTAAATTAATGGCTAATATTTAATAATTTTAATGTTATTTATTAATTAATCTTTATATATATATAAAAAACAAAATACACTTACAAATATAGGGTAGACTGAAACAAATTGAACAAAAACTCTTATTTCTATAAATGTGTGCTTGAATGAAAAACCAAATGTATGTTGTTATATTTTTAATTCGTGTAAATTTTTCAATTAGGTTTAGAAATTTTCTTTATAATTCTTTTGTGTATTGAATCTGTAGATATTTTTTATTTCTTGGAAAATCGTGTTTTTTACTTGCAGCCAATCTAGTCATTTATATTATTTAATGTAAAAAATGTAAAATATAATATTTAATCATGTAATATTTTCAAAATAAAATTTACATACATGATCCATCTTAATAAAAATAACATAAATTTTTAATTTCTTTATTTAAAAATATACCCAAAATTATTATTTCTAACTATATTTTTATTTGGATAATTTTGTTTCAATTGTGTAAAAAAAAATTCTTTTTTTTAAATTACGAATAAATATTTCGATATATATTCCATTTTTATCAAAAATATATTTGCCACAATGGCATTAATGTTTTTTCTAAACCCTTCCCAAAGGGTTAATGGAGTGTATTAACCCTTTAGCCAAAGCTAATAAATTCTAACCCTCTGCAGATATCAAACCCTTTTTGTGTTTCGAATTCATTAACGACACTTTTTGTTAAAACCAACATTGTCTACACTTGAAATATTACCCCAAGTGCTCTCTATAATCAACTATCCATAATACTACTACTCTTAATCCCCCATTACAACATTATACAAAGATGTATAGACAGATGTCGCCTTTGCCAAATGTTAAAAACATTCTGTTACACCCTTACCAAAGAGCATAGGATAGAGGAGAAGGTCGCGTATAATCGACAGAAGTGCCCTCTGTTGAGTCGTCTGCGTTACTGAGTAGCTGTGAAATTTGGAGGGAAAAGTAATGCCCAGCATTGTTGAAATAACATCGTTCATTTCAAGAGTTAGGTTTTAATATAATGATTTTTATTATTAACAACGAAAAATATGGTTGCGCGCGATCTGTGTAATGTGAAAGGGTGCAAAGAAAAGCTGATGAAGATAAAAATCACACTTTTTGTAGATGGCCAAAGGATGAATTCATGTAAGCAGAGAGTATGTATAATATAGAGACCCAACCACGGCATAATCTTGTGATCGCCCCTCTTGCCCCACTTTGGACTAAGAAAGTGGCGACACCATGAGTCTATTGCAAAACTCACTGAATTGATTAAAGGAAACTTTGTCATCTACTACTCAATAAAATCTTAGGTTTGAAACTTCGCCAAAATCATATAGTGGAGATATATAGACAAGAAAAGCAGCACGGTTCTCAAAAAAAAAATGAGCGTAGAACCAGATGAGACTATATACATTTTACAAAGTAAAAAAAATATAGGCAGTCAAGCACTGCCGACTGAAGTGAAAACTCTTGAAAAAAACAACTTTAAAACTGGTTTTGAGGATTTATCAGTATGTTAATTAATCAAATTTGGTACATAGTTTGTTAGTATTGTTTTATGTAGTTCTGGAACATAACTCACTTCTGAAGGAGAATGACTGATAATTTCATCATCATAATATGAATTTGAATCAGGAATGTTTGGTTGATTCTGTGTTGGTAGGTCAGCAAAATTAATTGGTAGGATATACCTATGGCACATTTCTAGATGATGGGTCTGCAATTTGTGAGGAAATTTTGACTTTTAGAAACATGCCTTATAACGGCCTTTGAAGATTTATCTGTATGTAAATTAATTTTTGATTGGAATATTCTTTACCACGTTTAATTTTTTCCTCCTTGTCAGCTGTGATTCTTCGATGTTTAGAAATTTCTATATCGCTTATATATTATATCGCTTATTCTATATCGCTTATATTTATATCTATATCGCTGACTATTAATTTTATTTTAGAGTTTCCTTCCTTTGGAAAGCTCACGAGTACATTTGGTTGCCTAAAACTTGATAAATCTGATTCGTGATTTACCATGAATTCTTCGATACAATCCTGTAATCTGAACATTCCAATAGTCCGGCACTAGTATATCTACTAGTACATCCGTCAAAAGTACTTACTCTTATACTGCACACTAATTCTACGGGTTGATATTTCCTGAGAGGCGCTGCGTTCTGTCAACACTGCCCAGAACTTTCCAATAATCCGGCACTAGTACATCTACTATTACATCCGGTAAAAGTACTTACTCTTGTACTGCACACCAATTCTACGTGTTGATATTTCCTTATAAACGCTACGTTCTGTCAACACTGTCAAAAACTTTGACTATTATGTTTGACGTTCATAGCCAACTTTAATCAAATGTGTATCATAAAGATGCGTTCTTTTGAACACATGTTTAAGTAATAGATTTTTTTTCTATAGAACGCAGCTATTGATGACGATGACGCAAATGTATGATTTTACCCTCTACCCAAATGTCATTCAGTGCGGCTATAGAAGTTTTCACTTCAAAAAATTCTACCTACGAAATGGCTATTTACGACATTTTTCTGTGGTGCAGACCTTTTTATTTTGAAAAAAAATCAGAAACTAATTATTTGTGTTTTTTAGCCCTTACATCGTCATATCTGCCAATCTAATTAATCTATAGCCTTGGTCAAATTTGAAAACAAAAGTAATTATATTTCTTTATCACATCTAGGTTGAGCTGTTATATAGTCTGTTATGTATAATGTATATTATATTATGTATTATTATCTATCATATCTAAATTATAATAAACAATAATATCGACGATCACATCTGCATGCTTGGTGTTATTATGTGTGGAAGTGCAATGGAGCTACGAAGAAACGTGAAATAAACGATGTGTTATTGGAGTGGGGACTAGGTTTTAATAAAACCTAGTCGGTACAAAAAATAGACCATTTTGTTTTGATGGGATAATACAAACGATTAATGCCCTAAAAATAAATTTTGGGACTGTGGGACGCCGAGAAATATTCTGTAGATTATTTTCTGACAAGTCGCCTCAACCAAGATCCAATTGAAAATCTATTCTATTGCTATCTATCTATTGCACATTTAAAATTTTCATTCATCGGCACAGCATGCGACAAAGCGCATTTTGCCAGATTTGAAGAAAATTTAGTTCTAGAGTTTAGATGGTCAAAAATATCGTTCATCTTTAATAAAAAATCGGCGGTATTGTTCGCGGTAGGTGGTATTAATTTTTTGCTTACTACACACGTTTTCATAACAGCATAAAATATTTTGCTGAACACTTGTGTAGCTAGGCTGACGTTCATTTTTTCAAAATGGTTGGGTCTCATGTGTTTATCTGTAATTTTTTTTAGAGCATCAGACAATCTATTTGTTTTATTTATTTCATACGTGCTAATAACGTCATTCCAAAGTACTTGTTTTCCAGCAACCAAAAAGTCCTTCCGTTTAAGTAGCACATTTCGTACGCTTTTAATTAAATGTGGGCGGCGTCAAATTCTGCAAAAATCTTTTTTGACTGATAAACAAAAGACTTGTGTTGCGCCGAGGATTTTATGCGCTTTTCGGTTATTTGACCCTTGATCGCAGACGATTGCTTTTACATCGAGCTCCGACTCAATTAAAAATGACAAATTGTTTTTACTTAATTGTACAAAATTTGTGGCACTCACGGCGGTTGAAGACAAATAGTATGAAATGGGCATCTTCCAATTATCATATAAGCCACTTGCCATAAACACTAGAGCATTTTTTGCAGGTTTTGCAGTTCGCCCCAAAGTCTGCCCTAAATTCTCATACCCTTCAACGATATCCATTTTTTAATTATAGCTCAGATGTTTTTTTAGCGCTATTTCATCAAAAAGAAGTACGCATTTCTTTTCTCGCTCATTCATAACGCTGATTTTTATCCCAATCTTTTCTTTCAGCTCTTGATTCAATCCTGGTCGTAGGGATGTAGTTCCAAGCCAATTTTGAATTGTAGAAATTCCTGGTAGATTAAATTTCAAATTGTTGGGGATAAATTTGTAGCATGCAGGCGATTTGTAATAAATTTTCATCGCCAGCTTTTTTTCTGATTGGTTCCAAGTCCCATTCTTATGGTGGATTTGCATTTTCAGAAAAGTTTTTGTGTTGACATTAAGCGGTTGTAAAAACTTATTCAAAACTTTTTTCGTATCCACGCCTCGATATTTCATCTTAAGTCTTTTTACTTTTTGGCGCATTTTCCTTAAGTCTTTTTTTGCCTCTTTCAAGTCAGCCCTCAACTTCATCTTTCTTGGTGTGTCTGTAAAGCTTGATGACGTGTAATTCGGCGAAGGGGATTCCAGCAAGAATAGACTGACCGATGTATCGTATGATGGAACGCCTGTTTTTCCGGTTCTTGTTGGTTCTTCTTGGGCGGAGAGAAGTCAAGTTTTATGGCAACAACTTTTTTACATTGATATGTCCGTTGTGGAAAATTTACAAATTTGATGTCGCCGGATGGCGATGGCGTCATAACTATTGCTTTCTGAAATTTAGAAATATTTTAATTATTTTCTATAATTGACGATATGTAGATTGCATTGTTTAATCCAATGTTTAATAATTTGCACAAAATCCAATAGAAGTGTTATTTACCTGAGTAGGATCTTCGTCTTGTACTCTGAGATCACGCTGAAAATGGATTGGAACTGCATTATATTTTGATGTCTCGTTTAAAAAACAACTTTTATCAAAATGATTTTCACAAATGCACATTTCGCTAAGTTGATGTGGATGAAATTCTAAAAAAAAACGTAAAAAAATATCAACAAATAAGAAAAGAATTTTGTATTCGTTGCAGCTTTCTTCCAATTTTATTATATAAATATCTTGGATGACTTGATATTATAAGAGCTTATTGTTAAAATCCTTTAGAACAGTGAATTATTGCTTTTTGGTGATGTGTTTTGAGGAGACTTTCCTCACATACAGCTTGTTTTTTTTTTTAACGAAATAAATATGAAATGAATCGGCAATGCGGAAAGTAGACTAGCAAGTCTGTAGAGTAGGATGTGACAAACAGTAAAGTCAGTAATGTTGAAGACCAGATTTTGTGATTTCGCTTGATTGATTCGTTTTCTTTGTATAAGTTTTAAAATATTTTACTTATGAATTGAAATTTGAATGGGAAAAGCTGCTCAAACAAAATTTTGCTGCTGAAGAAAAAGATACCTTACAAGTTTGTACGGAACGTGGTTACGGTTTGTGGTTTTTTTATTCATCAATTTCCTAATTCTGAACAATGTAAATACAATTAGTCAACTTACAGAGCAATTTTGAATTTCCAGTGGCAGCAATCCATTTCTCTAATCTCGGTGGATCATTTTTTGGAAACTTATAAAATCTTGTTTCAGATCTTATCTTAATGTTATTGCAATCAAATGCAACTTTACGTACGACATTTTGTATTATGTTTCACTGCAAACTCGCGATGCCTTGTATACTTACACTCGGAACGGCGAGAGAATGCAGCTGTACTGCGCTGAGATATTGGGGGCGAGGGACGCGTCGAACTTGGTTGGTTAGTTTGAATTAAGAAACATGCGGCAAACATGCAGTTTTCTGCTTAACATAATGTAGCTTGAGCTTTAGCTCAACTGCTCTACTGTCTTTAGCTCTAGCTCTTTAGCTCTTTAGCTCTACTGTCCGCAAATCACCGACGGCAGAGCTGACGGCCGACTGCTACTGATTTTAGGGATATGGCTTTGATAGCGACCCCTGGTGTTGGGGTTTGTCATCCGGTTTCAAACATTTGCCAAGGTTGGACCTCTAGATACACCTACTCTCTGACGTAAGTAAATTTGACTTAAAATTAATTATAATTTCTCAAAGTATAAGGTGGTTAAAATGTGTTAAGAGGCATTCTAAGTTGGTGCGGATAGAGATAGAGGTCGCAAGGGGAGCCCTCCCTCATTGTGTTTGAGAGAGAGGATGACTTGAATTCGAGAGTGGGAGGATGTGATACAGTCAGAGCGAAAAGCTAGTTGTATCAAACCAAATCAAGTATTTCTCCACACTATGTAAATACAAAATATTAAAACTAATAATATTTTGTCATGTGCTACTAGTATTATATATATAATAATTTTCTTTTTGTATTATATATTAGATGTATAAAATAATGTAGATATATTTATACTATACACTAGGTTTTTTACTAAGACTGTACTAGATGAAGACAGAGCGATACGAGGGCTCCCCTTGGGACCTCACTCTGTACCCGCACAAGCTTAGAAGCCAGCGCTCGTTCCAGTTAGTATATATTTCAGTAGAGGCATTAGCCATTCAGCGCCCTCCGTGCCGCAATTTAAACTAACGGAAATTGACATAAAACCTCCGCGTGTAAATCGTTGGATACGCATTTATTATTTAAGGTTACGACGACGAATTCATATAACAAGTTTATTATTATTTTACAAATCTATTTAAGGATAAACGAAACATAACGCATTATTTAAGGTTAGTACGAACAATTTATTTCACAAGTTGAAACTTATTAGACTGTTGGTTTAACCCCGGTTAGATTAGGTTGCCCGCCGCGAAGCGGGCAGATAAATTAAGACAATATACGCGCGGCAGCGCGAACTCTCGATTCAATATAGGACAAAGTGGCAAGGACCGTTGATTTAACTCTGGTTTGATTAGGTTGCCCGCCGCGAAGCGGGAAGATAAATTAAGACAACATACGCGCGGCAGCGCGAGCTCTCGATCCAATATAGGACAAAGTGGCAAGGACCGTTGGTTTTACCTTGGTTAGATCAGGTTGCCCACCGCGAAGCGGGAAGATAAATCAAGACAACATACGCGCGGCAGAGCGAGATCTCGATCCAATATAGGACAAAGCAGCAAGGACCGTTGGTTTTACCATGAATAGATTAGGTTGCCTACCGCGAAGCAGGAAGATAAATCAAGACAACATACGCCCGGTAGCGCGAACTCTCGATTCAATATAGGACAAAGCGGCAAGGACCGTTGGTTTAACTCCGGTTAGGTTAGAGTTGTTGGGGTTTATTATCGTTTTAAACAATTTTTATATAACCAAAATTTATTTTCCCTACGCCTTTGTGTTTGGCCCCAATGCGCATGCGCATAATGTTTACGGTGTGTTGCCTATACATCTAAAGCCTCTTACCACATTTTAACCAATAAATGTTTGAACACCTTTAAAATTAACCCGATTTTAAAAAACGATTATTCCAAAAGTATTTTTAATGCTATTAAATCTTTTGAATCTGCATGGTTTTCGAGCAAAGATAAATAATGAATTGCTTGGTTAATTCCCAAAATCAACCCGACTGGTACGTGACAGAAAATGCAACTAACGTGGCAGGTCAGTGGCGTTGCGCGGGAACACTATAGAATATATCCCCAAGTTTAACTATTTTAAAAAAAAACTTAATTTTCAAAAGTTGAATTAGATAGAGACATTGCTGAGCTGAAAATCAATTAAAAAGATTTAAAACAATTAAATTTTTCAAACGCTTCCAAATACTTTTGAATCACAAAATAATAGTCTGCACTGCATTTTCTAAATAGTTTTCAATCATATTTTTTTTATTGGAGACATTAAGATAATACTTTTATTGATATATAAATATATTTATATAGACGCCAACAATGGAAAAAGTTTGCTCAGTACGAGGGACCGCAGAAAATTTGTTAATCTGTTCGGATCATTTTGAAAGCAAGTATATTAAAAAAATACTCCACCAAGGCGATTATTAGTTCCAAAAGCTGTGCCAACTTTACTTCCACCTATTAAGGCTTTGGAGGGGTCAGAAGGTGATCCAACTACAGTTCCACTTCGAAAGACTTTCGAGATGCCTAAAGTTGTGCCAAATATACTCCCCAAACAAGTATAGAAATTCTTGTCATGGATTCCAATGACAAAGGAAATATATTTGAACGTCCGTCTTTGAAAGGTATTGTGTTTGAGTTATTTATAGAAATATAGAAGAAAAAAAAAGAATTTTACTAATAACTAAATACTTGAGAATAATATTAATATTTATATTGCATTTGTAGGTGATTCCTCACACAATGACAGAGGTATCATATTCAAAGAAAAAGAAGTTGAGCAATCATTACAGCTGCAGACCCCTGTTCAATGTAGTACACCGAGGAGAAATAAGAGGTTTTTAAGAAAGTTTACACTTTCAAAATGTGTTGATTTGTTAATCTTACCGAAAAGTGACTCTACGTATCATAATTATAAATTATTTACAATAATGAAAGATTATGTAGATAAAAATTGACTTCATTATTCTACTGAAATGCTTTTCACAGCTTTGTTGAGGTGGGATAAAAAATTTAAACAGATCATTGATAATTGCATTTATAGAAAAAATGTATCAGTTCATTTACATTCAGAATTATCGAATGAGTGTACAGATTTTCTATTGTGTTCTTTGGAATCAACTGATTTGTTTTTAAAAATATTTTCATATTAGGTTAGTTCATTAGACGTCAATTGAAAAAAAACGCGCTTACTGCTGCAAAGAAAAATAAAATCTCAAAATTTGTGACATTGACATTCGGAAGGGCCATCAGCGAAGAAACATCAAGAAAAAGAAGACCATTGAGAAGATATTGATTGAAAGACCAATTCATATTAGACCAATAATAAAGACCAAAAATTATTGATAAGATGATATTTAGATTTGCCAAACTTTTTTACATATATATTTGTCAGAAATATTTAATAAGTTGTCTGTTACTACTCTTGAAGTACTATCAATTTCGATTTTATCGAAATATTAGTAATTTATATAACATTTCAAGCGTCACCAACCACTCTAAAACTTTTGAAATTTTTCAGCAAACATGCAATTAATTTTTAATCAAATAGAAAATCAAATAAAAACAAGTAAATAGCGACGAAATTTACATTTTCTACCTAAAAAGTATATTGTAAATATCTGTAATTTTTTATAAAAAAATATTTTAAAAAAGAACAACCTGACTTGTTACTTGCTCAATTGGTGTTTCATGGCCGGCTTTTCAAGACAAACAATTGTTTTTTTTTTCTGAAAAATATATAATTCATTTGTAGTTTGACAAAAAAAATTGATAAAGGTCACTTACAAGGCGCTCTCATTAGGCAAAATAATTTATTAAAATTTCAAAAGAATCAAAAAGTTTCAAAGTGGTCAATTTGTTATGGGATGTTTCTAATATTAGAATAGACATTTCATATTTTAAATTATTATATCTGTTTTTTTATGTTGATTATATTATTATATTGATTATTATATAGTTTTTTTATATTGATTATATTGTTTATTATATAAATTATTGAAATAATAATAATTTTTATTAGCATTATTATTTATTTATACTATTTACAGATATTTATGCGTACTTCGATTTTGGGTTGGATTTATCAACTTCGTTAATGTTTTCTTTCTATACTGAACTAAATATTAATATGAAATATATTATTTAAAATTTGAATTGAACGGAATTCTACCGCGTTTTCTCTTTTTAGTCTGCAGGAGGAACACTTTAGCGCTAAAAACCGTATATTCAATTTTAACATTGTCTCTTATGGAGACCTTCCCCTCCATCCTCTCCTCTTTGACCCTTGCATAGTAAGCCTAAACTATCACACACTAGGGGGCACACACCGTATTTTATCCACTGAAATATATACTAACTGGAACGAGTGCTGCTGAGAGAGCATCAAAAGGTGTCTCTCGTATCGCTCTGTCTTCGTCTAGTACCAAAAAAATGATCTGTATGTGTCCGACGTCCATTTTTCATTGCAAATACAACAGTATTTTACCATTGCCTTTTTGAAAACAACTTTCATTAAAATATATAAACTTCGGTTTATAATATTCTCACCGATTGAACGATCTCACTATATTTCTTGATACAACTCAATACAATTAGCTTCTCGCTCTGACTGTATCACATGCTCCCCACTCTCGTCTACACTGTTGGCTAGGCAAGGATGAAGCGAGGTCATTCATTTATATAGCGTGTATACTATATATATATATATATATATATATATATATATATATATATATATATATATATATATATATATATATATATATATATATATATATATATATTGCGTGTAGTGTTGGAAACAAATGTCCAGCGAGTTCACTGATGAAGGGAGAGAAAACATACAGCAGTGCTATACCGTAGTGTGAATCGTAATCAGTGCGCTTGTGCTGTTGTCATGTTAAATGCAATAAATTTAAATAGGAAATTTATGCATGAACGTGTCATGAACATGAACATGAATTTAACGTCAGGTGTATGTCTGTTAAAGGTCCAATTGTAGGTATGTAATAACCTGTAACCTTCAGCGCATTCCGAATTTTCCCTACACCTATGTGTAAAACTATGAAATGGACAGTGAAAAGTAATAAATCAATGACTGAGACAATAAAAGCAAAATAATTTTGAAACTAGAAACAACTTTATTTACAAAAAAATGCATATAAATTTATTATTAATTTGCACAGTTGTGCCCTGTGGTTGTCGAGGATACCTTGCAACATCACATGGTTGTTCAATTCGGGGGTGTCGAAAGGAACTCCTAATTTGTTAAAAATTTAATCAATGATGATTTAATATTTAATATTTTTGGCGGTTAAACGATGGGAGTTTTGTCTAACATTTTTTTCCGATAATTTACAAATAGCGGACACATCTTTTGATGGTGATAAATAAAATGCTGCACGATCTTTAATTTTAGATAATAATGGCATATCATCTCTAATTATATGCTGAAAACATGTAGGGCAGTCAATTTTCTTAGCTACTTTCTTTGAAATATAGCCTGCAATATATTCCACAACATTATCAATAATATAAGGGTTTAATTGCCAGAAACTGCTTACATAATCATGCGCAAAATCTGATACAGGTTTATCCAAGGGGCATGCATTCTGTTTCCTCGTTGAGACAACATGCAAAATTTCAACCCCATCAAAGAAGCAGTTGCCATTCTCTACCTCTTTAATTTCGTGTCTCACCAACAAACGTTTATATGCACTTTTGAATTGAAGAGCGTCAGGGTTATTATTAAACCCTCCCCTACTTCTAATTGCACTAAAAAATGTCTCTAAATAATCTTGAGAAAGTTTATATGTCAAGAAATATGTGAAACCGTGGATTTTTAATTTATCAAACAGCGGAAACATATTTGTTAATAATATTATGAAGCCTATAAAGCCAGTTTTCCTATTGGATTTTAGGAGGGCTTTGCCATCTGCATCATTTAAACAGTAATATAGGAGAAAAAATTATCTGCATGCTCCTTCATTACTTTGTAGTTGCTCTCTGTTAATGGAGCATCAAATTGTTTTTTAGTGTATCTATTTTTACAATTCAGCATATCTGCAATATTGTTAAAAGTTAAACAGAAATTTGCAGTGGGCAAGCAGCCTGAAAATTGTGTTTTTAAATGTGAATCAAGAACTGTACTTAAAAATACAAAAAACTTATAGACACTCTCACTTAAAACTTGCATTGCTAATCGAACGTTCATGCGGTTGTTAGTAATATTTACATGCTTCTCTGTTAATTTGATAGCCAATCGCAACCCCTCATGTTTTTGCAAATCTTGTAATTTTACAATATACTCCCCTTTTATTATATCACCACCTGCAGTTTCTAATATTTTTTTATCTCCCAAGGTGTTTCGAATTAACTTAATCATGTGACACAAATCCAGGAACACATAACAAGGTTCTGATGTCACAGGGTTCTGAAAATATGATTTAAAATACGGACCATCATCAAAATTTGCCCCTAGATTTCTGCACATGCTTAAATGTGTTGTTGCTCCATCAAAAGTAATGGAATACACTTTAACCTTGCTTTCCTCCAACAACCAAAATGCTCTTGTCAATATATTTGTCCGCTCGCTTCCATTTAGGCCACGGTTTAAAAAATACCCAATTGGAATCTTCCATCTTTCATTTAATGACACTGCCATAAAAACCAGAGCATTATTTGCCATTGGCACATTATCATTGTCCTGCCTAATATCAACTGTTCCAAAATCAACACTACCATGGAATTCATTATGTTGGTAAACTGTTGCTTCTTTAATGGACATTTCATCAATAACCAAATTGATGATGTTTTTTTTGGAAGTAGCACGAAGGGTCATAGCATCCAATGCCTCTTTTGTGAAGCTTGGGGAACCATCGACAACTCTGTACCATTGTCGCACGGTCGATGGATGTGGCAAAAGTTTATTCCAATGCTTTCGGACATAATTGTAGACCTTTGGCGAGTATAAATGTAGGGTCAAGGCAAAACTCCGTATTTCATGCGAATACTGTCCCTTTTTCTTTATTTTTTGTGACACAATTTCCCTCATGCTACTAGGTAGCACCTCCTATAAAAAAATCTATAAATGCATGGAAAAATATAAAGAGTTCGAGAAAAAATAATACTACACCCTTAACCATATTAATCTATTATCATAGCAATAATGCCAATGTTCAAGCATGGTTTATAAATTTGAAATTCAAACCTTCTATTTATTAATTAAGATAGTCTTGGAGTAGCATTTGAAGAATTCATGACATATGTACCAGTAGAGTATTTCCTGCTTCTTCAGTAATTAGACCTTGGCTACGCAAATTTTTGATCAAATCTTCCAGAGAAGCAATACGTTTCAAAAGATATCTACTTTTATCCTGTAACCCTCTTATTTTCTTGTTTTTTTTCGGCGTCACATCGTCTCACTAATGATAAAACTCTCCGAGCTTTTCTAGGGGTTGCCATGTCAGGGGTTGTAATTTCAGAAATAAATAGTGGCTCTGCAAATTTTCGCTTTTTAGGAGTATGAATTATTTCTACGCTCTCAGCACCTGAAAGTAGACAAATGCATTTATAAAAATGAATACAAACTAGTGCAATAACTCTTACTTTCTTCTTTTTCCTCATTAGATTTCAACCTCAGAAGTTATTACAGCCGGTGTTGCCAATAGGCAAATATCTTCCTTTACATATATGTAGATGAAGCTTCAATAAATTCATCAAGTACTGCAGGTGGTGGGTTAGGAACGGATACCGTTGGCACTGCCTCCCTTTTCAGAACCATTCCTCCACCATATAGTTTTGCATTGGGTTCCACATAATCATCCATTTTAAAGTGAAGCGAATATATTCTGGTGTGTGATATGTCATCCACTTCTTCAGATAATCTAACAGCCTTAAACCATGCTTTGCGCATTGTTGCATCATTAGGAAATCTTTGATAACATCATTTGGTTAATATATGGATCAATTTTTGTAATAACATCAACAATACAATAATTTTAATACTTACTTATGAAGACTTCTTTTGGGACGCGAGGATTTTATCGATAAACACAAGTAACAAATTGTCGACATGATTAAACTAAATATATGGATTTAACACACCACACAACGAGAAAAAACCATATATATATTGAAAAACACTAAAATTAGGTTAGGCACGCGTCTCTTGTCGAGTTTTGTCGCATGTGTTAAATTACGGGCTTGGAATTGGTTCGTAGTTGGCGCAAGCGTACCAGCCATCAATCAGACTACGGTACAGCAACATGGTTGCTATCTCGTTTTGATTTCGGAACTTTCGCCTCCAAACACGCAATATAGACAGTACTATATATATATGAGGGCATTGGGACCTCTCTCTCGGTCCGCACAAGCCAAGAGGCCAGCACTCGTTCCAGTTAGTACATAATTCAGTGATTTTAACCTAAGACTGAAATAAAGTTTAATATATTTCTCTAGATTATTTCAATCTAAAAAATAATTATTTGTATTAAATAAACTAATAAGTAACAGATGACCCAAAATTATTGTATTTTTAATTCATAAACCTTACATTATATCATTAATTCAATCTTTATTATGAGATTTCATTTTCAACTATTTGTTTTACTATACTCAATTATAATACAAAATAAACAAATAGTTATAATACAAAATAAACAAATTATTAAATCCAAGTAATCATTAAATAATTATAATAAAGTGTATTGGTATAACACATTTTTTTACAGTCAATCAAAATTAATAAAACTAAAAAAGGTAATTAAAAATGTAATTTAAAAAAGAGAGAATATATATTATTTATCGTATATATCGCATAGTTATAATAAAATAGATGTTCCAAATATAATATTTGTTTATTTACAGAAATCTTTCCTTATATTATTAATTCAATCTTTATTATGAGATTTCATTTTCAACTATTTGTTTTATTATACTCAATTATAATACAAAATAAACAAATAGTTATAATACTAGTACATGTGGATCGTATTTTTCGGAATGGAATAGTTTTTGTGGATGGAAGAGTTGAAAATAATGGAATAGTTAATAAAGGTGGAATAATTGATGAGGGTGAAATTGTTTAATGAATTTTGACATTTGTATATGAAAGAGTAATCAGAATTGCGAGCTGCGCGATTCTTGTAGAAAGCGCATCAGCTAAGGTTGTATGAGTTGCAAGATGTACAATTCCTACTGCACAGAATATTAACTAATAATTCATCCGTCTCAAATGATTTTAATGCTGTCAGGTTTGTAAAATAATATAATCAAACACTTTTGAGGTGTACTTAATCATATAATGTTACCAATTGTCTGAAATCAAAGTGACTTTAATTTAAGGAGTGATATTAGAAATGAAAAGTTCCCAACGTTCATAAAAAGGTTACTATATCTAACGATGTGATATTAGTTCCTAAGGTGTACAACATGGACGATAGAAAATCAGCTGTGGAGTAAAAAGTTACTGAAAATCTCACTAAAACTTTTATAACCTTTAAATTGATTAAGTAACATTGATGTTGTCAACTTTGACGTTCAACATAACTAACATATTGTTTTAATCAAGTTGGTATCTTGTGTTTTGAGTTACAAATATACTCAAACATAATCTCACCAACTATTTGTTAAAGTTACATTGTTGTCTTTTTTTTTCGTCAAAATTGCAAGCCTTACTTATTAACTTCACTTCATCATATATAGTAACCTCCTTTTATGAAGGTTGGCAACTCTTGATTTCCAATATCACTCCTCCAATTATAGTAAGTTTGCTTTTAGACAATTAGCAACACTTAGCAAAATTATGTTACTAAAAGTTTCACCAAAAAAACTAATAACCACTAAATTACTCAACTGACGTTAATGTCAACTTTGATTTAATTTTCATGTATATCTTTATTAAAAAAATCCAGTGTCAAAGTTATCGGCCATGAAAATTCCAAAATGGTCAAATTGTTTCAATAGAAATATCTATGATCTTAATAGATCTGAAAGAGTTTTTATTATATCTATTGCAGTTTTCGAGTTGTTGCTATTTGAATCCATTAGTATCAGTTCCGGTTTGACTTCGAGGGATGCGTATGTGGTCTGGATTTCTATGGCGCTTTGCTAACCTAATAGCCTAACCTAGGTTAAACCAACATTTAGCTTTACATCTTTATCTTATTTTTGATCTCTTGGGTCGCGCTACCGCTTGTAGTTTGTCTTAATTTTTCGTTCGCTTTTCTTTCAGGCTAACAGACTTTGCCACTTTAGCTTATTGTAGATCAAGCTGTAAATGCATGTCTGGTAGACTTTGAAGAGTTGGACAAAAAAATATATTTGCAAGTTTTCAATAAATATTTCTTTATTAAAAACAATCCTGTGTCAAGGCTATCGACCACAAAGGTACCAAAACGTCAATTTAAATAGAAAAATCTATAATCTATATATATCTAAAAAAAAATTCAAAATATCTGTTGCAGTTTTCAATCTATAGTTATTTGAATTTATTAATTTTTGTTATGTCCGAGTTTGAAGGTCTTGATTTATCTGCCGCTTAGCGGTGTGCAACCTAATCTAACCGGGGTTAAACCAACGGTCCTTGCAACACCGTCCTATATTCTATCGAAAGCTTGCGCTCGCTACCGCGCGTATGTTGTCTTGATTTATCTGTCCTGTTATTTTACCCGGGGTAAACCAACATTCCTTGCAACACTGTCCTATATTGGATCGAGAGTTCGCGCTTCTTATGTTGTCTTGATTTAACTGCCCGCTTCGCGGCGGGCAACCTAATCTAACCGGGGTTAAACCAAAGGTCCTTGCCAAATTGTCGTATATTGGATCGAGAGTTCGCGCTGCCGCGCAACATACGCGATTTCTCTTGTCGAAGGCCCGTTCAGTTTTACAACAGAAAATGACAATTTCCCGTTTCGACGCGCAAGAGGAACGGAGTTTTTGAAGAAAAAGTAAAAAAATTAAAATGCACCTACAGCCGCCCCCTGCGGGGGCGGAACTTGGTTTGTCTTCTCACAGTCTTGATTTATCTCTCCGCTTCGCGGCGGGCAACCTAATCTAACCGGGGTTAAACCGACGGTCCTTTTTCACATTTCACCTATATTGAATCGAGAGTTCGCGCTGCCGCGCGTATGTTGTCTTCATTTATCTGTTCTCTTCGCGGCGGCAACCTAATCTAACCGGGGTTAAACCAACGGTCCTTGCAACACTGTCCTATATTAGATCGAAAGTTCGCGCTGCTGCGCATATGTTTTCTTGATTTATCTGCCCGCTTCGCGGCGGGCAACCTATTCTAACCGGTGTTAAACCAACTTTTTCACGTTGACCTATATTGAATCGAGAGTTCGCGCTGCCGCGCGTATGTTGTCTTGATTTATCTTCCCGCTTCGCGGCGGACAACCTAATCTAACCAAGGTAAAACCAACGGTCCTTGCCACTTTGTCCTACATTGGACCGAGAGTTTGCGCTGCCGCGCGTATGTCATGATTTATCTTCCCGCTTCGCGGCGGACAACCTAATATAACCAAGGTAAAATCAACGGTCCTTGCCACTTTGTTCTCCATTGGACCGAGAGTTCGCGCTGCCGCGCGTATGTTGTCTTGATTTATCTTCCCGCTTCGCGGCGGACAACCTAATCTAACCAAGGTAAAACCAATGGTAAAACCAAATGGTATCTTAAAATATAAAATTCAAAGAAAGACAAAATATAAAATAGTGCTAAATACATGCAACTTCGGAGCCTTTTAAAAAAATATATATTTGTAAATTTTCAATAAGTATTTCTTTATTAGAAAAAATTACGTGTCCAGGCTATTGGCCACGAATAAACCAAAACGTCAATTTCAATAGAAAAATAATCTATACAGATCTGAAAGAAATTTCAATATATCTCTTGCAGTTTTCATTTTATAGCTATTTGAATTTATTAATTTCTGTTATGATCGAGTTTGAGGGGCGACGGCCCCCGCCAGATAAAATATTTTGCAAAACTAACTGAAAGATATCATAGATTGGCTAATTCTCTAAAAATGTGTGAAATTTTATTGTTCCACGTTGTGTGAAACATACTAAAATCATTTTTTAAACAAATCCAGACATGTCAATCATGAATTCCGATCAAATTCGAACGCGAAAATTTCAAAATATTCAAAAATTGCGAAAAAATATATTAATAATTGAAGGATTTCAATGAAACTTATACTGAATGTGGGTATCCACCAGAGGTATGAGTTGACAAAATGTGAAAGCTCCCACTCTAATGGGGACGTCGTGAAGAATGATTTTCTCATCAACAATTTTATGGAAATATCTCGTCAATGCCGCAAGGTGGAAAATTATAACCGAGATATCCGTATGTAGGACGTCGGTGTCTACAAAAAAGTATTCTTTGCAAATTTTGTAAAATCCTTCGGTTTGGTCGCAAAAGTAAAAAATATAAAATTGAAAAAATTTTAAAAGCACTTTTCTGAATTTCGTTTTTGAATTTTTTCGTTTATAAAAAAAAATTCGGCCAAACGGTTCGCTTTGGAAAGATGACAATGACACAACATTTAGATGAAAATGTGCTCTATAAAATAGCGCTAAATGCATGTTTCTTAGACTCCGGAAAATTCGACAAAAAAATATGTTTGCAAGTTTTCACTGAATATTTCTTTATTAAAACAATTATGTCCAGGCTATCGGCCACGAAGATGCCAAAACGTCAATTTCAATAGATAAATGTATAATCTATATAGATTTGAAAAAAATTTCAATATATCTCTTGCAGTTTTCATTTTATAGCTATTTGAATTTATTAATTTCTGTTATTTTCGAGTTTGAGGGGCGGCGGCCGCCGCCCGATGAAATATTTTGCAAAACTAACTGAGGGATATCATAGACTGACTAATTCTCTACAAATGTGTGAAATTTTATTGTTCCACGTTTTGTGAAACTTAGTAAAATATTTTTTTCAACATATCCAGACATGTCAATCACGAATTCCGATCAAAACCGAATGCAAAAATATCAAAATTGCGAAAAAATATATTAATCCTTGAAGGATTTCAATGAAACGTGTACGGAATGTGGGTATCCACCAGAAGTAACTGCTGATAAATTTTGAACGCTCCCACTCCAATGGGGACGGCGTGAGAAATTATTTTTGCATCACAGCTTATTTGCAAATAACTAGTCAACGCCTCAAGGTGGAAAATTATAACCGGGATATCCGTATGTAAGACGTCGGTGTCTACAAAAAAGTATTTTTTGAAAATTTTGTAAAAACCTTCGGTTTGGTCGCAAAAGTAAAAAATATAAAATTGAAAAAATTTTAGAAGGGGTACAGTACACCCCTTCTCTGAATTTCGTCACTCAATTTACACGGGTTTTAAATGGGCTATTCCGCCAAAACGGTTCGCACTGAAAAAATGAAATGAACATGAATGAAATGACACAACTTTTAGATGAAAATGTGCTCTATAAAATAGCGCTAAATGCATGTTTCTTAGACTTCGGAAAATTGAACAAAAAAATATATTTGCAAGTATTTCTTTATTAAAAAAATCCTGTGTCAAGGCAATCGACCACAAATATGTAAATTTCAATAGAAACATGTACAATTTATATATAACTCTTGTAAACTATATAAAACTTAATGCGTTGGTTAACGAAAGTGCGCTCTATTTATCTGTGTTAAAATTATTTAACACACATTTCTAAACGTTCGTCATGTCGTGGCTATCAGCCGCAAAAAGTTTGCATGCAGCACATTTCAATGGGTCTCAATGAGCACTATTCGATTTTAAAAAGAAAATCCGGATAAATTTCGAGATGGCTTTTCCTTCAGCCGTCAAGTGGTAGAACTGACCGTTTTTCAACAAAAACTCTCTTGTTATACCCGCTAGGAAGTCGAAGAATACACCTTTAGAATCCAAATTAAATGTGTAATTTTTAACTATTCTTGTAGAATACTCTTAATTCCCACCGTTTGAAAAATGGATTTTAAATCACCAGATGACCGAAAAACTTACATCGTCCCCCATGTAAAATTATCCGAATCACGAATCAGCCGCAGAAAATTCATGCAACATATTTTAATAGAACTTGATGAGTTGTATTCGAATTTGAATCGAAAATGTCAATAAATATTGAAATGGCTGTTCCTTCCGCAGTGAAATGGTAAAACTGACAGCTTTTCGCCAATAACTCTGTTGATATACATTCGAGGAAGACGCGTGTTGTACCGTTGGAATCTAAATTCAATTTAAAAGCTCCAATTATTCTTAAAAAAAACTCGTAAATATTGCGGATTATTAAACAAATTTTAGAATTCAAATGTGAACGGAAGCAACTGTTTCTGATGTAAAAAGGTATGAATTTTAAGAATCTGCTAATAGAAAAGTGAAAAAACTTCGTTTTCTTGTAGAAATTTGTGAAAAAATGCGAATTTTGACGTTGCTATGTGCTGCTAATCAAGAGCCAGAGTCGCCGAAATCTGCAATTTAGAGATTTCATGATATCTCTTTGAATTTTATTTGAATTTCAACCTAACATTGAGCGAAAAATCAGAATTTTGATTTAAATTCTTTTCTTAAATTTTATCTTTTCACAAGCACACGAATAATCATAAACGGATAAACTTCAACAATGACATTTCCACATAACCTGAGCGAAAATAGTGTCAGAATGATCAGCTGTAAGTGTAAATTGGCGATTCAGCGGCAAGCAATGGTCGTAGTATTTTTGACCTGGAGTGCGGAGCCGTTGATGGATTTGAGAAATTCAAACGCCATACTGTTGGCCTTTTCAACGGGCATGCACTTGTTGGACTGGAAATCTAAATTTTCTTTTAAGCGTTTCCGTTTGAAGAGGTGAAAAAAAAGTGACTTCGCGAATTGGGGCCTTCGGAACGTCCCCGGAGGTGTAATGCGCCGAGACTGGTGTCGTTCGAAAGTAGACACGTGGGGCTATAATTCCTGAAAAGAGCAATACAATTCTAAAACATTTCACCGAATATTGAAGGTTTCAATTTGCTCAATTTTGAAAAATTCGTTTCGAGTTTGGACGGGCGTCGAGACCCAAAATGCGATCGAGCGATGCATCGTTCCTATCGCCTTATAGACCCTTTCGTTCTATATTCAGAAACCACCACCGCGAGGCCCTGCTATTTAATTTAGCGAATCCCAGAGGATTCTCGCGTACTTCTGCAAAACATGGTTTTTCGGGCCTCCCGGCGCCATCCGGCACGCAATCGCAATTAAACTCCAAAACAAACTTAAAGACACTATGCCGAATCGATTGGTGCCGGTCCGGTCCCGATCCGACTATTGGGTATCCCGGGAGAGGGATCCCCGCAAATTAGGTGAAAAAAACATCGCGTTTTTTCGATTTTTGTGTTAAAATTGACCCAGAGTGGGAACAGGATGCCGAAGGTACCAGATTCTTCCACCGCCGGTTGCGGGTAAATATCTCGCATCGAACGAACCGGTTTGGAGACACGGCGCTCTTCAATCAAGAGAACGGCGTCCACAGATGTGATGAAAAAAACGTTTTTTTTTCGCTTACATTTTCCGCCGCACCGGGTGAACCGACGGTCGCGTACTTTTCCGCATGACGTCAAAAAACGTGAAATCGACGCGGCAAGAGAACGCAGTAAAAATCGAGCCGCGGACCAAAATTGCTCCTCAAAGGTGCTAGAAACGATCTCTTGTTTTTGGCACCTAGAGGACGCCATGTGGGACTTGCGAGCGGCAGACGGACACGGGTCGAAGGCCTGTTCAGTTTTACAACAGAAAATTACCATTTCCCGTTTCGACGCCCAAGAGGAACAGCCGCCCCCTGCGGGAGCGGAACTTGGTACAGCTCGTCAAAAAAAACCTATTTTTTTAGTCAAATCATTGGAAAAATTTCAAGACGTAAACCGCATTTTTTGAGAATTTTTCTTAATTTTCAAGAAATCTTGACTTTTGACCCCTTTCGAGTTCAGTGACGGTACCTTACTCGATTAGTATATTTCGACAAAATAAACAAATTATTAAATCCAAGTAATCATTAAATAATTATAATAAAGCGTATTGGTATAACACTTTTTTTTTTACAGTCAATCAAAATTAATAAAACTAAAAAAGGTAATTAAAAATGTAATTTAAAAAAGAGAGAATATATATTATTTATCGTATACTTTATACAAAAACCAGACCATTAGACGCACACTCAGTATGCGTCTAACGGTATGCGTCTAACCGTTAGACGCATGCTCAGTATGCGTCTAACGGTTGACCCGCACGGACGCATATATCTCTTGAAAATGGCGAATGTTAGTTCTCGGGGATTCCGCGTTGATGTTGAGGGTTGGTTCTGAAAGAATATATATATATATATATATATATATATATATATATATATATATATATATATATATATATATATATATATATATATATATATATGAGGTAAGTTCGGCCAAGTACGCGGGAGTTTTTCAATAGTATATTTTCGAATGAATCTGTAGCCCTTATATTATCTTATTGGATTTAAAATTTTAAATGTAAAGACTTTAAATATTGTTTAAAAGGAAAGTATAAATGGAATAACGATAATTATTGTTTTTTCCCGGCAAGGTGGGGTAAGTGCGTGTTCGGCTTAGTTCCCCCTGATACTATTTTGTTTATACGGGTGGGGTAGATGCGTAGAATCAGCATTTCATCCTGAAATAAATCCTCCAAAAATTTTAAAATTTAATGCATGAATAAGCTTAAAATTAACTTAAGCTGGCCATAGGCTTTGCAATATTGATTGGTCAACCATGTAAATTAAAAAAGATAGACTTGTTTATTTTTTTTTCTTCCTGTTTCGAATGGGCCTACTTTGGACCACGCTTGTTCAACTGTTGGGCTTCGATCTTTGCCCAGTATTGTCGCATCTTCTGCCGGTGTAACTCCTTTCGCTCTTCTGTCCAGGGGGTTTCCTTCGGGATTTTTCTTGAAATTCACGGACTTCCTTCAGGGCGCGTCTCGCAGACTGTTTGTTTTGAAGATATGTTATTCCAAGTTCTTTAATATCCTTCTCGGTTTCTATCAACCAAGTAATACGAAACTTCTTGTTTTGCCAGAAGGTAAACAGTCGGTTAGTTAGTCGGTTTGGAGGCAGTCTTGCAGCCATAGATAGCTACCCTTCTTTTCCTTGCACAGTCAGAGAGCATCTCAATATGTTCGCAGAGCTCAGAGTTATCCGCCTTTGGAATTTCCGATGTTCCTTTACAAGGCCTAGGATCTTCCTGAGGATCCTCCTCTCTCTGATTTCTAATTTCTCTACCAGACCTCTTCGGATCATGGATATATATATATATATATATATATATATATATATATATATATATATATATATATTATATTGACCAACATTTTTCTGAGAATGAACTTGTGGCAGTGGTGACAATTTTTCGCGTTGATTTAAATGTGACAAAGTTCAATTCAATTGGAAGCATTTGTGAAAGATTAATGGATTTAGATAAACTAATACTAATTTGTCAAAGTAAAGAAGAGGACGATGAAGACGAAGAAGAAACTGAAGATGATGATGCACAGTCTAACTCGTCTGTATCCGTGCCTAGAAGAACCGCTCTATTTGTGATGAATTTTAGAGACATTGAAGACAATACGAATTTTTGATGGCACTAATTCGTACTCTGTCAAATGTTGGATTTCTGACTTTTAAGACATGTCTAAGCTTTTCGGATGGAACGAATTACATATGTTTGTGTATGGAAAAAAATCTTTAAGAGGATTAGCGAAATAATCCAAGGTGAATCTAGTTTGAACTCGTGATATTCACGTCGCTGAAACAAGAGTTTTCGAATCGTTTGAATAGCGCGCAGCTATATGAAATATTGAGGAATAGAAATTCTATTGAGGAATTAATTCTTTCATATGAAAGAGCTAGCGAGTAGAGGAAATATAGAAATGGAATCATTGCTGCAGTATGTAATAAATGGAATACCAGGAGATTCACGGAATAAAATGATTTTATATGAAGCTACTAGTGTTTATGAGTTTAAGAAGAAACTTAATGTATAAGTGAGTTTAAAGACAAATGTGATGAAAAAGACGAGGATAAAGAAAAATGCATAACAAAAATCAGAAATGGAAAACGAGATGGAAGTGACAAGCTAATTCGTTATTATAATTGCGGTGTACAGGGACATAAATCTTCAGAATGTAGATTAAAACAGGTAATGTGCTTCAAGTGTAATGAGTTGGGACATAAAAGCTTTGCCTGCAAAATGGATAGAAAATAATCAAGCAGCAAATATCTGCAGATATTAACGAAATAGTGTTGACACCAAAAAATAGAATGTGTAAAGTTGCTGTAATAAATGGAGTTCAAACTGAAGTACTAATAGATACAGGCAGCTATGTGAATGTAAGCATGGAGGGACTAATTGAAAAAATGGGATCCCTAGAAATCAGAGAATCTAACATGATTTTAAACGGATTTGGAAAATCGAGTATTAAAACCCAGGGAGTCTTTGAAGCCGGTATCCACATAGATGAGTCTTGTTACACTGATTTACATAGTACCGGACAATGTCATGACAGCGAATGCAATTTTTGGGAATGAATTTATGGAACAAACGGAAATCCTAATAAAAGAAGATGGATTGAGGATATCTAAACGAAAGGAATGAGGATATCTAAACGAAAGGAAAACACGTCTTTAATGCAAATTCAAGTAGCTGATGAAGGTGAAATAGATATCGGAGAAACCGCTTCAACCAAGGCTAAGAAGACCATTCAAGGCATCGTTTCAGCTTATCACCCGAATGAAATAAGAGCAACTGATTTAGCAATGAAGATAGTGCTGAAAGATGAGGAACCTATATTCTTCAGTCCTAGGAGGCTACCTTTCATTGAGAGAAAAATAGTGGATGAACAGGTCGAAGATTGGCTCAATGGGCACAAGAGAACCAAGCAAATCCGAATTTGCAAGTCAAGTAGTGAAAAAAGGATGGAACACCCAGGATATGCATTGACTACCGTAAAATCAACTAAGTAATTTATAAAGATCGATCCGCTGCCAATGATAGCGGCCATACTCCACCAATTAATAGATGCACACGCATTTAGCACTATAGATTTGAAGAATGGGTTTTTTCATGTGTCGCAGAGTGTCGCAGACGATAGCAGGAAATATACCGCATTTGTTACGCACAAAGGTCAGTTTCAATTTAGGAAAATGCCTTTTGGACTTTTGTTAAACTCCCCAACTTCCCAGCAGTATTTCAAAGAAGCATTAATAGATTTTTTAGGACGTTAATACTAGAAGGTATAGCGCTACCATATATAGACGATGTTATAATATAAGCAGCCAATGAAGACGAAGCAATTCAAAATTTGAAGAATGTTTTAAAAGTCGCAGAGGAACATGGATTAGAAATAAACAAGAAAAAATGCCAATTTTTAAGGAAAAGAATAGAATTTTTAGGTCATATCATAGAAATGGTAACGTACTGCCATCGCCAGAGAAGACTCGAGCTGTTATGTAATTCCCAAAACCACGAACGCTAAAACAAGTTCAAAGTTTCCTAGGTCTCGCGGGAAATTTATACCATTTTACTCCATATTAGCGAGACCATTGAGTGACTTATTGAAAGCAGACGCAAAATTTCTAATTGGACCAGAACAGCAAAGTGCACTTGAGGAGTTGAAAAAAGTATTAGCCAGTAATTCAATTCTGAAATTTTTTAAGTCTGTAGGATGTTATGTCTGTAGATGCCAGCATGGAAGGTTATGGAGCTATTCTTCTGAGATTCTTCAAAGATGCCAAGAAGATAACAACTTCCACCCTGTATATTATGCGAGTAGGAAAACGACGGATCCTGAGAAAAAATACTGCAGTTATGAATTTGAAGTACTTGCCATAATCTAGGCACTAAAGAAGTTTCTCGTTTGTCTCTTTGGAACGTCATTTAAAATTGTTACGGATTGTTTAGCCTTTCAAAAGACTATGGATAAAAAGGATTTATCTACCAGAGTTGACAGATGGTTTTCGATGCTGCAGGAATTTGATTTCATCGTGGAGGATAGGTCAGGTACGAGAATGCGTCACGTTGACTGCCTGAGCAGGAATCCGGTTGCTCTAATCGAAACCAGCGCACTTTCAGAACATTTGTGAAGCTTAAAACGCAGACGATGGGTAAAGAGCGATAAAGGGAATTCTCAAAGAAAAACCATATCAAGACTACATATTAAAAGATGAAATTCTTTACAAATGGCAGGACGATAACGAGTTGTTAGTAATTCCGAGAATGAAATTATTCAAAGAACTCATGAAAATGGTCATCTCAGCGCACAGAAGACAGAACAAATTATAAAGCAACATTACTATATACCTAGAGTGAAAAAAAAGGTAGAAAACATGATTATGGGTTGTGTGAAATGTATTCTTGTTAACCGAAAAAGGGGTAAGTACAAAAAGACGACATCCCATTGCATATTTACCATATGGATCATTTAGGGGCCTTAGAGTCTACCATTAAGAATTGTAGACATATACTGTTGCTAGTAGACGCATTTACTAAGTACGTATGGCTTTACCCGACCAAATCGACGACAGCCGTCGAAGTGATATCCAAGCTTGAGCAACAGAATGTAATATTCGGAAATCCAGTTAACATAATCACTGACAGGGGCACAGCGATGCTCAACATTTACTGCTCAAGAGTTTGAAGATCATTGTATCCATGAGGGAATTAAGCATTTTTAAGGTGACAACCGGTTTGCCGCGAGAAAATGGTCAAGCTGAGAGACTCAATTCATGTATCATTCCCATACTTTCAAAACTATCTATAGATGATCCCAACAAGTGGTACAAGCACGTATGGAAAGTGCAGATGGTAATAAACTCAAGAGAGAATAGGAGCATCGGCACAACGCCATTCCAGTTAATGACTGGTGTCAAACTTCGATGTAGGGAACATGAAACTATTGCAGAGATGAAAAAGGAGCATCTTCAGGTGACATTTGACGACAACAGGGATGATCTTAGAAATCAAGCCAGAAAACAAATACTTAAGGTTCAAGAAGAAAATAGAAGAGGATACGATTTGAGAAGGCGCGCTCCATTCAAATATCGCGTCGGTGACCTGATCGCAATTAAGAGAACGCAGCAAAGTCCTGGAATGAAGTTGAAGCCGAAGTATTTAGGCCCATATCGAGTGACCACGACGAAATCTAACGACACTTACGATGTTCAGAAAGAAGGCTATCACGACGGCCCGATGAAGACCACTTCCTGTGCCGAATATATGAAGAGATCCGACTGCAGTCGACGAATCATCCGAGTCGGACGATCATCAAGAGGGCCGAGTTATAGGATTTGAATCTCAACCGAAAACTATTGGATCAGGTGACCTAGCCGAGGAAGGAGCGAGCAGGGTGAGAGAGTGAAAAAGCCGAGCGGTTGAAGACAGATTGAAAGAAGGAGTTTTGGTGTTAAGACGTGAAAAGTTGTCAGCTGAAGTGTTAAAGAAGATATATTGTTCTTTTAGACTTTATTTTTATTTTCATACATTATCTGTTCTTAATCTATTCAATTTTATTTAGTATTAAATTTATTTATATAAAATGTGACTATATATATATATGTGTTGTATTGTTTTCTCGGGGATTCCGCGTTGAGGTTGAGGGTTGGTTCTGAAAAGAACCGGATTCTCGACGTTTCGGCGAACTAACATTCGCCATTCTCAAGAGATATATGCGTCCGTGCGGGTCAACGGTTAGACGCATACTGAGAGCTCGTTCGTGCGGTGCGACTACTTATAGCTGTCTGGCTTCGGGTCATGCGCGTTGTGTGCGGTGCTTCGGTTCGGTTGTTTGTTTGTCTTGTTGGTCGTACATGAGTCTGGGGTGTCTGGGGTTGCATTTTGAGGGTGGATATGATCGGTCGCCATGCTGGGGGCAGTCTCAAGGAATCGTCTCTCGTGTTCAAGCAGTAGTCTCGTTTTTCTATCTCTATGGCTTCTCTGTATACTCGTGACATTTCGTGGCTAATCTGTGCAAGAGTCCTTGAATTTCTAAAGTCCATCCAGTGACCGGTGTTTGTGTGTTGGACAAGTGCCGATGAAACTTTGTCTCTGTGTCTGACTGAAACTACATGTTCTTGAATCCTAGCAGATATTTTTCTATTGGTACGTCCAATGTAGGTTCGTTCACATGTTCCGCGAGGTATTTCGTAAATTCCATGGGATTCTAAAGGCATGGTGTCTTTACCGCTGCGTAGCATGGAGGATATTTTCTGGTTAGGTTTGAAAATGGTGTCGATGTTGTGTCTTTTAAGAATTCTGGAGATTTTGTCAGTTGATCCATGAACATATGGTAGGTATGCTGTGCTAACGGGTTTCTGCCGTTCTTCAGTTCTCTGGCTACTGTTCTCTGTACGACGAAAAGCTCTGGATATTAAGCTGTTTGGATATCCATTTGAAGAAAGAGCTTCTCGTAAGTTCCTCAATTCTTTCGGTAAGTTCAGCTGGTCGGCTAGTCTTTTTGATCGGGTGGTAAGAGTGTTTACTACAGATGCTAGTTGTTTGGGATGATGGTGCGAAGAAGCGTTCAGATATCTGTCTGTATGGGTTGGTTTCCGGTACACAGTGTGACTCAAGGTGCCGTCAGGTCTCTTCTGTACCAAAACATCCAAGAAAGGAAGTCGTAGATGCTTTTCTATCTCCATTGTGAATTTAATTTGGTCGTGTTGGGAGTTAAGATGGGTAAGGAATTTGTCCAGCTCTGGTCTGCCGTGGGGCCAGATTACAAATGTGTCGTCAACATATCTTAACCAGAGTGTAGGTTTAAGTGTGGCTGATGAGATTGCCTTTTCCTCAAAATCTGTAAGAAATATGTTGGCTATTACTGGGGATAGAGGTGAACCCATTGGTGCTCCTAGGACTTGTTTGTATATTTGACCACCGTACCTAAAGTATGTATTCTTTAAACAATGTTCTGCCAGATCTGATACGTACTTTTCTGGTTTTAATTTTGATCTTATGATGTTTAAGGCCTCAGGGACCGGTACTTTTGTGAATAAAGATACAATGTCAAAGCTCACAAGGAGGTGGCCGGGCTGGAGTTGGTGATTTTTCAGTATGTCTATGAAGTGTTCAGCATTGCGGACATAGGAATCACAATCTTCGGCGTATGGTTGTAAACATTTTGCTAAATGTTTCGCAAGAAGTTGGACCGGTGAACCAACGGAGCTTACTATTGGTCGTAGTGGGGTTCCATCTTTGTGGATCTTTGGCAAACCATATATCTTGGGACACCGTGAAGATTTCTCCCTTGGTATAAGATAATTCATTGTTTCCTTGTCCATGCTAGAGCTTAGGATCTTTTGTCTGGTAGTTTTCTCAAGATAGGTTGTGGGGTCCGTTGTACTGGGCAGATAAGCTGGATCATCTAAGATTGTGGTCATTTTTTGTTTATAGTCAGCACTGTTCATGACTACAGAGCAATTTCCTTTGTCAGCTGGTAGGACCACAATGCTGTTGTTTTCCCTTAGTGCCTTGAGGGCTTTGAATTCCTCGTATGAGATGTTTCTTGTCGGTGGTTTGGCAGATCTTAAAATGTGGCATGTTTCCTGTCTTATTGTCTCGGCTAATGTGGCAGGGAGTTGTGAAATAGCAGTCTCGACACCAGTGATTATGTCTTCTTTGGGAAGGCGAGTTGGTGCTATTGCAAAGTTAAAACCCTTGGCCAGTACGGTTTTGGTAGGTTCTACAAGGGGCTGGTCTGAAAGATTGTAAACCACTTTGTCGATGTTGAGTGGTTTTGGTGCAGGTTTTTGTCTCCGTCTGAGAAGGTTGTATTTTTCTTTCTGTCTATTGGTAATTAATAATCTATTCTGTTCGGCTCTGTTGGTAGATATTAAGTCTATCTGTTGCCAGAGGAGAGGGTGTAGCGTAGTGGTTAGAGTTATGTGGGTTGTCAGGATATTTTGACTGATGCTGTCAAGTTTCTGTCGTTTGGTTTGGATTTCGTCCCGAAGCAAAGCTTGGCTTGCGTTGTGTAGTATTTTGTTTGACCTGGCTGTCGGATTTTGGCGTGACAGCCTCATACAGACGGGTGTTATGTCTGTATCTCTACAGCGACGTAAAAATGCTAAATCGCATAATAATTGAGAGCGCTTTGTCCGTAGTTTCTCGAAACTACGGGTGAGGTGGTAAATTTCCTCCCCGTGGAGGTTTATAATGTTGTATTTGAGGTTTTCGCGGATAGATACCTGTGTTGTATTGTTTTCTCGGGGATTCCGCGTTGATGTTGAGGGTTGGTTCTGAAAAGAACCGGATTCTCGACGTTTCGGCGAACTAACATTCGCCATTTTTAAGAGATATATGCGTCCATGCGGGTCAACCGTTACACGCATACTGAGAGCTCGTTCGTGCGATGCGACTATTTATAGCTGCCTGGCTTCGGGTCATGCGCGTTGTGTGCGGTGCTTCGGTTCGGTTGTTTGTTTGTCTTGTTGGTCGTAGATGAGTCTGGGGTGTCTGGGATTACATTTTGAGGGTGGATATGATCGGCCGCCATGCTGGGGGCAGTCTCAAGGAATCGTCTCTCGTTTTCATGCAGAAGTCCCGTTTTTCTATCTCTATGGCTTCTCTGTATACTCGTGACATTTCGTGGCTGATCTGTGCAAGAGTCCTTGAATTTCTAAAGTCCATCCAGTGACCGGTGTTTGTGTGTTGGACAAGTGCCGATGAAACTTTGTCTCTGTGTCTGACTGAAACTACATGTTCTTGAATCCTAGCCGATATTTTTCTATTGGTACGTCCAATGTATGTTCGTTCACATGTTCCGCAGGGTATTTCGTAAATTCCATGGGATTCTAACGGGATGGTGTATTTAACGCTGCGTAGCGTGGAGGATTTTTTCTGGTTAGGTTTGAAAATGGTGTCGATGTTGTGTCTTTTAAGGATTCTGGCGATTTTGTCAGTTGATTCATGGACATATGGTAGGTATGCTGTGCTAACGGGTTTCTGGCGTTCTTCAGTTCTTTGGCTACTGTTCTCTGTACGACGGAAAGCTCTGGATATTAAGCTGTTTGGATATCCATTCGAAGAAAGAGCTTCTCGTAAGTTCCCCAATTCTTTCGGTAAGTTAAGCTGGTCGGCTAGTCTTTTGGATCGGGTGGTAAGAGTGTTGACTACATATGCTAGTTGTTTGGGATGATGGTGCGAAGAAGCGTTGAGATATCTGTCTGTATGGGTTGGTTTCCGGTACACAGTGTGACTCAAGGTGCCGTCAGGTTTCTTCTGTACCAAAACATCCAAGAAAGGAAGTCGTTGATGTTTTTCTATCTCCATTGTGAATTAATTTGGTCGTGTTGGGAGTTAAGATGGGAAAAGAATTTGTTCAGCTCTGGTCTGCCGTGGGGCCAGATTACAAATGTGTCGTCAACATATCTCCGTTGTCAAGACAATAGATCCTAAGCTCCAGCATTGACAAGGAAACAATGAATTATCTTATACCAAGGGAGAAGTCTTCACGGTGTCCCAAGATATATGGTTTACCAAAGATCCAAAAAGATGGAGCCCCACTCCGACCAATAGTAAGCTCCGTTGGTTCACCGGTCCAACTTCTTGCGGAACATTTAGCAAAATGTTTACAACCATACGCCGAAGATTGTGATTCCTATGTCCGCAATGCTGAACACTTCATAGACATACTGAAAAATCACCAATTCCAGCCCGGCCACCTCCTTGTGAGCTTTGACATTGTATCTTTATTCACAAAAGTGCCGGTCCCTGAGGCCTTAAACATCATAAGATCAAAATTAAAGGGAGCACCAATGGGTTCACCTCTATCCCCAGTAATAGCCAACATATTTCTTACAGATTTAGAGGAAAAGGCAATCTCTTCAGCCACACTTAAACCTACACTCTGGTTAAGATATGTTGATGACACATTTGTAATCTGGCCCCACGGCAGACCAGAGCTGAACAAATTCCTTACCCATCTTAACTCCCAACACGACCAAATTAAATTCACAATGGAGATAGAAAAACATCAACGACTTCCTTTCTTGAATGTTTTGGTACAGAAGAAACCTGACGGCACCTAGAATCACACTGTGTACCGGAAACCAACCCATACAAACAGATATCTGAACGCTTCTTCGCACCATCATCCCAAACAACTAGCATCTGTAGTCAACACTCTTACCACCCGATCCAAAAGACTAGCCGACCAGCTTAACTCACCGAAAGAATTGAGGAACTTACGAGAAGCTCTTTCTTCAAATGGATATCCAAACAGCTTAATATCCAGAGCTTTCCGTCGTACAGAGAACAGTAGCCAAAGAACTGAAGAGCGCCAGAAACCCGTTAGCACAGCATACCTACCATATGTTCATGGAGCTCTCAGTATGCGTCTAACGGTTGACCCGCACGGACGCAAATATCTCTTGAAAATGGCGAATGTTAGTTCGCCGAAACGTCGAGAATCCGGTTCTTTGCAGAACCAACCCTCAACATCAACGCGGAATCCCCGAGAAAACAATACAACACACACACACACACACATATATATATATATATATATATATATATATATATATATATATATATATATATATATATATATATATACGCCAATAGTTACATTTTTTTATATCATGTATTATATTGGAACAAAGATTGATATAACAAGGTCTCTTACAGTTGGTTACTCCTTTTCGAATTATATGGGATCGAGATTATGCCAGACACCTTGCCCTGTCTTATCATATCCGTTTGGTCATATCCGATTTTGTCAGGTCCTAATTTAATTTACTGTGTAATGGCAACTAGGGCCGTTCATACCTATTTTAGTTTTACGAGGGCATTACAGTAATTACCCAAATACTATCGGACAAATTTCCGAAAATATTTTATGAGGGTCGAAATTGTAATCTTCGAGCAGATCAAGAAACATTTTTATTTTTAGTTTTGCTAGGACATTATAATCATTACCCAAATACTTTCGGGTAAATTTCAGAAAATATTTTATGAGGGTCAATAGTGTAATCCTCGGGAAGATTTCGACAGGATATTTTTCTCCCAAAAATCGGTAATCACCAAAGCGACGATAAAACCGAAGAAAGAAAAATAATCCACCAGTGGAGTGACCAGTATACCTGGAAGTAATATAAATACTGTGACCCCCGAATAAACAGTTAAGTCAAGGTACGAAGACAGTCCGATTACGAACGCCTCCAAAATATCAGTTCCATCCAAGTTAATAGTGCAGGTTTCTTCAAGTTATATCCAAGTTCCCCTAATACGTTGCAGCTCCGCCATTCCCTTAATACAGTGTTAGTATATCTTGTATTTGTGTATAGTATGTGATTGTAAATATATTCCTCTGCAAACCGCGAGTGATATTTTTATTCTACCGCGTATCACCCACAACTGTTTGGCTTAAGCACCATTAATAATAATCTATTTGGTATTACAAACTTAGTATTTAACATTAATAATATTATAGTCTTGTCCGGTCTTGTCATATAATGTATGGTCCCATCTGGTTTTGTACAAACTTGTCCTATTATTTCCGGTCTTGTCTGATCCTGTTTGGTCTTGTTTAGGCTTGTCTATTTTAACTGATCTCGTCTGGCCTTGGCCTGGTCTTTTCTGATATTGTCCGGTCTTGACTGATCTTGTCTGATATCGTCCGATCTTATCTGATCTTGTATGATCCTATATGATATTGTCTGACCTTGCCGGTCCTGTCTTTTTCCATCCGGTATTGTTTGGTATTTTCTGATATTGTCCGATCTTGTCTAGTCTTCTATAATCTTGCCTCGTCTTGTCCGGTCATTAATTTGGCATTTTAATTATTTTGTAAAAAGCATAAAATAATTAGGACATTACATTATTCTTAAAATGCATTACATTATTCATAATATTAAATATATTTTGTTAGGATTATAATAACTATTAGGAATATATTAATCACAAAATGTCATCAAAATAACGAATATGTCATGGATCGCCCTATATATGGGCCTGTAACATTGTTTTTAAACAATCGGACTAGGTAGGACGTCGAGATGAACGTGCGTGATAAGAAATGCATTTACCAAAACAATCAGATGACATACCCTTTGCAGTCGTGAGTTAGCAGCCAAACGCGACGGATATGTTTAACCTTTACCGTACTTATTTTCTCAATATTTGATAAACGTGGCTGGTCCGAATTACTTTGACTGATAAACTGTCAAAGCAGAAAAAAAATGTTCTAATTTATGTAGATTTGATTTAGATTTAAGGAATAAACGTCGACGTATGCATACAAAAATCTGTTGTCTACATATTCATTGTATATTTATTGTCTTCGGACAAAATATTTACCGCCTGATAAAATTTTTATCCAAATATCGACTGCCTTTTTTCTCTAGTCAAAAATTGACTTCCCAATCATAAACAAAGTGAGTGTATTTGATTATTAAAAGAAAATTAGGATGATAATTAAAGTAATAATGAAATAGGAAAAAAGGTGATACTAAAATTATTTGGTTTTTCATTAATATTTTGTAATATAAAGTTATCGTTAATAGAAGCTTGACTTGCAGAATTACAATTGTAATCTATATGTAAACACGTGCAGATATGTAACGTTTGGATTTAAATCTACTCCTTTCATGCATTAACGTGCATATAAATGTAACAGAAATTGTATTTATTAATCCTTAATATATGCCCGCAATAAATTAGGTCAGATTCTATTTGAAATATATTGTTCAAGATTTACATATGTTACATTTATGTTTCAACTGGTTTATTTGGCCATCTGGAAAATGACATATTGTTAACATATTGACAAATAATTATTCGCTCCGTGCATAACCGCGCTTAGCGCCACCCGTGACCAGAAAGACAACTGCGTGTGAAATATTAGTGTATAAAAATCAACAGGCAAAAACAAAGAATAATTAATTTACTAAAATATTTGACTGCAAAAAATTATAGGTTTTGTAATACGTAAATTCTGTAATAAGATACTACCGAGATAATAATTATAAATTAAATTCATAATGGATAAAATTATTAAAACTGACTTTGAAAAAATTTTACTCTCACTCGGATTTTAATGAACAAAAAATTGTGAATGTTGAAAACTAAGTGAGATTAACGTTGTTGGTAATGTAGAGTTTAGAATTAAAAATCAAGGAATATAAGGTTTTTCGATAAACTAATGTTACTGAAGCTCCATATAAAGTACAGTTGCAAGTAAGTTAAGTTTATGTATTAAATAACTTATGTCATAATATATTATGAAACTTTAATTATAATCTACTATTTTGTTAGTTGAATGATAAACGATATGTTATTCAAAAGTCTCTTTTCTCAAGCATGCGGAAAATGTAAACATATTTGCGCTGATTCATTTTATTAACAAGTACACTGAATCGAAGACTTCTGATGAGCAAAATGTCAGTATATTACAAAATACATGTCAATATAACTACACATGAAGTTCTTAAAGTGTAACCTATGTAGTGCTATTGCGCTCGGAGCGAATACATAAAATGAAAATTGTAATTATATTAGTTTATATTTATACTTGCACTGGAAATGCATATATTTGAAAAACATATTGAAGTTTTGATTTTTTTTCGAATGACAATTTAACAAAACTTTAAAGGTCTATATAGGAACAGCCATACCCGACTACAAATATAGTGAGGCATGCCGAACAATCTATTCTGCCCTAATGAGGCCCTCCGAACTGTTGCCGAACTGTGGCAAGCCTCATTCGCCCCGTCCTAATTAGGAAAGCCTAACTCCGGTATTTCTTTGGAAGTCCTAGCTTCCACCCAATGAGGCCTTCGTAACTGTTAAGGTCCTTTCACACACATCAATCACGTCACGTTTCCGTTCCGTCAGTTCTGAGAAGTATCAGTCACAAACTTTTTTAACTGAAAAAAAAACAAATATGCTTTCTTGGAAGTCAAATGGCGCTGTGTACACTGAGCCGGCGCATCCACGAATCAAAGCGGGCAATCCCTCTGCAGTCATCGTACAGTCAAAAGCAGATTTCTTCTCAACGTTATTTCTTTGTTTAACAGACGTCATTTTCTGAAATTTGTTGATGAAACAATTTTTTTAAAAGTGAAAATGGGTAATGCAAATGAAAATGTTCTTTTGAGGAAAGGGAAACTAAAAGAAACATTGAAAGCGAGGAAGTAGAACATGGCGATGAGACAAAAGCTACAAGGGAAGAAAATGATGATTCTCTTCTTGGTGATAGCGATATTGTAGGAAGTGATGTTCCACAGAATAGTCAAAATCAGAGCGAGGAACGTCCAAAGTTGCGTTCATCAAATGAGCTGCAAGCAAATTGATGGAATATATAATTTCAAATAATGAACACCAACAACAACAATCTCAACGCCCCGTTGATACTAAAGCAAAACTATATTTGACACTGTTAAGAAATACGAATATGAAGCAATTATGGTACATCAACGTAACACGACACTAAATTCTCCATTTCTTTCACCTTTCTCGTGTACAATGTCTACTCAATATTCACCAGCAGATCTTGCACAACAAGACCAACACACAGTACAACATTAATTTCATCAGTTTCAACCTGATACCGATGATATCTCTCAATTAAAATATAGATGTGAAAAATAAAGCATGTGTAATAAAAATACGTATTTATATCAGCATGATTGTTTTTATTTACTTACCTCAAACAAACTACTAAACGTTCTTTGGATGTAATAGATTCTCACCAATGAGTATCTTGTTTTTTTAATGCATTTCTAATTCACTGTGCAGTATGTTAAAACAGTTTTCGGTCATTCTCAAATTCTGAAAAAAAATTGTTTCATCGTCGATTAATTCTTTAAATAATGTAATAAATTCTCCTTTGGTTTCTCTTCTTTCCCGTGCCTCGTGAACCCATTTACGTTTCTTCTTCTGTTGATTTTGCTCTTCATCCAAATTGAATGCGGTATTTTTTTGTGCTAATAGCTTATATTTTGGGTACATTTCACACTTTGTAAGCGATCAATTTATTGTTTTTTGTATAGTAGCATCGGACCTCCATCCAAAATTAATGCTGACAGACAAGTCCTTCACCGAAAACGCCATAACAAAACTAGGTGCACTCGAGGGCACACCTGACAGGAAAAAATGACTGAATACGGTGTGAAACCCTGACGGATAGATGTGAATACAGCCGCTATTTTGACTGAGACTGGACGGCGACGGTTCTAATTCGGAACGTTGACTGAAATGTGACGTGACTGATGTGGGTGAATGGACCTTTACCGAACTGTTTCATTACGCGCATGACTACGTGCATTTCCAAAAGACTTTTGATTTCTGTACTTGACTAAGATATCTTCAGTTAATTAATTGCTTTATAGTGCATCAAACATCTTGGTATTTTAAGATTTACATTTAAGCTGTGGTTTTATCTAAACTTGTTTCTCATTAACAATAAAAGTTATCGGAAACGAGAACCTAAAAAAACATAACCTAAAAAAATAATCTAAGCCCTTGAGTACGGGATCAGAAGATAATAATTTGTCCTCTGTGTTTGGAAAATCAAAAAAGAACAATAATTTTTTTGAAATAAGTTTTATAAACCATTTTTACAATTATTAAATTAATGGAAACTAATTTACCTAGTGAATATTTACTGGCAAATAGTTCTAAATATACCACTTATTCGTATGCCTATATTTTACTGACTCATTTAAAGAGTGTTACGTATTAATGTTTTTATTTTAATAAAAATATTTGTTTTGAGTTTAAGTGTTTGAGTTATGGTTCTATCGAAATTTATTACTTTGCTTACTTTTTCCCATCCTTTTAGCAAATGAGCTTAATGAATTTAAGTTACTCTTAATATGTTATACGATTCGGTAATAATTGCATTAAATTAATGTCTTGTAGTTTGTGAAAAATTTGGAATAGAAACTGTCAACCAAAACAGTAAGTACTACATTTTGTTGGAACAATTGTAATTAAATATATTCGTATTTGCACCACACACAAAAGGATTTTTGGACCACATTTAGTTCCAGTTGACGCATACAAGTGTGGCTTCCGAAATTGTTCTGAATCAGACTTCCTAATTATGAACGAACCCGGACGTGCATTACAAATGTAATGACGGGCTAATGCGGTGCTTCATTTAAAACGAACATGGAGTTGGCCATGTCTAATTCGTTCTTAATATAAATCGAACTGCAATTCCAGTCGGGTAGTTCACTTCACTTCTCTTTTCTGATAAATAAAGTGGAGTGGTCACAAATGCTTTTTTTGACGCCTTAGGATTGTAAGCACATTAAAGCAAATATCACGGGCCGAATTTTGAATTTAATTTTTAAGTAATATTTTTTTTAAACTGAATATTTAATATGTAGACCAAGTGTGTAAACTCAAAGGCTAACTTAGACCAAAAAAACAAGGTTTAACCTTAAGTGGGAAACGTAGATTTATTTCGAATAATACATTATAATAAACATATAAAAGAACCTGACAAATAAAATGTTCACGTCCTGACACTTCACATCTCTTCTTTGCTACTATCTTTCCTGTTTCGGAAGAAATTTTGTTCGCAGTAATTACTTTCTAAACTTACTCAAGGTGAGCGTCATTAATACTTTTTTTACAGGAAACTTATTCCCTTCATAAATGAAAATAACTGCTCGCACCAATAAGTACTTCCAAACATAGAAATAATTTCATATGCGAAGTGTGTCGAGTATTTTCAAACTTGCCTTGTAAATATTTTAAAAATTCAGGAATACCTACTTCAATAAATTTTGCCTTAAAATTTGAGTTGCACTGAATCTCGAACCCCCATTTGCTTATTATAGCTGGGTACAGAGTGTATATTAATTGAGAAAATCATAGAAAAAAAAATTATCTTGCAATGAATTGCAACCTTTAAGAATTTTGCATGTCGGGAAGTGCGTTAAATCTCTATTTTTCAGTTGCTTTTACCTAAATCTTGCAACCATATTGGACCGGAAAACAAGCTTGCGTCTTGATTTTTAGTTGAAAAAACTGACATACTTCTTTTAAATCTCAAAATTGTTTGAGAATGTTGGAGAAAGATAATTTGCCCAACGTGCCTCGGTATAGTAGAACAAACCTGAATATGCAGTAACTCACTTAAGAAAGATCTTATAAAATGTATAACTTTTTTATATATGACAAAACATTCTCCATGTTTATTACCTTCCACAGTACTTCTTGATGTATAATACAATGCGTATAATGAATTTTTGAACCGTGAACTTTAATTTTCTTTTACAAACCGAAGTTTTTCTCGTAGTAATGCTTCGAAGGTGTTTTTTTTTCGGTCATTGAAGGAGCGTCAGAAGCAATTGTATCGACAATTTTTCTGATGTTCAAAAACACAATGAAATATGTCTTGTCCTGTAGTAGTACCACGCATCGGTATTACTTCCAATAATTCATCAAACATATTAAAACCCATGTCGCAAGCACGAAGAAACACAGCTAATTGAGCAATGCCACAAATGCCCGTACTCTCGTTACAGACAATGGAAAAACTTTTTAAGCTAGATGATGTTGCTTTTATCTGATCACTTAAATTGGCGGCCAAGTCTTTCTGCAACTATATTTCCAGACTAAGAAATTGTTGAAAAGATAAAAGTTCAAATTTCCAGGACAAACAATTTCTCCAGCTTTAATTAGGCATTTCTTGATGAAATCACCTTCAGTAAAAAGCTTCGAGTGTTTAGCTATCAACTCGGACAAGAGGTAGCTTGTATGTTCTGCCGATTCATTTTCTTGCAATACTTAACATTACTACTAAACATTAACTGTTGTTTTTTCGTAACGTAACATGATACCTACCTTTCAACTTTTCTTTTCTTATATAATACATATTTTGATTGATACATATTTTGTTCGTAGTGACTACGACCATTGTGACGATGTAGTGAAGACATAGTAATTGATGTTCGTAGTTCGTCGTATTTAATATTATATATCTTTGGTACCTTAATATCATTTTTTACATGTGAAGCAGATTATTTTCTCTTTTACTTCACAGCAAAAATATTCTAATTCCCATTTTACTTGGAATATTCAATGCTCATCAGAGATTTCTTGTTTACTTTTACTACCACTTGGCTTCGCTATAGACATACTGAGTATAAAGGGCTGGATTAAATATGCAGTTGTTAACAGAAAATAATAGATTTTTATAAATATCAATCTTTTTTTTACATTAACTTACCAAACAGAGAATAACTGCACAAATCAATAAATGTAATGTGAATTAAACAATAACCCTATATCATAATCAATTTCTTTATCGCAAGCCCTTCATCCCAATACTGCCGCTTTCTTCGCCTTATATCCTCTCAACTTGCTCTTCACATTTGCAGTGAGGTTACTTCAGCCCAGCAGCCATCAGCATCGAGTACTTCTACCACATGGATGAAACTGCATACTTCTTCTTCAAATTTAAGAAATACGTTAGCAGAACTTCATTAAAATAGGAAAGTACTTGGGTAATCATAATCATAATGTTCCCTTCGCAGGCAATAATTGGACGCTTGCTTCTTGCGCATACTCAATAATTATCTCAGGAGCAGAATCACTTTCTTGCATTTTTCAGCAACTTTTTTTTCATATATGTCATAAACGACCTACCATATCAACTAGAATGGCAAAGCCCGTTCATTAAATACAGAGATGACGCGCGATACGCACGATAAATGTTTTCTTACAAATTAAATTCCGATAATTGTGTGACTCTATAAGCACAATGATTGTGGATAAAACGTTGTATTGCATTTGTGTTTTAGTAGCGTTTGATCTACTTTTAAACATTTATTCAACATAATGAAACATTTTTGCGCGATTAAAACGCCATTTAAAAGACTTATACGATAAATAACTATTATTCCGCTAGTGGTTTATAAATAACAAATAAAGTGCGTCTCTAACAGGACTCTATGGCAACGCATCAAAATAACCCACATACTCAATAAACCTTAACGTCAGCATTCATTTATAAACATCTTGCACTCATATTCGAGAAGTCATTAATTAATAATAAAATACAATATATATTATTTTAAATTATTATATTATAATAATAAAAAAATAATATTGTACAGTACAGTGGAGGATGACGGGGCCATTTCAATCTTGCTATCTGATATAACGTTCGAAGTTGAAGGTTCTTCCCCTAGAATCTTTGCTGATGTTCTTTTTTAATCAGCTATCATAAAACTTATTATTCTTTATCTTATAAATCTCTTGGTTCTCTGGGATAATCTTTCCGCAATTGGCATTTCCATCTGGAAATAATTCTTCGGATTTATCCATTTATGAATAACTAAACCCAATACACTAAGCCAAATTTTGAGTTAAGACAAATAATCTTATCGGTGTCAAGACAACAACACAATCATGATTGGACGACATGCCTCCCGTAGAAAAAAAATCACATGACATAAAACTTATGTTGAATTTAATTTGTTAGATGAAAATCCAAATTGGGTAAAATTTTCATTCGCCGATAAAATTGAAGTTTATGAGTGTATTGTTAAATTAAAGGATTTAAATATGTTAGTCATTTTTCACATATTGTTCTTATTTAGCAAGAATCTATTATTATCAGTACTATTATCTACTTCAGGTTACATAATGTGTTACTTGTGTGTTTTTGGAATAACGATTTTTTTCTTGTACTTGAATTCAATACAAAAAAAACTGCATTAACAAAAAAAGAATCAATATCGGTCAATTTAAAAAAAAAATCTCATTATTATTTATAAAAAATAAGTCGAAGGTTTCGTTTTAAGTCTTCTAGGATTTCAGGTCGGTTCTGATAAACTTAAGATTGAACATAACCCCGACGTGGCGACGTGGTCACAACTGATCCACACGCTGGGAAATCAAACGACCAGGAAAGAAATCTCGTAACACTCCCTCCCATATACATGTTGGATATAGGAGGCCTTACACCATTTGGATATAGGAGGCCTTTACAGTCATTTAAGCTTAAATTAGGTAAAAATCTCGGAATTCGAGATACCCAGCTGTAAGTCTGTAAATACTTGTATATTGACACCCTAAAAGTTGACTCAAAAACCTACATATGGTAGGGTTTGTAGGGCATATTTAGGTTTTGAGACAACTTTTAGGGTGTCAATATAGAAGTATTTACAGACTTACAGCTGGGTGTCTCTAATCCCGAGGTGAACTTACTATAATGACTGGACTATTATTGATATTCGGAGCTGAGCGATAGTATATATTAAGAACTTATAGCATCTCCACTTAACGTTCATTATTTACAACTACTGCGTTTCTCGTTTCATCTTCAAATAGCTGAGCATATTCCATATCATACAGTTGCCTTTTGAGAATGCAGTTTCTCTTCGAACATAACTTGAGGGTTTTCGGCAGACCAGTAATGTAAATTTTGCTTGTTCCTCTCCGCATGCATTTGAAAATGTGCTTCGTCACTCATAATTCTTTTGTTGACAAAATTATCCCCTCTGCCTAAAATCCGTCGACTGAATTCTAACGTGAGTTTCGGTGTATTTCAAGAAGTATTTGAGCTTTTTGCCATTTGTAGCGCCGAAACAGTAAATCTTGCTTTAAAATTGTTCTTACCGACTGTGAAATTTCTACTTGCTGCGATAAATGTCGCACGAATTGGTTGGAATTTTCATAAATTCTGCTCCTACTTGCAAAGTATTCACTTCTGACCTAACAACTTTCTTCCACTCTGCAAGTTTAGTATCCTTTAGAGAACCTGCTCGACGATATTTTTCGACCCATCTTGCAATTGTGCTGTTATTTGACGGAGCTGGAAAATTAAACTGTTGTCAAAACCACTTCTGACTTTGTTCTTAAAAAATGCTCTACACAAGCAATCCTATGTTCAATCGGCTACCGCACCATTTTCTAAAAAAACTTGAAGGTTCTCTGAGTATTAGCCAGTTAATATTAATGCAAATAAGTCATAACTAGTTTTTGTTTTTATTAAGTTAAAACATGACACTTTTAATTTGTCACCCTTTACACACTTGATACACAGGAGGACCATTTCACGTGAAGCGGACACTGAAAATAATTACTTACTAAAACTAATAACACCGATTCTGGTTTTTGTTCATATTTGGATTAATTGTACTTCTATATGACCTCAATGCATGTATATCATATTTTTTTGTTGAAGAATAGATTTTGTGAAAGCTATTGCCTGCTATTAGGTAACCAAAAAGTTGCAAAAAAGTATGTAATGTTTTTATAAGAAAATTAAATATTCTTCTTGGCAGTTATTATAGACCTCTTTCCCACTGGGCACTCTGATCACGTGCCCAGGGCCCCGCGATCGATAGGGGCCTCCTAGTTCCTTCTAGATCACTAAACGATAATCTATATTCTTTCTATATAATCCTATATCTATATTATCCTCTATCTATATTATAATTTAGATAATCTATATTATCCTTTAATTTAAAGTGATTTGAAATGCTATAGTTATTGTTGAAAATAGGGCGAATACGTCCCTGTAGGTCTAGAACGCAGGGCCTGTGCGAGCCAATGGGCTCACGCCAACATTCTACGATCGCGCAAACGCAGGAGGAGTTTAAATTCATATATCGTATAAGCAGTGTAAAAACAAAATAAAATTAATAAAAATCAATAACCGAATGTATAGAGTTGAAAATAAAAGTACAAGTGATAAATACATACAACAGTGTTCTTTTAACGATAATATTCACATTTTGGTGCCGAAACCAGGGAAGATAACGTATAAAGGTTTAAAATGTGCTTTAAGACATGACATGTATAGGCAACCCACTGTACGAATTATGCGCATGCGCATTGGTGGGTTTTCTAACGGAAATTGTCATAAAACCTCCAGTGGCGTGTAAAATCGTTGGATACGCATTATTATTTAAGGTGACGACGATGAATTTATATAACAAGTTTATTTATTTTACAAATCTATTTAAGAATAAATGAAACATAAGGCATTACTTAAGGTTAGTACGAAGAATTTATTTGTGTGTTATTCAATATAGGACAAAGTGGCAAGGGCCGCTGGTTTAACCCTGGTTAGATTAGGTTGCCTGCCGCGAAATGGGAAGATAAATCAGGACAACATACGCGCGGAAGCGCGAACTCTCGATCCAATATAGAACCGTTGGTTTAACTCCGGTTAGGTTAGAGTTGTTGGGGTTTCTTATCATTTTAAAGAATTTTTATATACCCCCTTTAAAATTATTTTCCCTACGCCTTTGTGTTTTGCCCCCAATGCGCATGCGCATAATGCGTACGGTGGGTTCCCTATACATGTCATGTCTTAAAGCACATTTTAACCGTATAAAGTGTGTGTTATAATCAGAACCATAACGAAGAAAATGGATTTGTCATTAAGAAAAACGTACCGCAAACAACTAACGCTAATAATTAAAGAAGCAGAGGAGCTGATTAAGGAAGAAGATATTGATGTGTACAATATTCCAGTAGTTATTGCAAGGGTAAAGGCTATTCGTGATCAGCTTGGAGTTGGCAATGAAAAATTAGCGCCAGTATTCGATGATGATCAACTAGAGAATGAGTGCGAAAAAATTGTGGAGTATAACGACAATGCAGTGAAGGTAATCGCAAGATTATAACAAAAAACCTAAATCGGGGTTGGTGCCGCTTCGCCGCAGCAACAAGAAGATACGGCGCATATACAAATTAGTCAGCGCCAGACTATAGTAAGATTACCCAGGCTTGATTTAATTAAATTTGACGGTAATATTTCAAGTTGGCCGGCCTTTTGGGAGCAGAACATATCTAAAATATTACTTGACTGGCAAAGCATTAATAACAATTAACGGATTGACGTCAAGTCAATCGTCTTACCATGATGCAATCGGATTGCTCAAAGACGAGTACGGAAACCAAGAGCGTATAATGTATATTTTTATTCAGAAGTTACTAGCAATAATACAAGTAAAATATGGGAAGGACATAAATTGTATATCAACAATTTTCAGGAGGTACTGATCCAAAACGACGGACTGAAGTAGTTCACCGTGTTCGTACATTGAATGAACTTCATGATCGATTGGTCGAGCTCGGTTTCACACTCAGTCGTAGTGCAACATATTTAAGATTGCTACCAAGGAACAGTACAACTATTGAAGGTAAACATTTAGAAGGTAGACATTTGAATACTGTTCCTGTAAAATTAAGTAGAGCACGAGCAGATTCACATAAAAAAACATCCTGATGGACAGTTTACTACATCAACAGTAAGAAGCTTGGAAGAAGTAGCTTCTCTTTTGGGTCCTGGACAAGCAGGGTGGATATCCCAAGATGATAAAAATAAAGTCCCATTAGGTCTTCCAGCAGCCAACAAACAAACTCCTTTACTTATGGCATAAAGTATATGAAAATTGTATATTAATATCCAGAGCTTTCCGTCGTACAGAGAACAATAGCCAAAGAACTGAAGAACGCCAGAAACCCGTTAGCACAGCATACCTACCATATGTTCATGGATCAACTGACAAAATCGCCAGAATCCTTAAAAGACACAACATCGACACCATTTTCAAACCTAACCAGAAAATATCCTCCATGCTACGCAGCGTTAAAGACACCATCCCGTTAGAATCCCATGGAATTTACGAAGTACCTTGCGGAACATGTGAACGAACCTACATTGGACTTTCCAATAGAAAAATATCTGCTAGGATTCAAGAACATGTAGTTTCAGCCAGACACAGAGACAAAGTTTCATCGGCACTTGTCCAACACACAAACACCGGTCACTGGATGGACTTTAGAAATTCAAGGACTCTTGCACAGATTAGCCACGAAATGTCACGAGTATACAGAGAAGCCATAGATATAGAAAAACGAGACTACTGCATGAACACGAGAGACGATTCCTTGAGACTGACCCCTGCATGGCGACCGATCATATCCACTCTCAAAATGCAATCCCAGACACCCCAGACTCATGTACGACCAACAAGACAAACAAACAACCGAACCGAAGCACCGCATACAACGCGCATAACCCGAAGCCAGACAGCTATAAGTAGTCGCATCGCACGAACGAGCTCTCTCCCTCCTGTTGAAATACACAGAAGAAAGTCCAAAAACAAACTCCACATCCCCTATCTAGTGCTTCTGTCCCGACTGAAAGATGACCTTTCCCCAAACCTAGAACTAATTCTAGACACAGTCCCTGATATGTTTAAGTAACCCCAAAACACTAGAACACACCAAAACCCTAGACGAAAAGAACCGACCAACACTCCCCCCCACCTTCTGACGTTTCTCGCGCCGCCTGGAGATGTTGACTGACTTGCCGCCCGACTGCTGCTATCCGCTGTTTCCCACCCATAAAAAAAAACTCTATCCACCTCCTTGGCTGAAAAGGAAATTCCATTTCCTACAGCAGCCGTCCCCCCACCCCCCGGCGGGGCCACTTATTCAACAAGCAAAACGAGCTCTCAGTATGCGTATAACGGTTGACCCGCACAAACGCATATATCTCTTGAGAATGGCGAATGTTAGTTCGCCGAAACGTCGAGAATCCGGTTCTTTTCAGAACCAACCCTCAACATCAACGCGGAATCCCCGAGAAAACAATACAACACATGTATCTATCCGCGAAAACCTCAAATACAATATATATATATATATATATATATATATATATATATATATATATATATATATATATATATATATATATATATATATATATATATATATATATATATATATATATATATATATATATAATTCGATAGATTTGGGGGCGTTATTAACTTTAGCATATCACAGGTGGGCGATGAGACAAATAAGTTTGAGAAACACTGATTTATTATGTCACTATATACCAAAATCACACTAGGTATTGGAAAACACTACAGAAATATTGCACAGCAAAACAGCATAGTGAATATCGACGCCGATAAATGTCATAACGTGCACGTCACCGTACATAGTTTCGGTTCGACCAATGGTGATGCGTTTCGCAAATTTTAATTTCGCTCGCATATTTTAGACTTTTTGATTTTAATTTTTGGAATCAGATACAAACTAAATAAGAAAATAATGGTATAGGTGTAATGTCAAGATCATAAAATATCGGGTGTAAAAAAAAGAGAAACACTGATTTATAATGTCACTATATACCAAAATCACACTAGGTATTGGAAAACACTACAGAAATATTGCACAGCAAAACAGCATAGTGAATATCGACGCCAATAAATGTCATAACGTGCACGTCACCGTACATAGTTTTTGTTCGACCAATGGTGATGCGTTTCGCAAATTTTAATTTCGCTCGCATATTTTAGACTTTTTGATTTTAATTTTTGGAATCAGATACAAACTAAATAAGAAAATAATGGTATAGGTGTAATGTCAAGATCATAAAATATGGGGTGTAAAAAAAATTAGGTAAATCTACTTTGTGCTACACATTCCCTACTACGGGAATTTCTGATCTTCATGTTTTACACCAATTTCTACCAATTTTGGAAAAGAGATTGAATCAGAAAGCGACCGTCACTATGACGAAAGTGCAACAACTTCGGTGACTTCACAAACACCGACAACTGTGGCAGTTGAACAACAATAGTTTTACACATTACACGGCCCTGCCGATTGTTTTCATGAAAATTTTACAGAAAAAAATCTCGAAATTATGATTCGTAAGGGACCTGTATATTTTCAAAAAAAAGATTCTGACTTTTCCGCGACATCCAGAACCTATAAAGATGGTAATAAATCGGTAACTAGGTGTTTCAACAAAGCATTATTTATTCGCAAATTAAAGAACAATGAAAGCGTCGAAAGAAAATGGTTACTGTACTCGCCTTCCAAAAACTCTGTATTTTATTTTTCATGCTGTGTATTTAAGCCTTCTGATGTAAGTATATGCTCTTCGAGTGGATGTAATGATTGGAATCACATTAATCACATAATTTTAACACATGAAAATAGCCCACCACATAGGGAATCTATGATGACTTATCTGGCACGAAGTAAAGCGGTTGGTAGAGTAGATATAAACTTATTATCTCAACTTCAAAAAACGGATTTAAACGCTGTTGTAAAATTTTTGGCATCGATAGAGCTTCCGTTTCGTGGTGACAATGAAATAGTAGAATCTCCAAACAATGGAAATTTTTTGGGATATGTGGAGTTATTGAGTGAATTTGATCCATTTCTTGCAGATCACTTAAAAAAAATGGGTATCCTAGAAAAGGTAACATTTCTGATTTTTAATATCTGTAATGAGTTTATTGATGTAATAGGAAAAATGTCCTAAAAACAATTATAAATTAAGTTGAATTAGCAAAATATTTTCCATAAGCGTTGACAGTACGCCCGATCTGTCTCATGTTGACCAGTTAACTTTTATAATTCGCTAAGTAAAAGACCGTTTAAAGACCATTTTTAGACAAAGTTTAAGTCTACGAAAATGCTTTAAATATGTCGGGGAAGTATTCTGATCTACAAGCAATAATTAAGAAGAAATGTGAATTTGCCACTTTTGTACTATGCTGCTGAGTGTGTATCAGGCAACAAAGTTTTTTGGAATTGATATATTTCATAAACCAGATGGTCAGCCCGATCTGATGGAGTAAGCGCCTTGAATGGATGTCAAAAACAAATTATAGAAACTTTGATGTCCATCGCAAGAGATACAGAAGAGGCACGAGAAACTAGAGACGAAGCCCAAAGTCTGTCCGGGAAAATGGAAAACCTAGAATTTATTATACTAACGGAAATTTGGAGCTGTATATTGGAAAGAATAGACAAAACAAGTAATTATCTTCAGAAAGAAACAATAACACTGGACGTTGCAACTAATTTGTTTACTTCACTTGATGATTTCATTATTAACCTCAGGAATAAATTTGAATACTTCGAATCGTCCGCCAAAGAAACTGAATCTGACTACAAGGACCTACCTCAAAGAACAAGACGTAAAAGCTCACGCCAGTTTTTTTATGGCTCTGCGCCAGTCCAATTGAGTGGAAAAGAGAAATTCAAAGTAGAAATCTTTCTTCCCATAATTGACACTCTGATCTAAAACAGCGATTAAGTTTGAATAAGAACATTAATACGCGTTTTGGTTCATTTTTTCGTATAAAAACCCTGAATTTAGAGGAGTTGAGACAAAGTTGCAAATAGTTTGCTGAAGTCTATTAAGAAGACGTTAACGAGAAGGAGTTGGAAACGAAATGTCTGCATTTAACAAAATACTCGAAAATTGTTCATAGTAAAAATGAAGGAACTAGTATATTGGAAATATTGCATCTAATATTTCATCTAATATAATAAAAAATTGAAGTTACATTTCCAAATGTAGAAATCGCATTGAGAATCTTTTTAAGCATGTTGGTAACTAACTGCAATGGGGAACGCTCCTTCCCCAAATTGAAAAGAATAAAAAATGAATTCAGAAGTACAATGCTTCAAGAGAGATTAACAAGTTTGTCGCTAATGTTCATAGAATGTGATATGCTCAAAAACATAGATAATGAAGAAGTGATTAATGATTTCTCCCATCTCAAATCTAGAAGATCAATTCAATCAACTTAGATTTTTAAGTACACTAACCTGTGAATGCTAATAGGAAACTTTTGTGGATTATATTATCTATTCATTTATTGTTACTGTAAAGAAATATAAATAAATCTAGAACTTTGCTTATCTACTTTCTTTGTGTATTCTTTGTGTAATCTTAATGTTCCCAGGGCCCCCAATAGAAAAATAATTAAAGACGGCCCTGATTATAGATTCCAAATTTGATTTTTTTGTCATATAGAAACTCGGTAATCATATCAAATTGGATTTCACTTAACTACAGTATTTTTTTTTTATTCTTATCTAAAAATTTAGCTTGTAGTATATAAATAATACGTGTACAGTTTTAGAATGGGATCTGCATTCGTTTTGGAGATCGATAAGCTAAAGTGATACAAAGTAGATGCACTTAACAAAATATATAATTTGTTACAAAAATAATTAGATTAGGTAATATTTACATTGTGATGCATTTATTTTTATTATTTCATTTTAATATATCAATTTTGGAATTTATCTATGATTATTGTTAGTTTATTTATTTTTGAACAATATATAGAAACTGTTTATAATTATTTTATATTGCCCTATTATAATATATTCCCTTATTATATTGTATTTTTTATATCGAATTTGTCTATAGTAATTGTTCATTTAATTGTAAGATACATAGTTTTATACGATATATAGATAATGTGATAGTTTTATATTGTGTAACCGTATGAAAAAATAAGCCGTACAATAAAAATAATGCGTTAGTTATGGACATTTGAAAACCCTCCTGCCAAAAATTAGATCCACTACATTGCAATTTGTAGTATCTAAAAGTCAGGATCTTAAGAGCAAACAACAATGACCAAACCCTAGGTGGGCCAAACTTGTTCAACATATTTTATTACCCAATCCCCCCCAAAAAAACAAATATACGTTCGGCTTTTTCGGCAATTTTCTGGTAATTTTACGTCCCGTTGAATTTTGCTGCCAGGTGGGGTTTTCTGGATTTAACAATAAAAAGCTCGCGCGATGCCCTTTTATTAGCTTTTACATAATGTTAGACGACTCGTAAACGATACATCGATTGTGTTCTGCCCCGTGTACGTATGTTTTGTGTGGATATGATGACCGGCCACCGTCTACCATTCATATTCAGTTATTTACTTTCCACAAAAAGCAAATTATAGGAGTAATAAATTATATTCCTTTCTTTCCGTTTCGACGGATACTATTTAATATGATTTTATATCGTCAATGGACACGTGTAAAATATTGTATGACACTTTTTGGAGAAAAAAATTATAAACGAGCAATTGCCAGATTTTGTATAAAAAGGAAATGATAAAAAATGTATGTTTTTATAGCTGAAAATTTAACAGTATCATAAAAAACCCTTTAAAAAATCTTAAAAAATTAAAATTTAATAATTATTTAATAATTTGATCGAATTTTAATTTGTGTGAGAACTTGCAAAATAAGAAAGGTAATAATTAATAAGAAAAGATTAAAACACAACTTATCTAAATAATTCATAACATCCAAATTGTATGATATCCAAAACAGTTTATTATTATAAAATTGGTATTTGGTTGTACGGGGTCCAGCAGGGGTAAACTGATTCTGAAATGTTGAAACAACGCATTTTATTTGAGCAATAACAAAATTTATTGTTATTGCTCAATCATATTGTTGTATACCTATAGAGAAACAACTGATTAAAATTTAAAAAGTTAAGATTCCAACAATATTCGTCTGCATACATAGGCTCGTACTGTAAGAAGAATTCGAAATTTGATAGTGAAGTTTCATCCACTGAAAATGATGCTTGTCCACATAATCTAGGTGATGGATGTCACATTTTTACTACGTCATATTTTCACTAAAATTGTGCTAGATAATTACCTGGTTGCTGCTATTAATGACACCAGTTCAGTGAGAAAGCCGACAATGTAAATCACTTTTATTAAATAAATACGTTATTATAAATGATTAAGAATGAACCTGTCAGGTTTTATTACTACCCAGAATAATCGATATCGGTTCCGACAAAATCAATCATAATCAATCATAAAAGAAATCATTTATGTCATATAAAGGTCTTTTATCTAGGCTGAGATAGAAGCACTGGTATAATTACATTTCTACCTCAATTAAAACTTATTTATCCATTTATCTTGCACTAATTAATATAGTTTAAATAAATCTTGATAGGATAAACCTTTAATTTTAAGATAATTTACTGAACCTTCAACCAGAAATTTAAATTATTTTTAATGAAAAAGCAAAATTGCAAAAATCAAATTGGGCTAATATATTTTTATTACTCATGTGCGAGTGGTACTTCTTGACGCACGTTTTTTAATACGAGAAATACCACCTCTCATTGTATTTCTACATAACCTGGGTAACGCAAGCAAATATTCAATATCGCTAGGTTACATTAAAAAAAAACAAATAAATAAAAATAAAATAAACAGAATCAAGATCTCGATATTAAAAAAGTGACGAGAAAGTGCCAGAAATTTTTTGAAGTGAAAACTTCTATAGCCGCGCTGAATGACATTTGGGTAGAGGGTAAAATCATAGATTTGCGTCATCGTTATTAATAGCTGCGTTCTATAGAAAAAAAATTTATTACTCAAAGATGTGTTCAAAAGAACGCATCTATACGCATATGTTTAAAGTTGGCTCTGAACGTCAAACATAATAGTCAACGTTTTTGGCAGTGTTGACAGAACGTAGCGTTTATAAGGAAATATCAACCCGTAGAATTAGTGTGCAGTACAAGAGTAAGTACTTTTACCAGATGTCATAGTAGATGTACTAGTGCGGGATTATTGGAAAGTTTTTGGCAGTGTTGACAGAACGCAGCGCCTCTAATGAAATATCAACCCATATAATCAGTGTGCAGTACAAGAGTAAGTACTTTTCACTTATGTACTAGTAGATATACTAGTGCCGGACTATTGGAATGTTCAGATTACTGGATTGTATCGAAGAATTCATGGTAAATCACCAATCAGACCCTTCAAAGTTTTAAGCAACCAAACGTACCCGTGTGCTCTCCAAAGGAAGGAAACTCTAAAATTAATTGTCAGCGATATAGAGATAAGAATAAGAAAAAAACTCTTGCAATAGTTATTTCAGAAATTTCTAAACATCGAACAATCACAGCTGAGAAGGAGGAAAAAATTAAACGTCGTAAAGAATATTCCAAACAAAAATTAATTTACATACAGATAAATGTTCAAAAGTAGTTATAAGGAAGGCCAATCAAGAAGAAATGTGCCATATATAATATCAATTCATTTTGCTGACCTATCAACACAGAATCAACCAAACATTCCGGATTCAAATTAATATTATGATGATGACATTAACAGTCATTCTCCTTCAGAAGTGAGTTATGTTCCAGAATTACATAAAACAATACTAACAAATTATGTATCAAATTTGATTAATTAACATACTGATAAATCTTCAAAACCAGTTTTAAAGCTGTTTTTTCAAAAGTTTTCACTTCAGTGGGCAGTACCTGCAGTGCCTATATTTTTTTCTTTACAAAATAATAATAAAAATTAAAGAAAATGTTTTAAAATGAGTGTAAATTCTATGGCGATACCGGAGACTGAGGAGAGCAAAAGCATTTTTTTTAAATATTGTTTGTAACACGGGAGGTATTGCTATAACTTACTATAACTTACCGCACTAGCTACAAAATATACTAATAATATTCATTGATAAATCCCAATATTATAAAAAATGATATTATTGCGATGCAAAAATCGGGACGAAGCTGTGGTGTCATTTTATTCAAGTGGGCGAATTTTTGATTGGCTGAAAAACGGGACAACTTTAAAAATAACGACACAGGCAGTAGAATAAAACGAAACTGTCCTTAGCTTACTAAAAGTGTTTAAAAATAATTGTTTCAAAACTAAATTTTTTGGTGTTGAATTTAAACCTTTCAATGTTTAGATAATGATCCTCCTCTAACAGTCCAAAAATTAACATTTCTAGTAGACATTTTAAAGTGTCACAAACATTCCAGACTTAAATTTAAATTGCATGGTAAATTTCATATGATTGTAATTTAATACTTATAGAAACATATACAGTGTGTAAAATGATGTGTTTTCTAGAAAAAAACTTTTATAATGTGAGTTTTAGGAGAAAATCTTATTCTTTATAAAAAGCATTGCTTGTAACCCCTCAAGAAAAATTGGCTGATTTTGCTTTTAGGTCACACTCAGACTACAGCGCCAATGTCAATTTTTTTTGACAGTGAATATATAAACAAACCAGTGAAATATTTTCAAACTTCAGAGACAAGGATGGGTATAAACTGTCAATGCGTGAATGTTAATGGGTATAAAATATGAACGCGACCTCTCGATCCAAGATAAGATACAGTGGCAAGGACTGTTGGTTTAATCTAGGTTACATGCTGCGAAGCGGTAGATAAATCAATGGGTAAGGTGCAGAAACTTTTTACGTGGTGTAACTGTTAATCGTCTTTTTCACTATTTAACTAAGATCGGAAACAAAAAATTAAGTTTCTAAATTGCCTGGTTCAGTAAATATTTGTGTTTTTGTTGTCCTTAAAAATTTACATATTCGACGCTATGGCTGGTAAATTTCTGGTCACGTTCGGCGTTGCCACTTTTAGTTTTCTTACAGCAAAATTGAGAAATTGTGATCTACCACATACGTGCGGCAGCGCGAACTCTCGTTGCAAAATAGGATAATGTGGCAAGGACCGTTGGTTTATTATTAGTTTGCACACCGCGAAGCGGTAGATAAATCAAAACCACAAACGCGCGGCAGCGTGAACTCTCGATCCAAAATAGGACAATGTGACAAACCTAGACAAATCCAGGATAGATTGGGTTCCACAGCGCTAAGCGGCAGATAAATCAAGATTTGGTCGGATCTTTTGGAGATATTTTGTATAAAAATAATTTCTTGTCTAAATTCTAAATTGTTTTTGTTCATTGAATATATTAAATATACAAAATAATAAAGTTTACGGGCAGAAAGACCTTGTGGTCGGTAGTACTTTGTGTAACAAGTATGCAATAAATAATTTTTTTCCTTAATAAAATGTAGTTGTTTGTTTTTTACAAAAAATATTCGAATTCTAAAGATTGACAAGGAATAAAATAAGTTTAGCGACCACTGGCATAAATTTTAACTATCTAGTATAGTATAGCCTTTTAGTGTGCACATGTTTAAAAAGCCCCTTATATAACAATAAACCATAACTAAACACTCTGATTAAATCCTCATTATCAAGTGTAAATGATACTAAAGATATGATTTAATATTTATATATATATAATTATTAAAAAAGAAATATATTCTTTTTCCTGTGTGCTTGTGACTCCTGTGTCCTTCTAATGTCACGATCTTTCCCAATGCGCACCTTCGCAGCTCAATTGAAAAAAAAAATGTTTTTTTTTCAACTTTAATTTATTTGAAGAGAACGAAAAGGTTTTGTTGGTTTCCTCGTGCTGTGCCGATCGGGTTGGTGTCCGACATTTTGTAAACTAAATATTAAATTTCAAACACCGAAATTAAAATTCACCACCCCTCCTTTTACAGCAACGATTATGTAACCCACATTGTTGGTCAAGTTATATGATGTTACACGTCTTAATTAATTGTTCATTACCTTCTTTGTAAGTAATCAATAACATCTGTTACTTTGTTTTTTGTAATTTTCTGTAATATTTTTGTAGGTCTTGAAAAAGATTTAATCAATAAATCGAAACGTCGACTTAAGAAGAATTTGAGTTTTTTCTGTTAATCGTATTACCCGAATTCTACCGTTTGCGTAGTAATTTTTATAAAATTTACTCTATATATATATATATATATATATATATATATATAAATATAGATTGTAGATTGTAGATAGGTGGTGACGACTTGTAATGTGACCTTCATAGATCTATTCTACCCCACCCTCCTCCTCCAAGTGTTGGTGTACTTACCCATGAGCGCCTCCTCTAATCCTGATTCCTTTAGGAATTTCAGGATCTGGGTGGGATTCAAGGCCTGCAGCTCCTCTGTGTTCAAGCAGTGAGCCCCAAGGTACATCTGTCTCTTGCGGAGTAATGCTCCGCAATCTTTGAACAGATGTATGGGGGTTTCCTCTGCTGAGCCACAGAAACTGCATCCGTCATCCTCCTATAGGCCTAGGGCCTTGAGATGTTTCCTGAGTCTGCAGTGTCCCATCAGGGCTCCTGTCAGAATTCTGAGCTTGTTCCTGCTTAGTTTCAGGCAAGCTTTTGTTCTCTTCTGGTTAAAAGATCCCAGCATCACTTTGGATAGCCTTAGCCCTGAAAGTTCATTCCAGGTTTTCATCCATTTTTCTCTTGTTTCTTCAACTAAGCTTTTGTGGATGGTGTTTACACTCATACCGCAAAAGGGTTCCGGACCTATAAAGGGGCTACTGGCTCCCTTATTTGCTAGGTGATCGGCTTCTTCGTTTCCGTCTATACCAGTGTGTCCTGGTACCCAGTATAGCGTTACTTTATTATCCCTGCCAAGCCTGTTCAGCTTCCCCACAAAGTCCCATACCAGTTTGGATCTGATGGTGTATGAGCTAATGGCCTTGATGGCTGCTTGGCTGTCTGACAGGATAGCAATTCGTTTTTTGCGGTAATTCCTGTCGAGGTTAAACTGTGCACATCTTTCGATTGCGTGTACCTCTGCTTGGAAGATACTTGGGGATATTCCCATGGATTCGAAGTATCTGGTACGAGGTCAAAACACTCCTGCACCAGTGCCTTCCTTTGTCTTCGAACCATATGTATACCACTTGATGGCATTTTGCTCTATGTGGTATGCTGAGGATTCGTCGCTCCAATCGGCTTTACTACTACACATTGCTGTGTAGTTTTTCTCGAAGTTGTATATGCATACCATTTCGTTTTTTGGTACTTCCAGCCAGGGGATCTTGGCAGCGAGGCTGTTTCGGTCTCTGCTCCCGATTATTTTACCTCTGCCCATTCCTTCCTTGCTGAACCTTACGATCGCCGATCTGGCGGCGCTTTCTACCACAAGGTGCAGCGGAGTCAGATCCAGCAGCAGCTCCAATGCTGCTGTCGGACACGACCCCATCGCCCCCGTGATGCAGACACACGCCAGTCTTTGAATCTTCTCAAGCTGTTTCCTCATAGAGGCCAGCTTGATTCTACTTCCCCACGCAACTGCCCCAAAAGTGATTTCAGGTCTCACTATCATGGTGTACATCCATCGCAGGATAGTGGGGTTACCACCCCACGTTTTTTATGCCAGATTTCTGCACACCGTTAGGGCGCGTTTGGCTTTACCTACCACTTCCTCAGCGTTTCTATTCCATAGGAGTTTGCTATCTAGTGTGATACCCAGATACCTTATCTCCTGTTGGTATTCTACTGCCTTCCCATCTATGAGCATGGGATATTAGGCAGTTTAGTTTTCTCCTTCTAGTAAATGGTATCACCGTGGTTTTGCTCGGGTTGAGTCTCAGTCCCACTGTTTGACACCATCTACTAGTTACTTTGAGGCCTCTCTGAACAATTTCGCAGAGCGTTCCCTCAAATTTTCCTCTGGCCATTATGACTATGTCATCGGCGTAACCTTGACATTTGATGTCTAGGTTATTTAGCCTAACCAGTAGTTCATCAACTACCAGGCTCCACATTAGCGGTGATAGTACACCTCCCTGTGGGCACCCTCGAGTTGTGGAGATCTTAATGGTATCTCTTCCCACTTGTGTCTCCGCCATTCTAGTTCTCAGCATTTCTCCCATCCACTTTGAGATAGTGCTGTCGATATTCCATCTTTCGAGGGCCGCCTTGGCAGCCTCGTGTGAGGTGTTGTCAAAAGCTCCCTCTATATCCAAGAAGGCACATATCGCTACTTCCTTTGTCTCTAGTGCTGCTTCTATTTCGTTTTTCAGCTAATACAGGGCGGTTTCTGTGGATTTCCCTGCTCTGTAAGCAAGCTGACTCTTGTGTAGTGGTTTACCTACCAGCACTGTAGTCCTAAGGTAATTATCAATCACCTTCTCCATTGTCTTTAACATAAAAGATGTAAGACTAATGAGTCTAAATGACTTCGGTTGAGTGGTGTCTTTCTTTCCCACCTTCGGTATAAATACCACCTTAGCCCTTCTCCATAGCTCCGGTATATATCCGAGCGCTAAACTACTTCTAAAGATATTTAGGAGATACGGCATTAGTTCTCTCTCTCCCATTTGTAGGAAGGCAGGAACTAGTCCGTCCACACCTGGGGCCTTAAAAGGCCGGAAAGTGCCGATAACCCATCTGATTCGATTCTCCGTACAGATGGACGCTGCCCTCCTCCAGTCGGCCCGACTTGGTTTCCGTGGTTGCATCAAGCCCTCGGTCTCCCTGTATCTTCTACATCCCGGAAAATGGGTTTCCAGTAGGAGGAGAGCTTTTTGCTCTTCATCCTCCGTGAAGGTCCCATCCGGTTTCTTGAGAGTGGTTGTCATTTCCACTCTATCCTTCGCTAGTGCTTTGTGCATTCTAGCTGCTACCGGAGTAGATTCTATGTTTTCACAGAAGGTCCTAAAGTTTTCCCTTTTTGCCCTTCTGATCTCTTTGTTGTAGGTGGTAAGCACCTCGGAGTATTCTAGCCATTTTCCGTATTTCCGTAAGCACCACTCCGAGGTGCTTACCACCTACAACAAAGAGATCAGAAGGGCAAAAAGGGAAAACTTTAGGACCTTCTGTGAAAACATAGAATCTACTCCGGTAGCAGCTAGAATGCACAAAGCACTAGCGAAGGATAGAGTGGAAATGACAACCACTCTCAAGAAACCGGATGGGACCTTCACGGAGGATGAAGAGCAAAAAGCTCTCCTCCTACTGGAAACCCATTTTCCGGGATGTAGAAGATACAGGGAGACCGAGGGCTTGATGCAACCACGGAAACCAAGTCGGGCCGACTGGAGGAGGGCAGCGTCCATCTGTACGGAGAATCGAATCAGATGGGTTATCGGCACTTTCCGGCCTTTTAAGGCCCCAGGTGTGGACGGACTAGTTCCTGCCTTCCTACAAATGGGAGAGAGAGAACTAATGCCGTATCTATATGTTTGGCTTTGTTGAAAAGCCTACGTACTTTTGCTCTTAATGTAGACAAATTTTTGTTCCACCATTTTTCGTCCTTATGCTCCTTCACGGTTTTTACCGGGCAGCTGGATTCAAATGCCATGGTGATTGCTCCATTTATTTCTCCTACAGCCTGCTCCAGCACGGTGTAGTGTTTGATACTACCCCGCACTGTCACCTGCTCCAGGTTTTCTTTTAGTTGCGAACTAAACATAGGCCACACAGTTTGTCTGGGGTTTCGAATGGGGGTGCTTTCCTCACTCGCTCCTTCCATCTCAAACTCTATGATCTGAAATTGAAGGTTCACTTGAAACCCTCCACTTTTTAATTCGTTTACTTACGTTAGCGCTACCTACCGTAATATCCAGTCCATCATTTCTGGCCTTAGTGACAAAAGTTGGTGTGTTCCCGACATTATACACAATTAAGTTCTCTTTAATGAGGTATTCTAAAAGGAACTCACCTCTCTTATTAGTGTCCGTGCTGCCCCACATCTCGTTGTGGGCGTTCGCGTCACATCCCAAGATGAGTGGCAGCCTGCTCATAATACAGTGCTCGACCAGCCTTTGTACCTCCATGGGTAATATGCTGTTACCATCGCCAGGGAAGTATGCTGATGCGGTCACTACTTCGCGGTGGAGGCCCTCGGTCTTGATGAGGACCTATATCGGAACTAAGTCCCTCGTTAAGAATTCTGAAAGGCATAAGTAATTAATGTCCTTCCTTACCACAATGCAAGTTCTAGGGAAGGCCTCACGGCTGTCCCATACCAGCTTACATTCCCTGTTGCTGTGGCCTCTGATCTTACCTCCGTAGGACCAGGATTCTTGCAGTAGCGCTAGCCCTAGGTGTTGTTTGGTGAACATCCTAGCCATCACAGCCGAGGCTGCCCTGGCATGGTGGATGTTCACCTGTACTAATTTGGTGCGCCTGCTGGTCATTCTTGGTTTGTGACAGGAGGCGGCAAGTCCTCCTCTGTCTCCACCAGAACAACGTCTTCCTCCATAGACATAGCTGGCCTGCTCATGTCTACGAGTGTGAGGTTGAGGTCGTCCTCCCGGTAATCCGGGCTGACTTCCTCGTTCGCGGCTTTGGCCAATAAAGGTTCAGCAGAGAGAGTTGCCGCCACCGCTATTCCTTCCACCCCGGAAGTGGCCGTTGTTGCGGTCGTAACTTCCGAGGGAGGGGCCGCTGTGGCTGCCACTACCTCTCCATCCGCTTTTTGTGTGGCGTCGTTCTTCCGCCCATGGACTTTGATCCGCCCGAACCTATAGTAGAGGCATTGGTTGGCCTCCGCTATGGCTCCAGCGGTCTCTTCGTCAATTCCCACCGTTAGGAGTTGACCCCCATTTTCCACCCGGCATCCAAGAACCTTCCATTCGGAAATGTTAAGTCCTTTGTTTTGGGCCCTGAACATGGTGATGACGTGTGGCTTGGGGCTATCATCACCCAATTTCGCCACCAGAGCCCCTCCTTCCCAATGTCTTAGGATAGGCTTAGGATAGGCGTTTGCACAGTCAACAATGACTAGTCCTGGTTTGAAGTGTATTCCTTCAAACTGTATCTCGTGAGACCAGTCCACGACTGTCTCCTTCATAATTGCTTGCTCAAGAGCAGGCAGGTCCTTCTTACTTAGGGGATTCTTTGGGTAGTCTCTGGACATCACACCAAGCCTCACCACCTTGACGGCGGTGGCGTAGCTGGTGCTCGGCCCAGAAGTCTTGAGAGGGCAGCTGACCACTCCCATTGCCCCACTTTGGATGTTACCCTTCTGTCTCTTAGCTGCCTTATCTTGGGGCGTGATGAATTCTCTTCTAAGGATGAATCAGCCCCTCTTTCGGCAGCTCCTTGTGTTTGTGGTGTAGTTCCCACCTTTTTCTGTACTGCTCTCTTCTTAGCTTCCTTGGGTTGTAGCCCGTCTGCTAAGAAGCGCAGATACCATCTCACCCCGGCTCCACTGAGGCCCTTTCTCAGTAGGTCGTCAAGTCCGCCTGGACTACCTAGGAGTGGCAAGGGATGTGCATATCTCGTCTTCTTATATATCTTGTCTCCTCTTGCTTAGTCGCGGGCTTGGTGGGAGTAACGGTGTTACTGGTCACCTTGCCCTGACTTGTAGAAGCCGCTTTGGGAGCGGGTCTCCCTTGGCTTGCTGGCTTGGTGGTAGTAACGGTGTTACTGACCATCTTGCCCTTGCTTTTTGGCGTCAGTCTGGTAGTTGGTCTCTCTAGACTGGTGCCCTCACTCGGATTGTGGGGCTCATGCTCCATCTGATCCGCCAATTGTGTGGCGGTTACGTCCCGCACACACGGATTGAATTTTTGTTTTTGTTTTGTTTTGTTTCTCATTCAAATCCCACGAGTCGCAAGGGAACTAAAGGTCCACCACATCAGAGCCCCGCTTGATAGAGGTAAGGCTGGATACCCTCTGAGGTCGCCAGGTATCAGAGGGGCTCCGTAAGCGATGGCTGGTTGCCCTTGGCCATCAACCAGTCCCTTCGGCACGGGTCGCATGACACCTTGGGATTAAGGGTTTGGAAGTTCTTGGTTGTTCGCCATCCGCCGAACGCCCCGACCGGAGTTGTTCCAGTATGTTGCGAAACTAAGCCCTCACAGTGCGACAAGGTGACTTCCAGGTGAGGGTATTTATATATATATATATATATATATATATATATATATATATATATATATATATATATATATATATATATATATATATTTAGATAAAATCTTAAGTGCGGCTCCAAACTTGTTTTATTTTTAAATAAGTTGTTTCTCTTTTTAAAGGGGGGTTAAAAGGGACTTGTGGATAAGATAACAAGTCTTATCAGAACTAAATTAAAAAAAAATACCCTTTATTTAATTAACTACGTTATCAAGTCGAATTTAATCTTGATTTGCAAGTCAAATTAAATGATAACAGCATATACTTTATAAAGTACTAATTACTTTATATAAAACACAACTATGTTGACTTCATTAATGAAACATTATATAAACTATAGCAAATGAATTAAAAGAAGTTTATTTCGTTATTTAAGAATATGAGTAAAAAAATTGAAAAATTTTGTAGCAAGCATTTTTTCAATTCGCAACCGTTTCTGCGATAGAGCCCGGTGAGCGCGGAGAGCGCGTAGGGTCATACTGTGATGCAAGATCAAACGTGAATCTCGGTGAATACCTTGTATAAAGTTATTTAATAATTACAATATTATTAACAATGACTATATTGTATTATTTGGTAGTTAATACATTGTATTTAATAATATTTTACATACATCCATATTTATTCATTTAATAATACTTACGTACTTTGCGTAATTAAAAACTCATGAAATGGAAAACTTATTATCTATCTTAATTTCATAATAATACAAATATTCTTTATATTGATAATATAAATATTCAAAGTAGATTACAAATTAAATAAGAATTATGTCTAGTCTTGTCTGTCCATACTCTGTCCGTCGAGAGAATGCTTCCCGTCTCGACGAGTTTAGCATTGTTCTGCGCATACGCGCACTTTATTTCGATTTCGCGGTATTTAGTTGTCCATACTTGGAAAACTGACGCATATATCTTAACTCAAACTAATCTGGGCGTACCTACGCGCGTCCCTGTATATATATATATATATATATATATATATATATATATATATATATTGATAATGTGGATTTAATAGTTTAGTTAGAGTTTATTGTTAGATAAGGGGCCTTAAGTTTATGCCAGTGGTTTCTAAACCTTTTTTATTCCTTGTCAATCTTTTGTAAAATTTTTTGTAAAAAAAAACAACTAAATTTTATTAAAGAAAAAATATATTTATTGGATACTTGTTATACAAAGTACTACAGGCCACAAGGTCTTTCTGCCCGTAAACTTTATTATTTTTTATATTTCATATATTCAATGAACAAAAACAATTTAGAATTGAGACAAGAAATTATTTTTATACAAAATAGCTAACAAAATAGCCGCTTAGCGCTGTGCAACCCAATCTATCCTGGGTTTGTTTAGGTTTGTCAGATTGTCCTATTTTGGATCGAGAGTTCACGCTGCCGCGCGTATGTGGTTTTGATTTATCTACCGCTTCGCGGTGTGCAACCTAATAAAAAACCAACGCTCCTTGCCACATTATCCTATTTTGCAACGAGACTTCGCTCTGCCGCACGTATGTGGTAGATCACAATTTCTCAATTTTGCTGTAAGAAAAGTAAAAGTGGCAACGCCGAACGTGACCAGAAATTTACGAGCCGTTGCGTCGAATATGTCAATTTTTAGGACATTTTTAGATCATTCATTCATTTTTTCTTTCCGATCTTAGTTAAATAGTTACAAAGACGATTAACAACAGTTACACCACGTAAAAAATTTCTGCACCTTACCCATTGATTTATCTACCGCTTCGCAGCATGTAACCTAATCTAACCTAGATTAAAGCAACAGTCCTTGCCGCTGTATCTTACCTTGGATAGAGAGATCGCGTTCACATTTTATACCGATTAACATTGACGCATTGACAGTTTATACCCATCCTTGTCTCTGAAGTTTGAAAATATTTCACTGGTTTGTTTACATATACACTGTCAAAAAAAATTGACACTGGCGCTGTAGTCTGAATGTGACCTAAAAGTCACAAAATCAGCCAAATTTTCTTGAGGGGTTACAAGCAATGCTTTTTATAAAGAATAAGATTTTCTCCTAAAACTCATATTATAAAAGTCTTTCCTGTAAGAAACCTCATCATTTTACACACTGTATATTTTTTAAAGTTTTAAATTAGAATCATATGAAATTTACAATGCAATTTAAAATTTAAGTCTGGAATGTTTGTGATTCAGACTAAATATCTCAAGAGCGAAAGTAGTTATTTCAAATTTTGTTATTTCAAATATTTTTCAAATATATTCATTGTTAATAATATTGTAATTATTTTAGAACTTTATACAAGGTATTCACCGAGATTCACGTTTGATCTTGTATTACAGTATGGGATGAATGGCTAAGTTCTACGCGCTCTGTCGCAGAAACGGTTGAGAGTTGAAAAAATGCTTGTTACAAAATTCGTCGCAAATTTTTTGCTCTACCAGTTTTATAATAGATCATCATTGGAACTATAGAAACCTAGATAATTGCGAAAATACTATTTTAGTGACTTTTAGAACTCTAAAATGAAGGTGTATCCTAGTTTCTAATTTATTATCTCTCATTCCGAGGTGAAACCCCTAATACATATTTGCATTCATACGTTTTTTTTTCATTACTGGACTTCTTCCACTAGTTTATACAAGATAGAAGGTGCAAATATGTCCTCCTCGGTGGTGTAGTTGACAACATACCCACCTTTCAATGCGGGAGACCTGGGTTCGAATCCTGGGCGGGGAGACAACAACTAGGGTGGTTTTTCAGTAAACCGTCCGGGCTGCCCGGATATATATGTGTTGTATTGTTTTCTCGGGGATTCCGCGTTGAAGCTGAGGGTTGGCTCTGAAAAGAACCGGATTCTCGACGTTTCGGAGAACTAACATTCGCCATTCTCAAGAGATATATGCGTCCGTGCGGGTCAACCGTTAGACGCAAAGTGAGAGCTCGTTCGTGCGATGCGACTACTTATAGCTGTTTGGCTTCGGGTCATGCGCGTTGTGTGCGGTGCTTCGGTTCGGTTGTTTGTTTGTCTTGTTGGTCGTACATGAGTCTGGGGTGTCTGGGATTGCATTTTGAGGGTGGATATGATCGGTCGCCATGCTGGGGGCAGTCTCAAGGAATCGTCTCTCGTGTTCATGCAGTAGTCTCGTTTTTCTATCTCTATGGCTTCTCTGTATACTCGTGACATTTCGTGGCTAATCTGTGCAACAGACCTTGAATTTCTAAAGTCCATCCAGTGACCGGTGTTTGTGTGTTGGACAAGTGCCGATGAAACTTTGTCTCTGTGTCTGACTGAAACTACATGTTCTTGAATCCTAGCAGATATTTTTCTATTGGTACGTCCAATGTAGGTTCGTTCACATGTTCCGCAAGGTATTTCGTAAATTCCATGGGATTCTAACGGGATGGTGTCTTTAACGCTGCGTAGCATGGAGGATATTTTCTGGTTAGGTTTGAAAATGGTGTCGATGTGTGTCGGAGTGTTGTGAGGATTCTGGCGATTTTATCAGTTGATCCATGAACATATGGTATGTATGCTGTGCTAACGGGTTTCTGGCGTTCTTCAGTTCTAGGGCTACTGTTCTCTGTACGACGGCAAGCTCTGGATATTAAGCTGTTTGGATATCCATTTGAAGAAAGAGCTTCTCGTAAGTTCCTCAATTCTTTCGGTAAGTTAAGCTGGTCGGATAGTCTTTTGGATCGGGTGGTCAGAGTGTTGACTACAGATGCTAGTTGTTTTGGGATGATGGTGCGAAGAAGCGTTCATATATCTGTCTGTGTGGGTTGGTTTCCGGTACACAGTGTGACTCAAAGTGCCGTCAGGTTTCTTCTGTACCAAAACATCCAAGAAAGGAAGTCGTTGATGCTTTTCTATCTCCATTGTGAATTTAATTTGGTCGTGTTGGGAGTTAAGATGGTTAAGGAATTTGTCCAGCTCTGGTCTGCCGTGGGGCCAGATTACAAATGTGTCGTCAACATATCTTAACCAGAGTGTAGGTTTAAGTGTGGCTGATGAGATTGCCTGTTCCTCAAAATCTGTAAGAAATATGTTGGCTATTACTGGGGATAGAGGTGAACCCATTGGTGCTCCTAGGACTTGTTTGTATATTTTACCATCGTACCTAAAGTATGTATTCTTTAAACAATGTTCTGCCAGATCTGATACATACTTTTCCTGTTTTAATTTTGATCTTATGATGTTTAAGGCCTCAGGGACCGGCACTTTTGTGAATAAAGATACAATGTCAAAGCTCACAAGGAGGTGGCCGGGCTGGAATTGGTGATTTTTCAGTATGTCTATGAAGTGTTCAGCATTGCGGACATAGGAATCACAATCTTCGGCGTATGGTTGTAAACATTTTGCTAAATGTTTGCTCAAATACAACATATATATATATATATATATATATATATATATATATATATATATATATATATATATGAATTAATTATATTACTTACTATTCTATTAATTCTCTTCTTCCTGATTCTTATCACTTCTACCCACTTCTTATCACATGTCTCAAAAATATAAATATTTTCAATAAATTAACAAAAGTTTAGAATACCATAGAGAATTTAATTCTCGTTAAAACAGTAAATTATTATAATAATGTACACACTCTACTGGTAACGCCGACTAGAGTAGATAAATACTTGACGGATAAGCCTAGTTTACAGTAAAACTGTTACTATTCATAAGTCATTGGTGAATTATAGTTTTCATTTACACAAAATATCCATTCTTCATAACTTCAATTTGAAACTGGATAAATAATCCAAACGACATTAAAACCCCTCATATATTTAATTTCCTGTTTTCCATTTCTATGTTTCTCTATTCTGTAAAAGTATCCGTTTGAATCATCCGAAAACAAATCGTCTGTTCCCTATCGAATGTATTCTTTAGTGGATGAGACCATTAATCAGTTTGCAATCAATGAATTGAACGTCTGACTTACAACTGTACAAATTTGTTAATTCAAAGCCACAGAATAAACATACGGTCGAGCTTGCGGCGTGAATCGGCACTTTCATTTAATTAATTTAAGTGACGCAAACTTATTCTTCTCTTCTCATCAATGAAAATAATTGTAATTGTGATCCATTTATATTTATATTACTTTTATAATGCATTTAAAATAAAAGAGAACATGCTGAGAAAAAATAAATCATTTATTCAACTAACGAATAATTACAAAACCGAACGCTTTTTAATTTGTTTATTTCAACGGCATAAATCAGTTTGATAAAGAAGTTTCACAAGGCCGTTAACCTTTATACATATTTTATTTTTGAGTGGAAAGGAAATATTTTCAAATACTTGGGAATGTGCGAATGAGTAAGAAATACGAAACAAAGCTTTTCTTGCTCTTTAGCTATAGTAATCAACTTGTAGCCTAAAATTCCATATCTTCTTTCAGTGTGGCCCCTAGAAACAAAAAGGATGGATACGCCTGGTCTAATATAAGCTATCTAAACTTTTTGTTTAGCGTTGGTTTATTTATATTTTTTAAGATAGTTTTATATCTAGATTTGTCTTATTGAATTTAAAAAGTTTAAATGGCATGAAGTAATGGCATGAACGAAAAAATCAAACAATTTGTTGAATCACCTACTTAGAAGAAAGATCTGTGTATATTATTTTCCGATGATATCCAATTATATAGTACCCAAAACATAATAATAGATCAATTTTGTGAAATCTCATAATACAATAACAGGCATACCAGATTGCAAAAATTTCCTATTTGTAGTGAACTCAACCCCGATGGTAAACAACGAACATGAAAAGGTAAATCTTTGCTTCTTGGTGCGTGTAATAGACCAGGCTGCGCCCTGTGCAACAACATAGGCATTAATCCGATAAAATGGGGTAATTTCAGTAGAAAATTGCTTTTAAACTGAATATATTACAATCGCGTATTGTTAGAATCCAAGGGATTATCGGGAGAAAAAAATGTGCGTCGCGTTTAATCCTCTTTGCAGCGTCGCACACGCGTCAATACTGTCAAATATGATTAAGATTAATTTATAACGAATAATAGATAGATTTTACTATTATTTGGAAATATTTTTGGTTGAAATAAATCCTTATTATATAACAAAAGTTGATGATATTATATGATTTAGCAGATGCTATTTATAATATAATATGTGTTACAAACCCAAAATTATAATTACTTCCTCCATAGTAATTAAGTAATTACATATTCCTAAAAAATTTCTGGGGTACGTGATGCTTTTTATATTTACATTGGGAATCGCGGATTTAAAAGATTTGTTGCGTTGGATGTATAACGGTAGGTTATATCACTCTTTATGTTGACTGAAAAGAACTGAAAAGAAGAATCCTTGGAAAAATATAGAATAATAAACAAAAAACGCAATAGCTCCTCAAAGTCGTAAAAATTATACTTATTGAGTTTAAACAAAATTTTAAAATTCGTTCTTTTTTAACCGTTAACGATTTTTTTAATGAATAAATTATTGTAATTAAATGATATCGGTCTGCAATTTTCTTAAATTCTATTAAATATAAACAATAACAATGTTATAAATATAAATTAAATTTGAAAAATATTTTAATAAAAAAAAATATTACTATAATGCGGTTTAAAACTGTCTTATGATCCACTTATCCACAACAAAAGTGTTTTGAGTAACACCACAATGAAACTTTTAAATAGGAGATACTAGTAACACTAGGTTAAATCACACAATCACCTAAAATTACCATTACAAAGGGGGATGAAGTGTCATCTGCCGCCCTTTTCCGTACCCCGAAAACTGCAATTCATTCATTCATTACATGTTTCTCGCTTTGTTACAATTCGAAATATTGTGGAGAGTCCTTTTGAAGATATCTCCGTTTATTATATCCTCTCAATGTATTTCCTCGCGAATATTATTTTTGAAAAATGGACAACAAGAATGGGCATTGGATGCGGATTTGAGTTATGGTTTGGATGACATGTGTTGCAAATTGAGACAAATATATGTCAAGTTGTTTACAGAAATTAGTAGTATTAATGGTAAGTATCATTAAAAGTATTATTTAATTTTTAAGTGGAAATAACCGCGACCGTCTCAACTGAAGTTTGCATTTATACGTTAATTCATACATTCATTCTCATATACACGTGCTAATCTGTAGAGACAATTCATGTACTTAGTTCTTGCATAATTCGGTCGTGTAGAAATAAATATTTCTACAAATTGGTGCGTATGAAGAGTATATAAGAGTTTTTATTGGATCAGTTCATTTATCTAATAGATAAAATTAACTGAAACCATATAATTAGAATAGTAAATTTAAAATTATTCCCTAAAATAAAACTTGAAATTCAATTGGTTGATATATTTATCACAGATACAAATTATAAAAATATTTTATTACCTTCTAAATGATCAGATTGAAGACAGTATTACCTTATCAAAGCCGTATGTAGCACTTCTTTAACAACTGTATGAATTTAATGCAAATATATCTCAAAACATTATATCAAAAAACATTATATAAAAATCTCTTATAATAATATAATATTCAAAACATACACACATTGTATAATACACATTTTATAATTAATTTTCTCTAACCCATCAAAAATTTTCTCCCGAAATTTTTACTACGTACTTACTACGAGTTTATGTGTAAGTTTGGTGACAATTTAACTATATGAGCAAGGAAACTGGTTCTCTTCAGAAAGTATTTTAATTTGTAGTTGAAGCAAGTGTCGAATAAAATAACAGATTTTCTCTAATTATAAATATAATCGCTGCGCATTTCCAAATCAGATGACGAATATATACGGCATAATTATTATAGAATTAAATATTGTTTTTAAAATAGATAAATAAATTGCTGCAAGGAAAAATACAATCAACAGTCTGCAAAACATTTACACAATTGAATTAAATTCTTGTCTTTAATTATTAAAGAGCAACAAGGCAATATTTGCTACAACAGATTTATCACAAAAGAGCTTTGGCATGTAACTGCTTTTTATTTTATTTCATTTTGCTTTGCGTAGTCGAATGGGAGACAGTGACGTAGCTAGGTTAAATAGTAAATTTTGACAAAGTAACAAAATTCCAATTTCGAATATATGTTCGGTCTTTTCAATTTCCAAAATATGTAAATTATATTTGGTCAGCACAAACAATAAAAAAAAGATTATTTAAGATAATTCATTCATTCAAGCTTCTATGTTTGTGTTGCATATAATTATTTTGTAGAAAGGTTTCAATATCCGAGTTTGCCGTTGAAGCTCGACGGGACTGGTTCTCGGTGATATAGTACACAACAAGTGATAATAAAATCTCAGCGAAATTAAGTTAAAATAAATAACTGCCAGTTTGAAAGTAATTATAAGTAGAAAACCTAAATTTGCCAATGGAACTACGCTCAAATACCCCTGCGACGACGAGAGAGGATAAAATACCATATTTCTTTTGTGTCGAGTTCAATGATTTAATATCGGAAGTAGTTAAAAGGCAGACGGAACCATTATTAAATAAAATCAAAGATCTCACCTATGAAATAAAATCACTGCGTGAAGAAAAACAACACCAATTAAACCAAATGCTCCACGCTCTTGAGAATATCGCAATAGCGCCAATAGTTTCCAGTGTACAAATAGAGCAAATTCAGCCGAACACGAGAAGTCATTAAAGCACATGGCTTTTCTCAATATACAATTTTCTCAATATGATCGTCGATTTCTTTTATTTAGAAATGGTATTGAAGGGCGCAAAATAAAAAAAATAGTATAAAAAACTCGTTCATAAAGTGTTTTTTCATGCTTGTCCATTAGAAAACTCTTCGCTACGCTCGTCGTTTTCTTAACACCCAATTAGGAGGGTGAAGATTCGAAAGAGGCTTGCCAAAGTTCGGTATCAGTTCGGAAGGCTTATTAAATCTGGCTTTCCTAATTAGGACGGGAAAAGGTACGAATGAGGATTGCCAAAGTTCGGTAACAGCTAGGAGTACCTCATTGGGTTGAAGTTGGGATTTCCAAAGATTTAAATAAGTTGAGTTTTCCTATTGAGGACGGGATAAGGTTTTGAATGAGGCTTGCCACAGTTTGGAAGCAGTTCGGAAGGCCTCATTAGGTGGAAGTTAGGATTTCCAAAGATTTGCCTAACTTAGGCTTTCCTAACTAGGACTGAACAAGGTTCGAATGAGGCTTGCTACAGTTCGGTAACAGTTCGCAAAGCCTCATTAGGTGGAAGTTGGGATTTCCAAAGATTTACCTAAGTTGGGCTTTCCTAATTAGGACGGGATAAGGTTTGAATAAGGGTTGCCACAATTTAGAAACATTTAGAAGGGCCTCATTAGGTGGAAGTTAGAATTTCCAAAGATTTGCATAACTTAGGCTTTCCTAACCACCACGGGAGAGAGTTTGATGAGGCTTGACACAGTTCGGTAACAGTTCGGAAGACCTTATTAGGAGGAAGTTAGGATTTTCAAGGATTTGCCTGAGTTAGGCTTTCCTAATTAGGACCGGACAAAGTTCAAATGAGGCTTGGTACAGTTCGGAAACAGCTCATTAGGCCCAGCTCAAGCGTCACCATTTTCCTAGTCGGGTACCATAACCTGTAAATACTAAAGAGTTCCTAATACTTGTGTTCGATTTTGGCTTATTGGATCTTCTAAATTGTGCTTCAACCTTGCTGAGAGTTCATTTTCAAGCACAAAAGACAATGTCGCATCAGCTGAAAAAAGATTTGCGATCCTCAAAAGGTGTCAACAGTAAGATTAAGTAAGTGCAGAAATAAAGTTGATAACAAAGTTTCAGCATCTTGGATATCAATAACAAACGAGATGTAAATCAATGCTTTTCTAATACATTCTTATTGCTGATTAAATCATTGAAATATTTTTACTAAACTATTCCACCTAATACTGGATGGTGTCCATAATATATTTCAATTCTTTTGCAAAACCTTGTTTCGCGTACAATTTTTTTTTTTCGTAATCGGTAATCTCTACAAACAAACGTACTTTTGTGATATGAATTAAATGGATATTTTCCAATTTCTTCAGTGTTCAATTGAGACAGAAGAAATCGAATTGTGTTAGAAATAAAATGAGGATCGAGAAGTCACGCTGCCGAGCGATTGTGATGTGGATTTACATTCATATTCTTGGCCTTCGCGCGAATCGTTGTTTTGGACAAAAAAAATACTGAACATTGTATGCTTACGAAAAAATGTAGGCATTGTTGCTAAATACATGTGGAAATCCTGGAATTAGCGAAGTATTGATAACCATTTATTATTTTTGTGTCAAAAAAAGTTTATAGCGCATATGTGAAATTAAGCTATATTTCCACCAAAATGACGGGTTAAACAATTTGACAATTGGAAATGTTCACAACCCATGTATCAATTAATATAGCGAAATAGGAAACTAAATTTTAAAAGAAAATATATAGAGTTATATTAATTATATAAACAAAAGAATATGGATAATATATAATGATTGGACAATTTGCGTATATCGACGACGAAAATAAAAAGTTTTGAATGATATAGCATGACATAATTTACACCATAAAAAGTAATAGTCCTAGTTAAAGCACAGTCCGACAATTTAAATCAACTTCGCAATTCCACATAAAATGGCTATTCCGAACTTAGGTGGGGTCCCTTGGTGAAACAATGTTAATCTAGTGTCCAACAAGGCTTTAAACTACGACTTTCAAGATGCTGAAGAAGTTTTTATATCAATCGAATATTGTACGCGAACAAAAGTAAATATTTATGAGGAATTCTCCACCAAGACTAATTAAAGTTCCTGAGAACAAAATGTACTGTAATTTATAACTTGGTACGTCATTATTGGTATGTAAGGTAAACCACAGCTACAGGATTCTCATGGGGGGCTTAAACGCTACCCTCCGCTCCGTTTATATAGATACAAATATATGTATTAAATAAAACTACATAAGCAATAAGGCATTACGAGAAATGGAAAAATGCAAGATGAAATATCTTGTTCCTAAAAAACATCATAAATCTATATTATATTGAACGGCACCTCTCAAGAAGATTAAGGGCTAAGGGTTTTACTAAATTACTAACAGATGTTAAACAAATTTGCTGAGTATAATTATGTCATTTCACAAATACTTTCTTCCGTTTTAGAAGACAAAAATGAAAACTTTTTTTCTACATATATATTTTTTTCTTGTCATGCGGGGCCCTAGGTGAGGCGACCACCTCAACTACCCATGCGTAAATGAGCCACTATCTATCTATCGCGTAGGGCGTAGCATATGCGTCGGTATTCTAACGTTTTTCCAAAAATCAAGCACAGAATGAAAAAAGACTTCTCCAGAATGTCCTAAAAATTCTACTAATTCTAAAGAATTATAAGATGCTGGGTTAAGTTCAACCGAGAAGCTATTTGTTACGGCATCTAATGATGCAGAATAGATCTGAAATTATTTTCACAAGGTATTCAGGGAATTCTAATTCTAGAAAGTCTGCAACTTGTAAAGAAGATGAAGGTGGTCTGACAAAGAAATAGATATTGATCACGTTGAAGTAAATAAAAATTTTATGTCCAAAGACGCAGAAAATATTAAAAAATGCCATACCTACAGCGATTGAAGAACTCGACATGGCGACGCGGTCTTCCTAAGTTTACTGATGAATCGGGAAAGGCAATTGTGACTGATGCGTTGATAATATAAATAATAAAACTTGGTTCTAAGTATTTATCGAGGGTACCACGATTGAGCAAATCTTTGTTAAAAAACAAAATATTAAATGGTCTTGGTGAGCAAGTGATGCCTTCATGGTTGCTTTGTTCACTTTTTAAAGAAGAAATGTAAAGAGTTATGAAAGGGATCCTCGACCGTATATTCAATGAATTAAAACGTAGAAGGGGTTTTTTACAAGAAATTCATGGAAAGTTTGGATTTCTTCTTGATATGGAAAGGTTGCGTTTTAAAGCCGAAACCAGCTTCTTGAAAGAGCGTTGTGAAAAAATTTGGAGAAGCCTACAGTTGTGATGTGGATGGGCAAGAATTATATGAGGAAATTTTAGATACTAGAACGCTGCTAACAAGTCTTACCGAAAAATATCAAGCTCCCAACAAATACTTAATTTTATAGTTCAGTATGGAGATGAAAACGTTTTTCCCAATATGCGTAAAGCATTGCAAATATTGCTGACAATCGCCGTTTCTATCGCCATTTGTGGAAGATCATTTAGCAAATTAAAATTTATACTTTCATACTTGAGAGCCTTTGATGGGCCAAAGTCGATTATGTGATCTTGCTTTACTGAGCATAGAACGAGAAATGACCATAAAAATTGACTTTGATAACATAATCAAAAAATTTGCGTCAGCTATAGCATCAAAGATAAATATGTAATAAAATGTTTATTTTTTTAATAGATTTGATTAATTTGCTTTTTTACCCAATTTAAAAGTAGTTTTTCTTAGAAAATAAAACGTAAGCAACCTATAGCCGAGAGGGGCGCAAGATCGGTGTTTGCCATAGGCGCCATTTACCCTAGGCACGCCTCTGTTTCCCGTAGAACATGCGTTATTTCCATAAATAATTCTAATTTTGTCCTAAATTATTTTAGTATAGCTAGGCAGAAAAATAACACCCAAATTTATTTCTTAATGAATCTTAATGAAACACGGAATTTAATTCTACATAGCTTAGTTACTATGAATCTTGTTTTTAGTAGTAAATTTTATTGTCTTATAAAAAACCTTATAGCTTATATTCTAAGTCTGATCATCAATGTATTCAAATATTAATTTAAAAAAAATCCTCCCTCCATTGAATTTTAACCCAATTTTCCCATCAACTTATTATCATCTCTGATTCACATTTACTTAACCCTCGCACCAACAAACCCGAAATTACCGCACAAAACGTTCCCAAATAATAAAATTATCCACACTACTCTCGAATATTGCTTATTGACAAAACATTCTATTCCCAATTAGAGTGTTTTAACAACGTTTTGAATTATTACATCCGCTTATGTTCTGTCCCGTCACGTGCTGACTGAACACTAAAATTGTAACATTTTCCAGCGTGCGACAGGAAATAAAGTCGCGTGGCGCGTGGTTTAAACGTCGACAACAATTACTCTATTATTAGGCGAGTTGGTTACTTCACACCCCGACACGCTCGTGCACATTCGAAAGCCACAGGGTTGCTAATAACATTTATAATTGGTTTATTCATTCAAAATTAAACTTATTAGAATTGTATTCATATAATGACTTATATTCTTTTATACAAACTTGGAACTCTAATCAAAATTAAACAAACACTATGTATAAATTGAGTATGTATATCGTTTTGACGTACTTATATTCAATTTTGTTTTCCTTTTCTCGCCATGCGAATCAGCATGCTATTTTAACATTTTCTTGCTTCGTCTCGTTAAATTAAATATACATCAAATATTAATGTCTCGTTTTTCCTTCTAGAAAGTATAGTTTGTCTCTAACTCTTAGGTTAAACGTATAAGATTATGTAATATTAAACACATAATATCACAACAAAATAATAAGAATAAATAAATAAGACCAGTTTGATGAAAGACAAATCTAGTTAGATAAGGCTTCCTTTTTTTGTTTTTTTGTTTGTTTTTTTTTTTATCTAAGAACTTATCGGATATTTTTATTTTCCGTTTCATACTGGTGTCTTTTGTTTTGTTTTTTTTTTGTTTTCTTTGTTGTTATTTTTTGTTCTATACTTGTCACAACACTAATGTACGAACGGTCGTGTATTTACATTTATGCCAATAAAGGATTATTATATAAATAGTTAGACAAGACTGGGTTGTACAAGACTCGCCAAACCGCAATAGACATCAAAACAAGATATATTAGTAATCATTAGTAATAATAATATAACCTAATTTGAAGACTAGTATTTGATCACATACATTTTAAATAATGTATTTTAGATTTGTAATAAATTTTAATGAGCAATTTAGATTCTATCTATCAATTAGGTTTTAGCATTCATGTTACTTTATAATTAGAATGTATTAACAAATTCAATGTAATTCTACCTAAATTTAAAAAAAAATTAAAAAAAAATATTTGCCATGATCAACTCTGGACTACTGAACCAACAATGTTCACATCTTGTTCGATAAATCGTGAAGTTCTCTTTAGCCCCTCCTATTTATTATATGATTAGGGGGCTGTTGTAATTGCATCCACCAATAACAAAGCATGAAAGGGGTTAAACCCTCCGCAATTATTTTTAAACTCGTCCGTTATAATAACATTTCAAATGCCTGGCGACATTTTAAGGCTGCCAATTTAATTGTGTTTTCCTTTGTAGTTTTCCATGAATATATTACGACCGAGACGAATTTCACAACGCTGGATTCAAGTTCAAAATTAAAACACAAATTCACATTAATACGAATAGATTAGTTTTGTGTGAATATATAGAAGAGAATAACAAAATTAAACAATATTTTCATTACTCAATTTATGCTGATCTGTGGTCAAACTGTGGAATTAGAACATGCTGGGTTAAGTTCAACCGAGAAGCTATTTGTTACGGCATCTAATGATGCAGAAAATATCTGAAAATATTTTCACAAGGTATTCAGATAATTATAATTACGCTACAATTAATCTGATTTTAGTTGAATAAATGTGAATACAGAAATGTATACGCAGTTAACTGTCGTTAAATTGAAAAATGTAGCTACACCAAATCATAACCGTTTCGATTTCCCATTTGTAGATGAAATTTAATTAGTGAATCCAAGATTTTCAGTCTTTCAAATTGAAAACAGGAGCTCGAGACCGCGATCTAAGTGCTATATTTTAATTTTGCAATCAGGAAACTCAATAACTACAAAAAAAATATATATTGCAATTTTTTTTTAAATCAAAAAGTTTAAAAATTATGAAATTTTCAAAACTGAATAAATCAAAAACTTATATTTTTAGGCTCATTTTATTTATATAATACTACTTGTTATGATATAATAGTCCACTTGTTCTTAAAAGATCCTGAAATTTTCAAGAAAGTGTTTTTTTTAGAAATGAATTCTTCAATTTTGAAAAAAAATCTTAAATTATACAAATATTCACTTTAGTAATTTTGAACAATAAATATAAAATTTAAGGCGTATAATGGAAATCAAGTAATTAGATTACCAACATTTCGTTTTTATTTCTTTGGTGGAATTTTATGTCCGATCTCAATAAACATTATTTTAGGTAAGTCGTTTTTTTGCTCCTTTCCCTGACGCCTCAATTCCTTTTTTAACCTAAAAGAATTTCCTTTTTTTCCTTTTTGTAACATGAATATCAATATCGAAAGCAAAATTTAATCGAAATCAAAATTTCATTTTTTTGTTCCTTTAGGGAGATCTCGGTAGGAGAGATTCAGCAAAAAATGTTACACGCCTATCGTTACGTTATACGCCTATCTCTTTCTCTCAGTGTATATTTCTATACCGCGTGCTCTCTCTCTTTCTCTTTCTCGCAGTATATATTTCTATAATGCGTGCTCTCTCTGTTTCTTTGCCATAGCGACAGACGAGCGTGGCCGATTTATAACCTTCAAATTAAGCATGAAAAAAAATTGTTCATACGTATTTTTGTGTTTTAAATCATACGAAAGTTATTTTGTTTATATTATACTCATTATTTGAATTAGGTTTCGAAAAATGGAAACTCAAGAAAGTATACAAAATACTGAAAAAAAGTAGGTCAATAAAAATAAAACTGTATAATTTGAAGCAATTGCTGTTTACACATGTTTATCATACATGTAATACGAGTGATTGATATTTACTATATTTATATATGTCATAGTCACATAGTGAAATCAGACAGATTGTTTAAAACTTGGCCATTGCAAGATCTGTTGGCAGTTCAAGTAGTTCATCTAATTCGTGTAGCTCAAGAAATCTCAAATTTTATGAGGAACTTGTTTAACTGGGATTTACAATATCTTACTTACAGATTCGACATTTCAAGAGATGCCTAAGTGCTGCCATCTGATAGTATAAAGCTACGTGTCTTAATTATCAGACCTATTAATAAATAGATAAATAAAGAAACATTTTTCTAATGGTTTCAAGAATTAGCTAGTCATATCGAGAATTTCAAATAGAATACACGACCTGTCGTCAGATCATGCAATGACTCTGTTTTACATAATCTGCTCAGTTTTAAACAAACTGAATGACTTCACTATATGACTACGACATATACATTATAAAGAGACAATAGTGAAATCACATGCTCTGGGTTAAAAAGACAGAGAAAAAGTAAAAAAAAAATAGAATTGGTAAAACCTTCCTACGTTATAGATAATCATACAAACTTAAAACAATCGGAACACAGCCTGAATATATAAATATATTCAACCTTTACGAAGCTCTATAATAATTACTGAGTCTTTTTAGGACTACCAAAACAAATCTCATGTGAAATTTGTCAGTGATTTAATAGCTTTCAGCCCACCTTACTAGCACTCAACGAAAACCATAAAAATAACATTGTTTTTAAGGTCTTGTCTTTCCGATAACTTAAGTAAGTAGCCATCTGCAGACGCTTTTTTTGCAGACGAGATTAATAAAAGCAAAGCTGCACTGATGAGAGATACATTTCGAAATACGTCTCGAATCTCTTATAAGAATTTTACTTCTTCAAATATATGCATCATTTCTTCGACAGCAACTTTATAATTCACCTTACTTAAATACATATCAAATCTAGTGAAAGAGAAATACTTTATAGTGATTCGTACTTGTAGTGATTCGTAGAAATCGCCTATATAGTCCTAAAAAGACTTACAATTAGAGAAAAAGACTTAAATTATAGAAAATCGGAAAGGTTGAATATATTTATATATTCAAGCTGTGTTTCGCTGTAATAAGTTGGTACTTTGAAACTCACTACTTTGAATATGGAGATTTAGATTTTTTATTCAAATTTTCCAGAACATTCAATCAAAATATTTTCGTGCACTTTCATTATTTTAATAATAATTCAAAAAAAAGTTCGATTCTGTTAAATATGTGAGGAACTTCGTTCCTGACGGGGGTGTCCTGACATATATGTTTTTTTTACCTGGTTTTAATTCCTCGTACATTTTAATACCTTTAATAAACTCGTAAATATTAGTATTTTTCAATCGAAAATCCTCTCCTTTTTTAGATGACGATAAAGTTTTTATTCATATAAATTTATTCGAAATAAGAACGGCGCACGGCGGCATGACAATGACTTATTCCTTGTACTGGTAAAGCATTTTTGAATGTATTGTTCAGTTTTTTTTCAGTCCATTGTATCTGTTCATCTGAGAGAAGAGAAATATTTTTTCCGTGAATATTTTCTATCGCCCATCTGACTATATAAATTAGGTGTTTAGATTTGTTGATCAGAAGTGAGTGTTAGATTGGATCGGCTACTGTCCCAACCAACTGTCCCACCCAACCCATTTAACTGTCCCACCTAAACCATCACTTAGATCTTCCACAAGAAGTTAAGTGTAGCAAATTTACTATATTATAACGATTCTTATATTGACCTGCTGCACCACCCGAACATTTTAGAAATAGCGGGAATTTTATTTCTAATAAATGACGTTAGTAGACTGGGTTAGTGTTTTGTGGTAAGTTAGCTGAAATTATCGCTAACCTAAGAAGTACGATTTTACTTTCATTCACATTCTCATCAATCGATCTATAACTGCAAGCGAATGAATGAATTGTCGCTTGTAAATTATTCGAATACACTCCTTGAACATTATTCTGTGGTAAAAACGAATCATTTCCAGAAAAATCTTAAAAGTGCTTGTCCAATCTCGAACTATTTTTTATAATATGAAGATATTCGGCTTTGGTTTACCTACGACATCATTCTGAAGTAATTTTAGCTTTCGACATTGATATCATTCTAATTTCTTTCAGGTATGAATATTCTTTAAGGAAAAGAAATGAGGCATCAAAATCGGAAAATGGTACGAAAAAACGGCTTACCTAAAATAATGTTTCTTGCGTTCGGACAAAATTCCACAAAAGAAATAAAAACACAATTTTAGTTATGTAAATACTTTTTTCTTAATGCTTAATTAAGTATTTACATAACTAAAATTGCGTTTTAGCGTAAATATTATGTTTAAGATTATTCAAATTATTAAGAAATTGCGAAAAATTCCAAAATTCGTATCTTTAAGCTAAAATTTCAGGATCTGTTTAGAACAAGTAGAGGTATTGTATAAAAAATGAGCCAAAAAACATAAGTTTATTATTTATTCAATTTTGAAACTTTTTCATTAAATAAAATTAAATATACAGTATAATCTTGATGGTTAATCCGGCGCGTTCAGTAATCCGGCGCTCTGGGAAAACACGTGTTTTTTCTTTTCGCTGTCCCGCGTCAAACCTGCTGAATAAACCTTCTGAAATTGTGCTGAGCACAGCTGAAATAAAGTCAAAAGGGACACCCTTAAACTCTGACCAAGCTAATTCTACTGTACAATTGTCTTCGAAATTTTTACAAGATCTTTGGTGTTACACTGGCAAACGATCACATAGCTTGGTTTCAAGACACAAGCGAGGAAATTTTATTTTTTTTTTTCTAACGAAGAAATCCTCAGTCTAATTTGTTTTACGAATGACGATGAATGAATGCTTGAACTCGTCGAACTGTAGCAAATGGTGATGAGTTTAACGTACTCAATGTTTGCTCGAAATGGACAGAAGAAAGGCGAAAGGATTGCGAAAGTGCGTTTTTGATAAAATGTTTAAGACAAAGAAACAAATAGCAAAATTATTTTGTATAATTGCAAATAGGAGTTTATCACTACGATATCTTCAAATCTGTCAGTAGCTGGAATTACACGGAAATCTTTATACGGTCTCTTTGGCACACCTCGCTCAGGATGCGTGGTGTGAGCCGTTCGCTGCGTCAAAGCAAGTAACGGGAACGGTCACGACCAATTTTTGTCAGGGGTTGAAGGCCAACAGATATTATGAAAGAGTAAAGAAAATAAAGTAAGAATTTGTGTAATTACTACCTTAGGGTCCAAAATAGAAAATCTCGTCGGCTCCTCATCCAACGAGAACTCTTATCTGAAGGCAATTTCTATCTTGGACCCTAAGGTAGTAATTACATAAATTCTAACTTTATTTTCTTTACTCTTTCATAATAGCTGTTGGCCTTCAGCCCCTGACAAAAATTGGTCTTGACCGTTCCCGTTACTTGCTTTGACACAGCGAACGGCTCACACCACGCATCCTGAGCGAGGTGTGCCAAAGAGTAACAGAAGATTTCCGTGTAATTCCAGTTACTGCCAGATTTGAAGATAATGTAGTAATAAACTCCTATTTTCAATTCTATTATTAATTTGGTTCAAACCATAACATCTCATTTAAAAAAATATTGTATAATATGTCATTTTTATTCAATATTATCTGTTCTTAGTTTGTACATATTTTTTGTATGTATACGTTTACCTACATAGATACACATTTTATTCTTTATAAAGTACAATTATACATAAAATATGTAAAATTGTAATTGTTTTGTTTTAATCAGATTTTTTTTATAATCCGGTGGTTGTCTGGTCCCATATGTGTCGGATTATCAAGATTATACTGCATATTTTTTGTAATCCCAAGTATTCTCTTAACGAACCTTTTTTGTAACTATAATAGTTTTGGTCGATTTGACATAGAATGGCCAATAGATAACTGGAAAAAAGTTTATTAACGAGGTAAAGTGAATATTTTTTATACTATATCTATTGATGTATTACATTCATGAAAACCTCTAAATAACGGACTGAATCGATTGACGTATTTAGACTCTATAAAGCTCCGGAAAGGTTGAATATATTCAGGCTGTGTTCCGATTGTTTTAAGTTTTTATGATTATCTATGACGTAAGAGGTTTTTTTCAATTCTAAAATTGCTTTAAAAATCTAATTATAATTAAATCTTTGTTAAACCGATTTTTTAAAATAACAAACTTTTAATAATAGTTTAGTCGAGGTTTATAAAATTGAGAGTTAACTGTTACTTGGTTAAAATTTTATTCTTATATGAGTGTAAATTTGTCTTTATATTTTGTTTTCGCGGTTTAGAAGGACATAGTAGTTATAGTTATATTAATAAATATGAAATTGATCGTTATTGATCGTTATAATTAAGTATAATTGTAACCGATTTTTGTAAAAACGAAGTATATTTTGACTTATATAGAATGTGTTGTTGCCATTCCAAATGAAGGGTGATTAATTGTAGCTTAGTTTAAAGCGATTTGATACCTAATCATGTCTTTATAATATTTATTGCGGTGTATCTCTTAATAAGAAAAATAATATAAATAGATTATTTGATAGCTCTATACTTGATGACAAATCCTCATTTATTACCAAAAATATTCGTTGTTATATTATGCTGTCTACTATCTTTTATGTGATTGTGTTTCTCAAATGTGAAAACAGTTGATAAGTAGTTATTTCATTTTAGAAAATATTATGTGTGAAACTTGATAAATAAAGCAAACTGATATCCTCGCTGAAAATCTATATATGTTAATAAGAAAAGAACCACCCGAAAACCTTAACGCAATCCGTTTTTAATTAACTTGAACAGATATACTATACACTGGAACAGATATAAAATGAAAGCAATCAATAATTTTTCACATTTAATTAGAGAAAGTATGGTTAGGTACTTAACATTTCATAGGAAAATTTATCAATTTATTTATATCATACAGTAGATTTTATGTCAAAATATGTGAACACATATGAGCAATAATCGACATGTCACAAAATCTTTAATCCTACTCACACTTATATATCACAAATAATTCTTATTGAAATGAACTAATGTGGTTAATTAAACATTTGTATATGTTACCGTAAAAAACCGAAATTTGGGGAATGTCGACTATCCCGGTAAATGTCAACATATACATAGTCGCTTGGTGTATGTCCGAAATATTTGCTAAATACACTTATTTCTGACTTACACCGGTGAATATTGACATTCACCATGCACTAATGGTGAATGTTGAACATGTCGGAGATTTATATTCTTCTCCGTAATTCATTCGCTATAAAACGTCACAAGAGTGGCGTATCTTTTTCGCCGCTCCTTCTGAGAGGTGTAACCATTAATTTAAAACCCAAAGTACATTCTAAATGAGACACGAAAATTATGGTAATAAAAAAATTACTTAATTATGTGATTCAAATCTTATTTATTGCTACATAAGACTGATAAATCGGATTGACTCCCAACAGAACAAAGGATTTGGCGGTGGAGAGCCAGTCGCCTCTTTGTCGGCATCTCCATTTTGGACTTCCACCAGAGCGTATCTGTGATTGTCGACATACACCGGTGAGGGTCAGAATGTACAACAAAGTAATGAAAGATTCGATTCACCGACGTATTTAGTATGTGTTGACATTCACCGGTGAAAGTCGACATTCTCCAATTTCGGTCATTCAAGGTAACATATACATAGTTTGTCTTACTTCCTATATAGACAATAAAAAAGTGACAGTAAACTTAAATTTGGAACCTTCGTAAAATAGTGATGAATCAATCAAATCGTGAAATAGTGATGTTACGGCTGCCAATTTTTAAGCATTCGCGAATGTGAATGCGGATGCGAATATAGTTATAAGTTCATTTTGAGGATAGAGTGTGATGAGTGATTTGTTAAAATGAGTTAATCAGTTTCTTGATATCCAGATCTGATAATTGTCTTCTCTGTAGCCTATGATTAAGGTGACAGAAATCCATCGAAACTTGTCAGGCAAATAAATATAAATGTTATAAAAAGAATTTTATTAATATCCCCAGTGATAAAACAAATTAAATTAAAAATATCTACGGTCCCTACATACATAAAGACATGTCAAAATTGCATTTTTTTTATTGGCTTTAGGTTTTCCATATGCACATACCTATATATATATATATATATATATATATATATATATATATATATATATATATATATATATATATATATATATATATATTTAATATTACGTATTTAACGTCATTTACAAATCGTATATGAGAACAAGTATTATATATACAACGAATAAGTGTCGTAGATGCGGATATGTAGACGGATATTGTTTCGTACGGTGTTTTAAAATGCGGTGTTTTTTCATTTAAATTCTATTTTATACTGTTTTCTCCTTTCCTTCGAATAAAAAGTTATCATAGACGTGCCTAACATGCTTTTAATTTAATATCAGCGTAGAAAAAAGTCATTATCAGTTTTTTTCCTAGAAAATATAAAAAAAGGAAATATGCAAAGTTTTTATAATGTTCTTAAAGCTAATAAAACATTATAGAAAAAAAATTATAATCGTACAAAGAATTATTTCTAGAGCGGTTTGAATATAAATAACGCTCTCCTGTAAACCTCGGTTTTTTTATGTCTTTATTTACGTAGAGACCGTCGATATGTTTGACAATATTTTTCTATAATTAGATTAATTATGTTATTATTAACTACAGTTACTCCTTACTCTCCTTAGTCAGTAACTATAATTACTCACTTTCCGACCTATCTGCTTAACGGTTGCATTCATGAACCGATCACGTTTAAGAACAAAACATAGCGTAAACAGCAAATTCACTTAATTATCAAATCGGTAATCAATCGAACTCCATCTGTCACTTACTTACTCTTTACTTACTCTTACTTACTCTTACTTCCATAGTAACTATTTACTACACAAAATATTCAGAATTTGTAAGTATATTATTTGTGTAATTGTGTATACTATTTGTATGAACTTGATTGATTGTGCACCAAAAATATTAAATTTCGACGAAAAGAGAGTTGTTATATGATTATAGATGTAATAGGTTAGATATAATATAATTTAAATATAATATATAGTTTAAATATAATATAACTAGAGTGAAAGGGGCAGTGAAAACATCGAAAGGATAATTTTATTGATTCTATTCCTATGCTTTGTAATTCGTTATGTAAATTAATATATAAGATAAGCAAAAACTAACGGTATTCGCTTATCGACCAATTCGCTTAACGACCTAGAGGTAGAAACTCGTTAATTGAGGAGTGCCTGTCTTGTAAAATACCTATTAAATGATAGAAACATAAAACATAAACTAGAATTGATTAAAAGCTTTAGAATGAATAGTCTAAAAGTCTAAATTAGACTATTGAAATTAACCCTATAATGATTGCATTTGTTTAAGTAAAAATGATACATTAGACTATTTTTGCATTTTTATGATGTAGTAGTATTTCTGTTTAAAATATATTAAAAAATTGTACATACTTTTTTATTAAACCAAATTATTTTTTAACAAAATAAGAAATTTTCATCAAAGAATTTAATTCAATTGATCCAAATTGAATAATTGATGAATAATAAAAAAATAAATTAAACTATACGTTTATAATCGTATTTTCACTATTTTAAATGTATTGATAATAAACATTTATTGCAAAATATGTGCCGATTAAAACTGTAGAATCCATGAAAAGAGATCTATTAATATTATCTATTATACAGAATATCTAGTATTAAATGAACAATATGAGTTGAGAACAAATGACAAAATACACACCATTAAATCGTCGCACTTAATTTTTGTACGCTGTATGTAACCTCTTAGGTTCTTGTCCTTTTGGGCGCTAAGACACAATTAATGGCAATTTAGAAATATTGCAGGAAAAATTATGTTTCAATTAAATCAAGTCAATACCAAATAATGATTTAATAATAAATGGTAGGAAGGTTGTCGTTATAAGATTCTATTGAAAGGTTGAAAATAAGAATAAAAGTCTTAATAAGCGATATTAAATTATATATTTCATAAACTTTTGTTGAATAAAATAGATATAGAAACGTTTGTTTAAATAAGGAATTAATTGTAACATGAGTAAAATGTAATAATATACCAGCCGAACAAGGCATATGTTAAAGCAATATAAAAGAATAAAAGGAAATCTGATGAGTTATGTTATTTCGGATTAATAAGGGTGAAGATCTTGTATGGTAAAAGCCTTTTGTAAATATCGCAATTAACGCAATAAATCTCCTTTGGAATACGTGATGGTTATTTGAAGAAGCCACTGTTTGCGCGGTGCAGGGATTACGTAATAGTTTGCAATTTGTTTACCCGGCGGGTCGAGGCGGAGCCCTTTTTCCCAACAATACCGGCCAAATTCACCGTGAAATAAAAGTGGGGGTATATAAATCTAGGGGACGATTACCTTCGACCGTCAGTTAGGGTGCTTTCAACCCTCCAGTAGTTAACCAGTAGTTCAGTTCTTGTGCTAGTGCAAACATGTCTCGCTCGTTCCTCGTCGACTCGCTCATCAGCAATAACAAAAAGGAATATAATCCAGCGTATTTACCGAATATTAATAGTGATCCAAGACCGATGTTACCGTATCCACCAAGTTACATAAGCAGCTATTTATTCTCCCTAAGTTTAGCGCAACAACAACAGCAACAGCTTCACAGTATCAATCCGTTGTTTGCTCAACAGAAATCGCCAATAAGACCAATTGCCTCTTTACCTCAAATGCCTCAAAACTACTTGAAACGCCCAGCGCCTTCACCAATTTACGAAGAACTTCCACCAAAACGCCCATCGCTATCACCAACCCTAAAACAAGAATCACCCCTCTATCAACATTCTCCTACAACCAGCAGAGAGTCAACACCAACACCACCACTTCGTTCCGATTCTGCCAAAGATCTATCCAGCAAAAGAATCAGAACTGCCTTCACCAGCACACAACTCCTCGAACTCGAACGCGAATTCTCATCGAACATGTACCTATCCAGACTGCGTAGAATCGAAATCGCAACTTGTTTAAGACTCTCAGAAAAACAAGTAAAGATTTGGTTCCAAAACAGAAGAGTTAAATACAAGAAAGAAGATTTACCTGCCATGGCTCAAAGCTCATCCGCTTCTCCAAATGGAAAATGCTGTTGCCTTAGAACTTGTAATTCCAGTAAGAAAATAAAGTCTTCGGGATCCGATTGCGATGAAGATCATATTGATGTTACAAATGTAGATGAACATGAACATCACCATCACTAAAAAATGCGATATTTTGCAGAGAGATTTTTTAATATATTTTGTATATAAGATTTTTTTTAGAAATATTGTACATATGAGATATTTTTTTATGATAATGCCAAAGCTATTTTTAATAATAAATTTACAAAGCTAAATATTGTATACGTTTCTTCCTATTCCTCAACTCTCATATTTCGTTTTTCGAAATTAGATCGGAATATTAAAATGTATTCTATTACACTCACCTCAATATAGGATTATATGAAATATATGAAATATATTTACTGTATACTTAATATACAAACTATTTTTGTAGATCTTGTTTAATTTAGTTATATTTTATCAACTACAGTCAAAGCAAATCAAATTTACGAAAATATTAAAACTTGGGCAGAAGGACCTTGTTGTTCGATAGCCCTTTGTATAAAATATACAATAAATATATTCTCTCTCTATTAAAACTTTTTATATGTATGTCCTTGGAATATTATATTTGGAATATTTTAATATTTGAATATACTCGTACCATAATATAATAATTATTTATTTCGAATTACAAAATAAATTGCAGCGATTTAAGTACATCCTTCAGAGAAGAGATAAGTTTAACTACGTATAATTCATTAAAGACCAGAATATTTTGCAACATGTTTTACAAATTCGAATTAATATTGTTATACTTCTATTAGGAAAGTTTATCTTCTTAAACTAAAACTTAACCCTACTAACTAAAACCCTACTAACAATGTTAATTATTATTGCTAAACAAACTAATATATTTTAAAAATTAAGCTTCATTGAGGTAGATCGACGACCACCACTAGTCTGTCGTGCACAACTAATTAACAAAAGCAATCTCCAAAACCCATTAATTCAATTTATAATATTTTCGGATCATATAGATATCGTTAGTAGTGAAAAAAATACTTTCGTCTCAGTCTCGCTCTCGCTCTCATTACCATTTATCTCGTCTCGCTCTCACTCTCTGTAGCGTTAGTTTCGTCTCGTTCTCGTTTTTTTTTTGATTTTCGATAATGTTTGAACATATTATCTCTTGATGTTTGAAAATTAATCGAAAGAGTTTCATCCACGACAGTACGGTGTGGCTTTATTATGTAATTCATAAATAATTCGAATGTGCGATACGAAAAAGTTAAAAAAAAAAAAATTCAAATAATTATAAACAATTTAAAAGTAATAAAATTTTGAAAATAATCAAATGTCTTCAAACGCGCCATAAAAAAGAAAACAAAAAAGAGTTTTGTTTTGAACAATTGTCTGTTTACATACTCTTTCTATTTGGTTGCTATTATATTATTCCAACTTCGCCTTGTTACATCCACATGAAAATATAGCGATAAGAAAATTTTTGTTTAAATAAATGTTCTATATTGTTGACTATATAAAAGTCATAATAAAAACGAACAAAATAATTTGAAATTGTTTACGGCATCTATTTTATGTTAAAAAACCTACTCTTTTAATTGTATATATAATGAAGTTGTACTTGCCCGAGCCCAGACTGACCAGTTCAAATTTATGCAAGAAAATATTACGGCTGCCCTTGTCAGAGTCAAAGATTGAAGACCAAGGATGAACGAGATCATAAACGAGGCTCTCGTGTCTCGCTCTCGCCTAAATAAGTTTCAAAACTGTCTCGCCTCTATCTCGTCTCGTCTTGTAAAAGCGAGAGCCGAGACCAGAAAAATATCGTTCACGTGGTAAGCCCTACTCAATAAGTTGAGAAATGATGAAATCCTAATGATGACTCTGACCCTTGTCAATACAATACAAACAGTGTGTTATAAAAATCAAAAAACAAATAGTACGGTAAGAATGTAAAATAGTAAACAAAATGATTAGATAGTTCAGACACTATAAACTAACTAATAAACTAACTAACTAAAACACTAATGCTAAACTAACTAGTAACTTTAGATAGACATAGCGGGAGAGACACACTCGTTTGGTAAGATAAGCAAGAAAGGAATCTTGTCATTCAATTATTCTCAGCCTACTGTAGTTAGTCTAAACTTATCTATCACGTTCTGCCTGCAAATAGTATAATTTGTACAAGAGGTCTTGCCTCATCATCCAACTTATCATCAACATAATCTTGTGTTACTGGTCTTGATTGTACAGTTTTGTTTGACTATTCTCCTACGTTCAAACTTGTCCGTCTTTTCAGTATAATATTCTCTTATCTATCTATTCTTGTCTAATTAGTCTTATATTTGTATAGTCTTGTTGCAATAGCTTTGTTTGTCTATCCAGTCTTGCCTGTCCTTGTCTTGATTGTCTTATTTTCTCTACATGGTGATATTTTTCCTTTTTTCTCCTCATGTCTAGACTTCTCTCATTCCAGTCTTATCTCTCTAGTAGGGTCTGTCTAATACAGTTTAACTAGTCTGTGTAGTGTAGTTTAACTAGTTTTCTTTGTGTAGTGTTGTCTATCTAGTTGGTCTACAACACACCTGGGAAAATAGCGGGCCGCATGCGGCCCTTGGCGACATTTTATGTGGCCCACGAAGCATTTTATAATTTACTTTAATTAAAAAATTTGTTTCTGTATAATATGAACAAGTTGGTTTACAAAAAAAATAGGTTGGTTTCGTGATCGTGTCGTGCCAAAATATTACTTCACTGAGTAGAATTACAAATGTATCATACATAGTACACACAATGGATAATCTTAATTCATATACATAACTACAAAAACATAACAACATATACATAACTACAAAAAATCTTCTACCTTCCAATTTTCATCTTTAGTAATTAGGTCCATCATTGGGCATAGGCCTTTCTCAATTGTTTCCATCTTTTCCTATTCTGTGCTACTTGGATCCATGCTAGTCCAACTGTTCCTATGAGGTCATCATATCATTTTATTGTATGATCTCCATTCTATGGTTCACTTGTCCCATCTCATCCTATCACTCCTTGCAACGTAACCTGTGTATCTTCATTTGAGGTTTGCAATTTTGTCTCCAATATTATAGTGATTTTAGTTACTGCTCGTATTCTTTGGTTTTGCTATCTATGCCTTTTTGTAATCCCATCATTGACCTCTTCATTGCTCCTTGTGCAGTTCCTAGTGCCATATGTCATCACAGGTAAAATGCACTGTTTAAGAATTCTTAATTTAAGTGTTGAGCTATTTTCATATATTATATATATATATATATATATATATATATATATATATATATATATATATATATATATATATTATTTATATATATTTTCTTATATTATAGCTATTTTCGCAGGATGAATGATAATGATTTGGCAAAAGCCACCCTTCCTAGCCTTATTCACCTTCTTATTTTTCCTTCTGTTTGGTTTGGTTCATAGTAAGCTTCTGTCCTAGGTGCATGTATTCTTCCACCTTTTCCAATTCTTGTCCTCCAACTATTATTGGTTCTCCTGTTCCTAAGTACATTATCTGGGTTTTTGAAAGGTTCATTTTCAACTCTATTTTTTTAGATTCTCTTTGTTGGTTTGCAATTATTGTTGATTTAACAAATATTCTTTATGTGCCAGAATAATAATATCGTCAGCATATCTCAGATTTGTTAATCGAGTTTCATTGATGTTGATAACTTTGTCGTTCTGTTTTCTTAAAAATCTTTTCCAATGCTAAAGTGAAGAGTTTTAGATAAGTTTGAGATAATGAGTCACCTTTTCGCACTCCTTTCTCAAGTTGGAAAGGATTTGTATTTTTCGTGGATAATGTAGTTGAGGTTGCTTCTTTGTTGTATACTTTGTTGGTATTCGGCCAACTTCCCTCTGGTTTGTTGGAGACTATTGTCAGTAATTTGTATACATGTGACATTAGACAGCCTGTAATTTTCTATCTTGTTGTTATCACCTTTTTGTAGATTAGGACCACGTTAGCGTTTTTCCATTATTTTGGAATTTTCCTCTTTATGCATATGTTTTTGTCTTTATTAGATGTTCTCTTCATTCTCGTGTCACTTCTACCGTGATATTCTCATCTACAATTTCTTTATTGGATTTCATGTTGTTCAAAGTAGTTTTTACTTCCTCTATTACCTCCTTCTAATATACCTGCCACAATTTCATTGACACTGCACATTAAAATAACTAATAAAATAAAAAAAAATTAATGCGGCCCGCTATTAAACTTTCATCCGCAATATGGCCCTACATCCAGAAGATTTGCTCACCCCTGGTCTACAATGTTGTGTCAGTTCAGTCTTGTTTGTCTAATCTTGTCTAACTAATATCGTTTGCGCAGTCTTATCGTTCTATTGCTGATTGCCTAGTCAAATAAAATATACCTAATGATTTATTTAATTATTTCTCTGGTTATTTCTCTTCTTTCTTTAGTATTTTCTGTTTGTTCTCGTCTGTCTTCTCTAATCTGTCTGATATTTACTGTTTGTTTCTTTCTGTCTTATCTTGTCATTCCACTGTTGTCTAGTCTAGACTTACCAATGCACTCTCTTCTAGTCTAGTCTATCTAGTCTAGTCGTATCTAGTCTTGTATGGATAGTCCTCTCTCATTAATTTTGTCTGCCTAAACCCATCTGTCTAATATTGTCTGTTTTTTTTTTGTGTGTGAAGTTTTGTCTAAGTTTGTCTAATCTTGCCTGTCATTCTAGACTTTCCAAAATAACTTTATAGAAACACGGTCTCTCTAGTCTTTTTTGTGTAGTCTTTCATGTGTTGTTTATAGGGCTTCACACGGAACGAGATAAGGCAGGAGTTTCAAAAATCTCGTCTCGAAAAAAAATTACTCTCGTTTCAGTCTCGCTCTCGCTAACTGTTTGTCTCGTCTCATCTCGTCAAACATTCTTGCTAGAATCTATTTTTAAGATAATCCAAAATGAGGTAATCATTAATTTGATTGTAATTAATAAGTGCGTCATTATTTGTTACATAATTAATTGTTATTCAAGCTTTCGGATGAGCAGTTAATAAGTGTATTTTCATACCTTTCGAATTTTGGCCCATTCTGTCAATTATTTTTCTTATTCTAGATTTTTCACATTACTAAATATATTGTTTTTTTCTAATTTTTAATTATTTCAAATTAAAAAAAAACATTTGAAATTTTGGTTTAATTTCACTTAATACGTCAGCCTTTTCATCTAAACTTGTTCTTAAAATATTTCTCACAAAAATAACCGTTCCATTTTAATGCAAGAAAATGTATCTATAACAAGCCAAAAATGTCTGTTTACATAAACCTTTTATTTTGTTAACTATTTAAAATTTAGAATAAAAATAAACGAAATAATTGTAAATTGTCTATGACATCTATTTTATATTACGAAATCTATTCTCTATTAATTGTATATATAATGAAATTAACTTACCCTAGCTCAGAACGAGCAGTTAAAAATTATGCAAAAAATGCCCGGGGCAGAGTCAAAGATTAAAGAAAAAGTATGAACCAGATTAGAAACGAGACTCTCGTTTGCCGCCATATGTTGTCTCGCATAATCCATATGTGGTCTCGCAAAAATATCATTCTCGTTTGAAGCCTAGTTGTCCAATTCTTGTCTTATCTGAATAAATAATCTCCACGAAACTGAATTAAAGACATTCTAAGAATCTGAATTAGTGATATGGAATAGATCTTATGAAGATTCTAATAAAGTTTATAACGAGTTAGGTAGGTGAAAACATCTATTTGGACAGTTCTTGGATGGTAGTTTATTTAAATTACGTCAGCGTTTCGACCCAAAATTAGGTCTTCGTCAAGGCTACAAAATAAATAATTAAAAAATATATTATAGATGACAGCTATTATTACATTAAAGTTAATTGAAACGATCTTACCTAATTTATTTAAATAGAAATTGAAAATGTATATTATAACTAAGAGCAATATAAAATTCTTGTTACATAATTTAATATGTTTCCTAGGCATTCTTAACTCTTAACACTGGCATTGCAAAAAAATAGTATATTTTGTAACTAGGGCGGTAAGTTGTCAATATGACGCGAGAGCGAAATTGGGCACACGAACGAAGTACTCACATTATTAAATTCAATATTTTTTTATTATTCATGCGATGAGGTATCTTACAAGTTTGGGATCCAGGGGCCATCAAAAAAAATGGAATCAAAAATGAAGAATTTGCTTTTTCAATTGTCTCCGGTGGTGTGGATTTCTTGATAAGAACTCTCCTGAGTCTCCGGTATCACCATAGAATTTACACTCATTTTTAAACGTTTTCTTTGATTTTTATTATTATTTTGTAATGAAAAAAATTGCTGACATTTTCAAGTCACTTTTTAATATCGAGGTCTTGATTGTGTTTATTTTATTTATTTATTTGTTTCTTAATGTAACCTAGAGATATTGCATATTTGCGTGCGTTACCTAGGTTATGTGGTAATAAAACGAGAGATGATATTTTTCGTATTAAAAAATGTGCGTGTCAAGAAGTACTTTTCTCGCATGAGTAATATAAAATAACGATTATTAAAGTTAAAATTGAACTGAACATTACAATTAAAATGAATTTAAATGCGACTAATCATATGCTAGTACTGCAAAATCCAAAAAACAACATGAACGTCGGAAGTAGGCATAAAACATAGGTGGCGGGGATTAATATTTGAATTAATTTTTTTTTATCAAATTGCTCAGGCCTTTAACGTCTCCTCTATAATTTATAGTTTTGAATAGTGAATAGATTTTATTAAATCTATGTAATAATGTTTCTTAATGTTTAACATAGAGATGTCATCAAAATCAAAGTAATGGCCTGATTGGAAAGTGTGTGCTGTTAAAGCGCATTTATCTGGATTTAAATGAATGTTATTACTACAATCTAACTTGTGTTGGCGGGTTCTATACTTTAATTCCTTTTAATTTTTAAATTCAAATATTATTCCCTCCCTATCTTATCTCCCTTCCCTTCCCTACTTAGGTGGCGAAGTTTTATGCGCATTTCCGACAATTATTCTGGTTTTTTTGATCTATGTTTTTAGATTTTTGGCTTTTGCGGTACTAGCACATGGTTAGTCGCATTTCTTTTCATTTTAATTTTAATATGTGTTCAGTTCAATTTTAACTTTAACAATTGTTATTTTTTTTTGCAATGCCAGTGTTAAGAATTATCCAATAAAAATGCCTGGGAAACATATTAAATTATGTAACAAGAATTTGATATTGTTTCTTTACTTAAAATGTCAATTTTCAATTTCTTTTTAAATAAATTAGGAAAAATGTTTCAATTAACTTTAATGTAATTTTTAATCTAATCTTAAAAAATCATTATTGTAATTTATAGCTGTCATCTAAACAAAAAATGTGTATTTTGTAGCCTTGATAAAGACCTTATTTTGGGTCAAAATGTTGGCGTAATTTAATTACAGCATCATCCAAGAACTGTACAAATACCTGTTTGCACCTGCATAACTCATTAGAAGAAGATGGACGCTACATCCGCACAGAAAGTTTATAAACATATAAAATAATAACTATATAAGTTTTAAGTATATCAATAATATTAAAGTTTATAAAACATGACAAAATGTAGATATTTCTTTAAATTATTTACTATATTTACATGTTTCTAATAAATAAGTAACATTTAAATATTTATTAAGTATGGATAAAACATAGTGAATTATCTTATTTCATTATTTATACTAGCAAATACATTACTATTTGTACTAGAAAATACCTTATTTACATGCTATAGTTATTATTTGAACCAAATAATATTTATATTACGCACTATCTAAAATTTGGATTGATTTAAATTTATTTTATTTGGATATAGAAATTCTTTAATTACAATAAACTACTTATCATTATCTCAAATAAATATTCTTTATTATTAATTGCAGTCTAATTTCATTCATGTCTGAAATACAGAAAGACAATATTTATTAAAAAATTATTCCAAATTTTGGTATCATTTTCCAATCATATTAACATATAAAACAATAATTACATTAATTTTTATCCTAAATTTGTATGCTATTTTAAAATTTGAAAATTAGAATATTTAATGGAATAGTGAACTTTGAGATCCTGTGACATTTAATTTCCGGGGTACTTGAGTTTAGAATATTTCGAGTAGTGACTTTTAGAAACGTTCAAGAAGGTTCTTAAAAATCCACTTGTCCATTGTAACTTTCATTGACCAGCAGAAATTCTAGTGAGTGTCCGTGAAAGACTGTTGCTAATCTTACACTCCAAACCAAAAACTCGTTTTTCTGAATGAAACATTTTTACAAAAACGTAATTCTATAATACTAGTCCAATAAACTACTTGACTCTCCATTCATATTTTCCAACAATCATCAACTCCAGCAAAATCCTTATGAATGAACGAGAAATACTTGAAAGGCCACACTATACTATAAACTACCTGAATTCATGAATGACACCTACAACTACAATAGTATCTATAACCTGTAATACATTTTAAATGTTAGACGACGACGAGAATTACTAACCCAACTGAATGGACTAACATGTTTTGCATAATGCTTAAGTCTTTTGTAGAAAGTTGAGAAAGGCAGCGAGATGAAAGGCCTTCGGAGTTTTCAAAGATCGTATTTTATATGTTGGGCGTTACGGAAATCTTTTTTTATGGAGAGGAAAAAAATGTAAAACCATTAAGAAAAGAATATTTTGTGAAATGGGCAATGGTGATAATAATAAGCGATTTATTGTTGGGAGTTTCTATCGGATACACTGTTGAATGGTTTTATTGAAATTTAATGGTGAACGCAAACGAGATACGTTCGGAATTCGGTCCTAATTGAAGTTTTAAGCAAATATGCGCAAAATAAGATCAAACTAAATATTAATAAGCAAATGTTCTACAAATTTTCGCACGTTGTAACATATAAAAGAAGGTATTCTAATCATGTTACATTTGACTGTATTCCACTAATTTAGAATTAAGAAAATTAAGTAATTAAATTAAAAAAAAGTATATACTTACGTATATAAATATTATATACATAATATAAAGACTATGAAAATAAATTACACTTCCTACAAATTCTTACAATTAACACAATATTTAATGAACAAACTAAACCATATAAAACAAATTATATAAGCAATATTGACTAATTATATATTCCTATATTTTAAGAACTGTCTAGAAAGATAAAGTAAATATTCTAGACTAGACATATCATGCTACGAGAGCAAAATAATCAAACTAGTGGCAATCGGATAATAGATCGGAGATCGGATATAGAATACTAAACAGACAAGACCAGATAGAGAAAACTAGACGAACATAAATTTAAAAAAAAAGAAAAGAAAGAGAGAACAGATTATTTAGGCTAAAGTCTAAACAAGTAAACAGAAATAAGACAAATCATACAAGACTATAAAAAGCAGGCAAAGCTATAAAGACAAACAGACAAGACTATAAAGTCAAGCAGACAAGACTAGATAGAAAAGAAATAAACAGAGAATACTAGATAAGCAAGACGAGATGGAAGATTAGACATATAAAACTAGACAAACTTAATTAGACACACATGACTCAACAGACAGAGCTAAACAAGATCAGGCAGACTATGCGTACAGGAAGAAGATGTAGTACAAAAAAAATTGGCAAGACTAAACAGGGAAGACTAGACAGATAACTTTAACAAGTTGAACGACAGAGCTCTCAACAAAGTAGACTAAACAATTTTAAACAGATTATACTAGCTACACATCCAAACGTGTGGAAACTGTGTCTTACAAATCCAGACATACAAAAAAAACAGGCCAAGCAATACAAGATAGAGGAACTAAATCTTCAATATTAAACAGGCGAATTTAAAGGTGTACTAAAACACAATAATGCTATACAGATAAGACAAACGATACTAAATACAATGCTAGACAGACTAGACTAGACAGGCAACACTAAATACCAGTTAGTCAATCTAGATACACAGACTAGATAGGCAAGTTTAGACAAGCAAAGTTAGAGAAAAGCTAGATAGTATACTAGACATACAGACGAGGCCATAAATAGAAAAGGCGTATGGCCAAATGGCAATTCAAAGAATACGTTTTATATCCTTGGCAGTCCGACAAATCAGACTCCCAAAGATAACTAACAATATGATACTTAAACTTATAGTAAGACTTAAAATAAGATTTTTAATGATTATTAACCAATTTAATCGACTTATATAAAGTTATATTAAAAACATACATACAAATTTATATTAAATTTGTTATCACATCACATTTGTTCACGTGACTTTATACAATTCAGGTTTTGTTAAATGCGGATTATCTCCAAGATTGAATACACTCAAGTTCAGACTCAATAGATAGTCAAATATTTTGTTTTTAAATATTTCTAGACTACTACAGTATTACATTTCACTGGGCAATCGATTCGAGCGTGAACTGTTGGAGTGGACGTACGAGTGAGCGGTACGTCTGCCTCGAACGATTTAAAAAAAAAAGCGAGTTTCACTAGCGGCCTAGAACACGTAAAAACACTATGACCAAAACGAAACAACCAAAGCGACAGCCTCGGCTCGCAATAGGGCTGAGGGAATAACGATAAATTGTCACCTTCAAAACGGAAAGCAGATGCTGCAACACTATCGCCACCAATATATTGAACGAAACCCAAAAAAGATACACTTGTACTACCTTTTCGAAAATATCAAAAAGAGCATGAACAGCGACGAATCCGCGAGCAACTCACAAAACGTTCATCTAAGAGAAAATATTAACTTCAAAGAAGTTATTAACGACATAAACAAATTAGTTAGCGATACTAACTATAAAACTTTCGCAAATTATAAACATTTGAGAATCGACCTCAAAAATGTTGAGGATAACCATACACTAACAAATTACTATAAAGATACAAACATTGAATATTATACATACTTCATACTGCTTCAAGTAATTTTAAGAAATGTACCTATTTCACTAACTGCGGAGGACATCAAGGAAGAATTAGCCACAGAACAACTACCAATTATAAACATCTCAAGGCTATATGATTGAAATAAACAACCAATGCCATTGTGCTCAGTGAACCTTTCAAACAACGATGATGGTAAAAAAATATTTCAAATATAAAAGCTGAAACTACAACTCTATCGTAATCATGACAGTAGAAACCCACTGGAGAGCAAAGGAAACCCTACAATGCCACCGTTGCCAAAAATACGATCATACCATTAACTATTGCAACATGCAACCCCAACGCGTCAAATGCACCGGACCACATTGGACTATAAACTGCGAAAATAGACAAACGGAACAGCCAAAGTGTGCCAACTGCAACGAACAACACCCTGCGAACAACCGCGGGTGCCCATATTACAAAAACTTAAAAGAAGAAAAGCTCCAAAACCCAAGACGAAACATAAACCCTATACATACCAATCTAAACCTCCCTAAATGCCAACATAGCCGCAAACGACACACCCCCAACAACAGATCTCACTATAGGAAATATCGTTAACAACATCATTAAATACATAGAAATACCTAGAAACTATTCTTCACTTCATATCTCATTATCTCAAATCTCTCAAACATTTATCGTTAACAATATACTACCCTCCCTTTTCAATGAACCATAAAGAATCAAAAACATAACAATAGTAAACTGGTATAGAGACGGCATTAAACAACAACGAACACTATTCATAGCGTTCCTCGCAAGATATAAAGTAGACATAGCCTGCATAACCGAAACTCGAATGCTTTAAAATACCATGATAAATAAATATATATATATATATATATATATATATATATATATATATATATATATATATATATATATATATAATATGCCGCAATGAGAGAACATCAATAACAGCCTCAGGAGCCTGGAAGTAACAGGAATAAAAATTATCCTACAAAACAAGGAAACGCTCAAAATGAACTGTCTACACACAACCAATTAGATCACTTCAGCAAGAAGACATCATAAATCGCTTCAAGAAGGATAAGTGTACGTTATCAATCGGGGACTTCAACTCCAAACATACCTCATGGGGCTGTCGAGTCAATAACCCCAATGGAATCAAAGTCCACAAAATACCAGCGGCAGACCCCTACATAGTAAAGGCTCCCGAAGAACATACCTACCAATCGTATCGACAAGATCACCAATCAGATATACTAGACTTAATAATAATGAATAACTTCAAGAAGCAAATCTTTCAACGGGTCATCCCCGAGATGGCATCTGACCACTTGCCAGTCCTCATAACGTTCATAGCTACTCCAACACTAATCCTACCTCCACAAACTCTAATCAAAGGTAAAATAGACTGAAAGATTTTTCAAAAGACTCTCGACGAGAAACTAAACTCCAAAGTCAAGCTGCCCAATGACAACGAAATCAATTCAGCAATGGCACATCTTAACGAGACAATTGAGGAATGTATGCACAACGCAACGAACAAAACAACACGTAAACACAATCCAATTGCCTATCAAATTCCACCACGCCACATAATCGAACTAGTCAACCAAAAATCAGCAATGGGTAGAGAATGGCAAGAAACAAGAAACAAGCAAACCAAAACCACCCTTAACAAACTTCACATAAAATCAAATGGGAAATGGACTATTCAAACTAATCTTAATACTAATCAAATGGAAAACTACTATTACCAGTTATACTCACGAACAATCGAGCTCTAAGCGGTGGCGGACGACTAAAAAACTACTCAAGCAACCAGAAAGCATCTGGAATATAATAGACAACGGCACTATATATGAAACAGATGGCGAAAAGTGTCAGGCATTTTCGAACCACGTAGCAAATATATTCACATGAAAAATGACCGACGAAAACAAAAAACACGCAACACAAATCATAGAACACATTGAAATGCATCGGCCAGCGACCGTAGATTCAATCGACGAAAGAATCCTACCAGAAGTCAAAACGCTAATCAAAAATTTACCTAAAAAAAGCACCGGGTGACGACTTAATTACGAACCAAATAAAAAAAAACCGGCCAAGTGCGAGTGACTCGCGCACCGAGGGTTCCGTACAAACTTGTATAGTATAGTATTATTATGTAGATTATCAACATATTATGTAGATTATAAAGAAAAATTAGACGAAATATAATATATACAGGATGTTACGGGATTTGAGTATGTCGCATGTCGGTTATAAACAAGCAAAATTTAGACATAATATATACCCTGTATTTATTATGTATATAGAGCGTACGTGATGAAATGCATAACGAATATAAACAAAGAAAATTCAGAATAAACAGCTTGGTGCCAACACATACTTTTTAACCTTCGGACCTTACTTGAAAAGGACCTAACTGTATGCAACCCATATGCTTCTGGAGCCTGACAATACCACTACGACAACATTAGTATATTTTCATAAATTTGTAATAGTAAATTCGCATTTTTCTTGTAATTAAACTACATATTTACGGTTTTCAGATTTTTCCCTTTACATGTGCTGTAAGACACCGCTTCTTGCCAAATTTCATGATTCTAGGTCAACGGGAAATACCCTATAGGTTTTGATTCCCTTGTGAAATAGCAAAATATGCGACATAAACGGTCATATCTTTAGATCGCGTTGACTCACAAGTTTGATTTTTTCACAGCTGAAAGAGACCGCAGACCCGAGTATTTGATACAAATTTCAACTTGTTACCTTTACGCGTTCCTGAGAAAAAGGTCTTGACAGACAGACAGACGGACAGACAGACAGACAGACAGACAGACAGACAGACAGACAGACAGACAGACGGACAACAAAGTGATCCTATAAGGGTTCCGTTTTCGGTACGGAACCCTAAAAACCTAACCTACTTCTTCTAAAGGTGCGTTCTCCCAACGGAGGTTGGTTATCATAATGGTAATACTCATTTTGGACACTGCTCCTCTATCTAAACAAACTCTAAAACTAACATTAACTAACTAACTCTAAACTAACTAACTAACTCTAAACTCTAAACAGGTCTATAGAGGAGCAACCAAACCACTCCCTCAAATTCTTCATCCAGGAGGTCCGTCGTCTTCCCGTGCTCCTCTTTCCTGATATTTTTCCCTTCATGATTAGTTGTATAGTCCATTTTTTTTAAGAAGGCAGTAACTAAAAACCTGATTTACACTATGATAAATGTTCAATCTAGATACAAAATTTGGCGCTAAATTCAAATATGGTTACTTGAATATAAAATTGGTAATTTATTAATGTTTTGATTGAATATCTTAATATTATTGAATAACTTATACAATACTAACAAATAAATGGAGAAAAACGCAAACAATCTAAATTAAACAAACAGATCAGATGACAATTGTGTAGCGACACGGCAGCCATTGACAACTAATAGCTGCAAAAGTATGTGAAAAGAAAGAGAGAAAAGAGGTTGAGATGGAGAAGTAAATATCGTCGGTGTGAACTTCTCCTCGATTTAAGACAATCAGAGAACAAAAAATGAACTATAGTAATTCATAACGATCGCCTCGTATGACGTGGCCCAGATATTGAACTTTTCTGGTTTTTATTGTTTTAATGAGTTCTCGTTCTTTATTCATCTGTTTTCTGTTCTGTTTTCCTCTCGGTACATGCTATTCTTAACATACGTCGGTACACCCATAGTTCCAACGCTTGGATTTTATCCGTATCTTGTTTTTTTAACGTCCATGCCTCCATTGCATATAGAAGGATTGTGAAGTCGTAACATCTTACGAGTCTGATTCTGATTTCCATGTTTAGGTCTCGATTGGTTACAAGATTTTTCGTGAACGCTGTTCTCCATCTCTGTTCGGGCCCTTATCTCTTGTATTTGATTGTTATTTTCATTTATTATCGTTCCCAGGTATTTATAAGAGCTGACTTTTTCTATATTGATGTTGTTTATTGTTAAATTCGCTATAATTGGTCTTTTGAAAACAATCATGAATTTTGTTTTTTTGATGTTCATTTTCAAGTCGTATTTTTGGCTGACGGTATTTAAACGTTCTGTGCTTAGTTGTAGGTCTGTGATATTATCAGCAATCATTATGGTGTCCTCGGCATATCGAATATTGTTTATGGGTTTGCAGTTGATTGTTATACCGGCAGTTTCATCCTCTAATGTTTCTTCAAAGATAGCTTCGGAGTAAAAGTTAAATAACAGGAGCAATAGCACGCACCCCTGTCTTACTCCTTTTTGTATTTCGATGTCTTCTGTTGTTTCATTTTCCATATTAATTAAATAATAAAAAACCTAGCCAAAAATACACTAAAATACATAATAATACTTTTTAACACATAGGCAGCTATACTTCCCCAAAATCTAGAAACACGCGCACATTGTCGGTCCTATTTCACAAACACGGCAAAAACTCCATAGATGTCAAACAATGTCAAAACTCCTCGAGAAAACAATATAAACAAGACTCAACGTCCAAATCGCAGAAAAAAACATCATACCTCCCACGCAATGTGGATTCAGAAAAGGCCACTCAACCCTACATCGACCTCAAAGACTAACTGAAATCATCGAAAAGGGCTATGAAGATAAAAATATACCACCAGCCTCTTCTTAGACGTCACCAAAGGCTTCGACAAAGTGCGGACTAAAATATAAAATACATAAACTTTTCATTCGATACAAATCGGTCATACGCCCACTAATAACATATAGGTGTCTGATATCGGCAGAAACCGCGAAGACAAATCTCAAAAGAATTCAAGCGCTACAAAATAAAGTCTTACGCACAATTTTCAACGCGCCATGGTTCATCCGAAAGAAACAACTACACTATGAATTAAATATGCCAATCATCCAGGAATTCAAATACAAATTAACAAAAACCTTCCACACAAATCTTCAACACTGCGACAACGCTACACACTTCAACCTAGGACTAAAGAATATTCACCAACGTCTAAGTCGCAAACTACCCCTCATATATGAAAACCTCTGGAAATTCCCGCCACTAAGCAGCAACACAACCGACGAAGAATACGACTCAAAGAATAAAATAAATAAATAAGTAAGGTAAATATCTTGTAATTAATAATGTAAAATATTAATATTAATAATATTTAAATATTAATTTGTTGATCTGATAAATAAAGAAGTTAAAAAAAAAACCTGGGCAATTAATTCTTTCCACAAGCGTATAACAGATACTACGAACCCGATCAGGTGAGTAGTCGCGCACCAGTTCAGTCACCCGATTTGGCAGTCCATTAGTCGTTTTAACTAAAGTCGTTTAATTAGTCGTTTTGAATAAACTGGTGCCCAATTATTCACCCGATTGGGCGAACCTTCTCCATAGCGCATTACCTGCTATATCGTTAAGGCGACCACCTTTTTGACCTAGATAAAGCTGGACAAAATTTTTAAATTTAGTTGGGGCGGGCAGTTATATATTTAGCTTGAAAAAATAGCAACTCGGAATATTTTTAAGTCAAAGCTTTAAAAAAAGCGGATCTGAAACTTAATACATCGCGGGATAAGGAACAAATTCTTAAAAATCAGGACCTCTGGTCACCTTATATATCGGTAACCTCAATTCACGCCCGACTAAGATACCTGGATACCACTAAAATATCACTAAAATACCTTCAATATTTAGTAATGATGTAGTGAAATTTACTCCAAATTTTTTAATTTAAATATTTGAAACCAGATGATTTCATTATTTCATTAATTGAAATGAAATCTTGCAAATAATCCCCACTTACCTCTAAACCACAACATCCCTTTAAATGTCCATTGTGCCCGTTTTAATACGACCCCCTAAAAAAATCGTTTAAAGTTGCCGAAAAGCTCGTTCGTCTTACTCTCACATTTTACCTTTGAGATAAAAATCAACTTTATTATCTTTCGTGATCTCTGTAGAATTGAAATCCGTGAATTTTCCGCCCACTTGTTTCATTTGCACCCCTTTCATTTCGCAAGGAAACCTTTCAATTATAACAAGCTTGCCGACATCGACAGTTTTTTATATAAATCGGTACGTCAAAGAGAGATTCGAAAGGGCGAATCAAAACAGGTCAATTTCATTTCGAGAAATTCACAAATTGTATTGTTAACAAGTGCAGAAATAGTGAAAAGATTTTGTTGTGAAATGAAAATGGAAAGATTTCAACGCCAGATTACCCTTTGAGAATTCTTTTAAAATGGATATTTTAATAATAATAATACATATTTATTGCTATACTTATAATACAATAAATGCAACAATAGGCGATTGACCTGTGGTCTTTCAGCCAGGAATAAACATATATTGAACCAAAAAGTGTATAAAAATCATTTGATATGAGGATGAACATGTTTGAATGTCTAGTTTGTCGTTTTTCGTAGATTAATTATATAATGTAGCATATGAAATATTTCAATTAAAATTTATTTTTAATAATATAATAAAACGAACGTTATTTTATGGAATAATTTCTTTCTAACTTGCGTGAACTTTTAGAGTTTATTTAAGGAACTAATTGGACAGGTGAAGTTTAGCAAATTCTATGAATATTAAAATATATTCGGTTGATTCGGTGTATTCATGCGGAGAACACCTTAATTTTAACGTAATTTTTGTATAATTGTCCTGCAATGACTCGACGATTCTGCTAGTCTTTACCATTAAACAATTTTACATAACAGTAAACTCGTTCACAGTCAATGGATACATTACATTAAAAAACCGTTTATATATTGACAAATTACTAGCATAGAAAAAATATAATTAATAATGTTTATAATATATAACGTATGTATATATTAATAATGATATTATAATATAATATCATAATCAAAGGTGTGAAGTATGAAATAATATTACAATTTTATGCTTCACACTTTTTAATTTATTAATTACTTTAGTCAGATCTGACTGTTTATAGTCTTAAACAAAAAAGAAAAAAAGATCAGTGTCCACGGGCTATTTGATATTTATATATTTATATTTGAAATCTACAGAAAATGTTTGATTTGAATTTCCTTACCAGTAACATTAATTGTCTCATCTGTAGTCTAACGCCCTATATGTAATATTAATTACTGGATTAATATAAAATCATATATTAAATTATTACTTGCTGTGTCGTGCTTTGGGAATACCTATTTATTTCAAGAGATGGGATATATTATTAAATGTAAATTATATTAAAAATTAGAGATTAAAAAACAGAGAGTATAAATAAAAGTTAAAAGACAATGAATAAATTATAAAAATAATGGATTCTCATTAATTAATAGTAGTATATATTACTCAAAAATTAAGAAACTATTCCTACCGAATATTTGATGACATACAAAAAAATCTCAACAATGTGAAGAAAAGTACCGAACAAATTTAGCAGACTAGTCTTTTTAAGTGTCAACACAATTATACTATTATGAAAATAGTATTCATATTATTTCTTATTATCACAGTGCAATAAAATATGGGGTTAAAAACGCACTGAACTTTTAATGCACAAGAGGTCTTAGTAAAATGATCCCTTTAAGTCTTGCCGAAGTGGGTATAGAGAGAGAGTGAAAAAAATTTGTCATGGTTGTATTTCATTGAGAGAAAACTTGTTCAACATGCCCTCAGGTATGTGGGGTTTGGCAGTGTATAATATTCACACAATAATTGTCGTGTCGCTTAAGTGGCTGTCAATCATCGATTAATATAATAAAAGTGTCCCGAATACAGACAATGAAAATCCTTATGGATTTTTTTATTTTATTTCCTTTCTCCCAACGTTTGCGACGAGAGTCATTCAATCATATGAGTATTTATACTTTTTTGATGTCTTAAATTGGATGTGATCAACGTAATTTATCATTGCTTGCGTCAAGTAGCCTATTGTTAGTCTTTAGCAAAGGTTTAATTTTTAACACGCCTATTATTTATTCATTATATTTTGACTAATTCTGATGTTTAATCATATAGCCTTTATTTACATATTAAATGATTTGTATCGGCAATCCTTCTGACTGTTGAACTGTTATTTCCAAGAGATAATTTTTTTACATATTAAATGAAAATTATACAATTCAAAAATTCAATGTGAATGCATTACCATTTCAACCCTTGATAAACCAGCAATCATATCCAGCAACAATTTTTATCTTTATTATTTTTTAACATATCAATATCGTCTATTTACTAACTAGATAAAATCTAATATTATTTTTTGCCTTGTAATATAGTTCTGATGAGTAACAACTGTAATTATAACGAGTCGTAATTTTTTGCCGAACAAAAGAGGATCAACTGAAGTCCCCAACGGTAACATGATATTCGAATGTAGTAACAGTATATTTAGACGTAATGGTACAAGCTGAGGATGCTTATTATATTCGAGTTAAAGGTCGTGTGGACTTTAAAACGCTTTTATTAGAGAAGAGCATATTAATAAATACATTTAGATAAAATCTTTAGGGTTGACAATCTGTTATATTTTTTATGAACCAACAAAATAAATCTAATATATAGAGCCTATATAGATAAAACCAATTTAGAAGTCTTGTCTGAAAGTAGCTAGCATAGCAAGACTAGAAACAGCTTCTAGACAAATCTAAAATTATATAAACTACTTCTATATAGACTAGACAAGATAGACAAGACTATAACGACAATACTAGACAGACATAGACTAGGCAGAAAATACTAGAGGGACAAGACTAGACAGAAAATACTAGACAGATAAGACTAGAACAAAAAGCACGAGGAAGTAAAGACCGTTTAGTCTGTTTAGTCTTGTATTGCCCCCAGAGAAGACTAGACACACAAGACTAGACGAACAACAGTAGGGCGACAAAACTAGGCAGGCAAGACTAGATAGATTAGATTAAAGAGAAAAGCCTAAACAGACGCGACTTAAAAGACAAGAGTAAACAGACAAGACTAGACACTTTTTTTTATTATGTGGTGTTGGTGGCACCTTTCGGTTAACCATGCAAGTAAGCCCCCTGAAACTAACCCAAACACTCCGAAACTGCTTGTCGCATTTGTTCAGGGTGTTGGATGACATTGTCTTACATTTGTACTATCTACTTCCCCCTTTTGCGTCGGATGCGCTCTCGATGTTGTGGAGGTATACTCGGAAACAGCCGTGGCCCGTGAGGACGTAGTTGAGGTAGTATCAAACTTCCCCATGTCGTCGAGTAACCCTGGTGTATATCCGGGATGAGGATCCCGTCCACTGGCCTTTTGTGGAATTATTCCACTCTACATGCCACTCTTAAGTGAGTTTGGTACCGGTCTCCTTTCTAGATGTTTTATTTTTTCCTGCCTCATATCGATAATTTCTAAACCTCGCCAATAATTGAATGGGAGGGATACCTGCAATTATCAAAACTGCATACACGTAGGGCACTTTTTATCTGAAACACAGCTAATTGGTTTATTTTTACTTTGATAAAGACATACCTATATGGGAGCTCCATAAAGCATAGCAGAGTGGGCCACAGTGCTTATGAGCCTGCGTTTACTGCATCTAGGTCCCCCCACATTGGGCATTTGTTTTTCGAATACCGCAGTAGTTTCCATGCCAGTTTCCGCCGCTTTTTTAATGTGCTTTGTAAAGGACAGTCTTTTGTCGATTGTGATGCCAAAATTTTTGTCCTTTGGTTTAATATCCACACCCATCACTTTAAAAGACATAGGATCCAAATTTCTATATCCCGTTAACAGTTAATTTGTTCTATGGCCAATGTAGCTCTAAGCATAGTATCTCTTTCATTATTTCCTACTACAGTGAGAGCCAGATCGTCCACAAAACCAATGATGTTAACTCTCTCTCGAGTAGCTTCAGCCTGAGGACACCGTCGCAAACTGGGCCGGATTTCAAATTTACGGCGACAAATATAGAATTTTACAATGTCTCACAATTAATGAAAACCACTTAAAATGTATTGTTTGATAACCCATTCACAATAATACATACAAATTTATGCGAGAAACCAATGCCATTGGTTGTGGGAACGTGTCAAACATCTCTCTTGTCCCTTCGGTACCAAGAAGGAATTAATGCTCTCGATATTTCACGAAGTAACAACGCCTGTTTTGTGTTTGTGCTCAAAAATTGTGACCTTTTTAAATATGGAGAATATAGCATCAAGTATGTATTTACATGTAATAATATCAAATTTGTAGAAAGTTTTAATTAATAGGGTTATAAAATAAGTTTTGTTAACGACTAATGTAAATTTTCTTTATTATTTTCTTTATATTTTAAAAAATCTTGTAATATACCGCAATACATTGATTTAAAAAAAAATCCGCATAGTTCCGTTAAATTAAATAGTTGGTAAGACAAACATTGACAATTCTAGGAAAGCAATAATCCCATCCACTTTGTTCCTAATAACCTAAACTTACTTAAAATTGCACCTTTTTTTAAAAAAGTACTAGGAATGCCTCGAATGCCCAACTATCTCAATGAAGAATGTTTACGAGAAACTACTGATGATATCGTTAGTGATGATGAATAAGGTGCAGATAGTGATGATGATATTGATTTTGACGAAGATCAGTCGTGAACTTGTAAAAAATGTTGCACTATCACTTTTGTCATAAATATATTTTTCCACTTACTTTTGCATTTTTAATTAATTAAATATATTAGGATCATCAGAATGTCATCACAAAATAATATTTGAAGCAAAAAATTGAAATGAACTTTTTATTTTTGTCGCCGTACATTGGTAATCCGGCCCAGTGTTCGTCGTTGAGTACGGTCCGCAGGGTTGGTCCCATTGCGGAGCCCTGTAGAACATTATTGCTCACAAAGCTACGTATCATACTTAGTAAATATGTTGGTATATCACTTTGCGTTAATTCAACCTTGATATGCTGCCGAGTATAAGGCTTTCCGGATGTCTTGCATTATAAGCGCACATATTTTCCTGGTTCGTTTTGTCATTTCCGCTTCATTTATGACTTATTTTACAGCATCTATTGCAGAGCTACCTTTCCTAAATCCAAATTGTCTTTAACATAGGATTATTCCGTTTTCTAGTTCTTTTTTAAAACTTGCTAAAATTAGTTGCTCCAGCATTTTGCCAGCGACGTCAAAGGCCCGTATTTGTTTCCTTTTTTATTAATGCTAATTTAGCCTACTTCCATCTGGAAACGTATCAGACAGTAGACTCTTGTTTAATATTTCCAGTACTAGACAAGCGAAGTTTTTTTGTCATTAGTTTTACAGCATCCGTGGGGACACTATCGGGTCCTGGAACTCTGTTGCGCGGACAGCTACTTGCTACTTCTCTATTAGCTCTTCTTCAGTGAACGGAGAGGTATTACGTTGCTCCCAGGTTGATTTGGGGTGGACTGGAAATAGTACGTTGGTCACCTCTAGCATTTTATTCATCGAACATTATTAATTCAGCTGTCAAATACGTAGGCTCCTAGTCGCTATTCGTTAAGCGTCTCCCCATATATCGTTTACCGTTTCCCCATGTAATGGGATGTCTTGGGATTGGCAATGGGATTTCTTTGAGGGGTTAATTTCCCTTTTAAGTTGTTTTTGGGATCGGTGTACACTTGATTATACAATATGTTCCTTTAGAGTTCGCAATGACCTGGTTTCACCAGTAGGCAAATAAGCGAGATAGTAGACAGCTATTACTAGACTAGACAAACACCAGACAGACAAGACTAGACAGAAAAAAAAGGGTTTAGTGAGTGAGAGCCTCACACGCAGGCTGGTAAAGCTTCCCCAAACCACAATAAAAAAAGAAAAACAGACAAGACTAGACAGGCATAATTGAACAGATTAAACAAGCAAGACCATACAAACCAATTTAGTCTACACATTCAGGTCAAGATAGACTATTCCGACAGTACCGACAAGATATATATATATATATATATATATATATATATATATATATATATATATATATATATATATATATTAGGGTGGGCCAAAAAAAACTTTTTTTTTAGCTACTACAAAAATATCGTCCAGGATGACGAAAAAAAAATTCTAGTAAAGTTTCAGCCCTTAATATTAATATTAAGAGGTGGCTCATTGTGATTTTTGATTTCCCATTTAAATAACATAAGAAGTTATTTTGTTTTTGTTTGGATTTTTAATGCACTCGAACGAATAAATGCTTCGTGGAAATAAATACACATTCTTGTAGGAAATTTAACGATCTACAAAAAAGTCTGAAATGATTTTTTGCTAAGTTGACTCGTTTCAAAGTTATTCGAGGTTAAAGTCCAACCTCAAATAGTTGAGGATAACTTTCACAATTTCTTATAATCTATCACAAAATAATGACTCAAAAACATAAAATATCTTAGTTTTCGTAAATCTTATCGAGTTTTTTTTGATAAAACAATAAAATTTTTACAAAATATCGATAATCGTAAGAAAAAACTATATTTTCATACCTAATAAAAAAAAAACACTCGGAGCTGTACTTTACCTGAGAGCATCATTCCCTGAAAAATTAATAAGTGCTTTATTTGCACTTTACTATTAGGTTATGTAAAATATTAAGAATCATGTTTCAATAATTTTTCAATTGTGATAAAACTGTTTATTTTATAACTTGCCATTTTTTTAATCTCAAAATCAAACTAAATTTTTTTTGTTACAATTGAGAAATTTTTGCCTGTGATTTTTAACTACTTGCAATAAATAAGTTGCAATATTTATTGCAAGTATTTAAAATTCACAGGCAAAAATTTCCCAATTTTAACAAAAAAAATTTAGTTTGATTCTGACTAAGATATTTTATGTTTTTGAATCATTATTTTGTGACAGAGAAAGAAATTGTAAAAGTTATCCTCAACTATTTGAGGTTGGATTTTAACCGCGAATAACTTTTAAACGAGTCAACTTAGTAAAAAATCATTTCAGACTTTTTTTTGTAGATCGTTAAATTTCCTACAAGAATATGTATTTATTTCCACGAGACATTTATTCGTTCGAGTGCATTAAAAATCGAAACAAAAACAACAAAAATTCTTATGTTATTTAAATGGGAAATCAAAAATCACAATGAGCCACCTCTTAATATTTAATATTAAGGGCTGAAACTTTACCAGAATTTTGTTTTCGTCATCATGTACGATATTTTCGTAGTAGCTAAACAAAAAAGTTTTTTTTGGCCCACCCTAATATATATATATATATATATATATATATATATATATATATATATATATATATATATATATATACCGACCGACAATACTAGACAGGCAAGAGTAGACACTAAATACTAAATGGACAAGACTAGATATCACTAAGATTAAAACAAAAAGGACGAGACACAAGACTATTTAGTCTTGAAGTGCCTCCAGATAAGCCTAGGCACACAAAACTACACAAACAAGACTACACACTACACAGACAATGCTAGATAGACGAGATTAAAAAAAGAAAACTGAACAGTAAAGATTTAACAAAAAATATTAGTCAGACAAAACTAGACAGACAAGACTAGATAGATAAGACTAGACAGACAAGATTGGGTATCAATATTGGAAAAATCTATACACTGAGCATGCTAATCAGACAAAACTCTTGTAGACAAAACTGGACATACAAGACTAGTCTTGTTTGTGTTGCTTTTAGGGGCTATGGCTATGGGAACTATTGGTTGACAAAATAATGTTACCTAAAACGCAGATACACAGATAATAGTAATAACAGATAATACCACATTTATGACTAGGAATTGACAAGACTGGATAAATATGGCAAGATGAAACGAACATTGAGTTGGATAAAACTAAATTCCATGAGGAATTAGAGATTCTATTATTTGTTGGTAAATTACCCAAAACATAATAAAAACTTCCACTTTAAACGAAATAGCTTCGCGTTTAAAAATAAACACAATTGTTGTTTTGTCCGTTCGTCCATATTTGTCACGTTAACTTTACAAACCGTAAAATTACTATTATGATATTGTGAACACCTTTGGAAAAACTCCACGTGCACATTTGCAAGATGAATGTGTAAAGTCAATGGGCCAAAGAAATACCGTACGAGTCCGGCCGTAGCTGGTAGTCCTTCTGTCCCAAATTATACCCTAATATGTCCAAAAATTGTTTTCTCAAAAACGTTTCTTTTTTTCTTGTACAAGCCGACGGAGCTTGTAAGCTGATTGTATGAATGAAGTGGATTTTACTATGAGCGGCATACTCAATTGGAAAATATTCCATTGATACATATATTTTTTATTTTTCTTGGTATTAATAGTACTCCATTTACACTGAGGGATGTTTCGAGGACTTTTGCTCATGACAATATTGGTGATTGATAAGATTCGAAAAGAATTTATGCCACAATACCAGAAGGGTCTATTTTTTAGATTTAATGTAATTGTGTTGCCTTTTCTAACTTTAACTTATTTACTCTGACAATTTGTGATTGATTAAGTTTACAAGTTTTTAGAAGAGCTATTAACGAAATAGTTCGTAGTAAATTTATATTCTTTCTTTTTAATCCGTAATTGGTGATGATAATTTTCTCTAAATATAAATAGGTTTTGATATATCTCAATTAAAAACTATGTAAAAATATATAGCTAGATATGTCGCTTGAAATTTAAGCTTTGAATGTTGAATGTCTTATTTTATTGTTGGTATTATGCATCCTTAAATAATAATTATAAAGGTATGCAATGACCTTTAAATTAGTATTTAAGGGTGTATATTACCAACAATAGCATAAGACATTCAACATTCAAATGCTTAAATTTTGGCGACATATCTAGCTGTATTTAGGGTATGGTTACGCAAGTCGTACCACCGCTTACCTTTTAAATATTAGGGGTAATATCACGTAAAGAGCTTCTTCCACAAAACGAGTTACACCCTAGTCAAAACCATATTGTTTCACATCGTGTTTGTCCCAGCTAATACCGTGGAAAGGCTATCTCTCAACAACTAAGTTTATTGCAATTGTCTTATATTTTTTTCTGTTTGTTTATTAGTTTATATTGAAGTATATTGTTGATAAAATCATGCTTCATATTTTTAAGTCATGCAGTTTCATTTAAGTCATTGTTATGTATCTTACAACTATAAATCATGTATCTTAAATCGTACCTACATGGCATCATATACATTAATTGAGAAAAAGAAAGTTTTATTATAATTGTCCAATTTTAAGCGTAAAGTTAAATGGCCCTGCATTTAACTTCTTTTTAATCATTCTTCGGACGATTCGGATCTTTTGAACGACTTCGTGTTTTCTTCTTCTTGTAAATCAAAATTCTGACTTGTTTATAGATATATGACGGTTTGAAGACATTAAAATCAATATTTTCTGGAAAAAGTAGTACCGAGATGCGTTCTGGCTTCCCTAAAAAAGTACCGAAACGACATTTCGGTGCGTTGCGGCCCCACTACACCACTGAATGTAACCCCGCTCATCAAATGTTTTTCATTTCATTGATCTTATTTTAGTAAGTTGATTTTTGTTTTCGTCCTTGGTGTTGATACACAATTTGAATTTTTAAATGAGATTTTTTTTTAGAATTCGTTGTAAAATTAAAAATAAAATTTGTATTAAATACAAAACAATGTTTATAAGTAAGACTTTTATAATTAATTACGAATCGTCAGAATAATTAAACCAAAATATTAAACCAAATTTTATCGTCATTTATATTTTAAACAAAAGTGTGTCGTTTTTTTTATTTAATCAATTTTCACTGCGAGTCAGCGAAATAAAAGTTTTAACTAATATTCACTGAAAAAAAATAATTGCATGTATTAAAAGCAGAAAAAAGCTAGTATCAATAATTCACGTTTGCAGCTGTACGCATCTCATTATTTCATTAGCCAAAGCCAAATTTTTTATACCCTTAACATGACACGAAAAGCCCCTTTTTTGATTTATGGGGTAGTTTTCAAGTACATTTTCCTTCAATTAGTTATCACCGCATTATGTAACAGTTCATATCGAGTTCTTGGAGGTTTTGTCTAAAGTGAGCTCTCAACGGGCCATAAATTTACTACCGCGTTTTTTATTACCTTTTTCTAAATTTATTACTGCAATATAATTTCTATGAGCTGTAATTGTTGGCCGCTTTTGTCATGCAATTATGTAATGAGTATACAAACAATCTTCTAATTATTGATACTTATTATGTAAATTAATACAGACTTTTTTAAATATATAAATTAAAATTTGTTGCTATAAAAAAATCCTCCATACAATCGAAATAATTTTATGATTTCCCGGTTTTATAAACTTTTTTTCAGTTTTATAAACTTTGGTTTAAATACCTTTATCAATTCACACACCAAAATGAACCCATTAATAAATACATTATTGTATATGAAGAATGTCATTACTATAATCGTATGTAAAAGTATCCAAATCGTGCGTAAAAGTAAGGTGACCAACTATTTTTTGTTCAAAAAGAGTACACTTTGCAAGTATTTCATAGGTGAAAAAAAAAGAAGAAAAACGATAAAAACTTTTCTTTTAAAAAAATATTTTTCTTCGGAGTGGACTTTTTTTGCTAAATGAGGATGTTGGTCTAATAATGTAGCCACATCCGAACAACTTTCATTTTGCATATTAAATTTGACTCTTAAGACGGCAGATAATGTTTTTTTACAGAAAGTTGCGACTTCTCACTGCTCCAATAATCATTCCCTAGTGAAAATACCCTTTCAACAGCAGCATTAGTGCGTGGACAACATAAGGAAATTTCTATTAAAACTTTTAAATTTTCATGTGAGATATGTTCTACTCTAAAATGCCGAAAGATTTCTACCTATCTTTTGTCAAGTTCTATTTTGAAAATAATTTTCTCATCGTTCCATTTCTTCAATTTCCTCTTCATTTAAATATAAATTTACTCTTCGAATTACTTCAAAGAGAAAATTGTCATTAATAACAATATCTTTTACTTCCTTCATTACAAATTCGACTGCTGAAGAAACTTCTGTCCATTCAATTATCTAAATATAATAAATTCATAATCTAAATTATTCAAAAATTAATCTAATTATTCAATAATCTAAAAAAATGTTTTAGAAATACAAATGAGTATAAAATTATACAAATGAGTACTTTCAGAGTACAGGATTTGAAAAGAGTACGGTTTGCGAAAAAAGAGTAAAAAACTCAGTAAATGAGTATAGTTGGTCACCTTAGTAAAAGTCCAATGTAAATCAAATGGAGTTTCATTATTAAAGGATTTCTGTTTGTTGTTTCTTGGCAACAACTTACGTCACTGATGAAAAACATAGACGTAGTGAAAAATTTTCTGACGTATAGTAATTAAATTAATTCTTTTTATTTTGAATGAAGAAGTCTCGGCCTCTCAGTCTCGATTTATCTGGCGCTCATATAACTTAACCTAACCATAACCTAATCTAGATTAAATCTAGGTTAACCTAGATTACATCGACAACGACCAAATAATGTTCCCATCACTATGAGTTTTTACCAGTTAGCAATTTTTTTCCACGGGTGCGCTGAACGTTATAACCTTATTGTATCAGTGATTTGAAGTATGTTGTCTGCCAAAATTACAATTTTTACAATATTATCGGTAAGAAACATTATTTTTGTATGTATGACACACGTGTGTGAAAGACTTTTGTGCACACTTGTATCATAAACTATTATTAATGAAAAATAAGAGATTAAAAAAATAAGAGTAATTATAAAATACTGCTTCTATTTACATTTTCTATAATATTTTATTTTATTTCTAAAATTCCAGAAAAGTGTTTATGGGCCATATTTTGCTGATAATTGTTTTAGCTCGAGTCGATTATAATGAAAATCGGAAATAAATTATTTGAATAAAAGTTGTTTCATTTTCTTCGACCAATACCTAAATAAAAGGCTTTCTATAAAATAACTCACAGTCTTTGACATTTGCGGTTAAGGCAGATCATTCTGTTTCACTAGTCGTTTGATTATTTACAAAACAGATTTTACTAATGAGATAAATGTAAATAACAGATAATCGGGCCGGGCCGATTCTGTAAGAGAAACGTTAAAAGTTAATTGAAAAGACGCCGTTATTTTTTTTTTGATTTGCGCAAATTTAATAAAAAAAATAAAAAACATAAATAATAAAATAACAGGTATACTAACTAGTCTCCTCTAGTATTTCTATTATTTTATTTATTTATTTTTATTATTAGCGGAAATAGAAAATTGTTTGTAAGTAGTTAATAGAAAAAAACAGCATATTCTCAATTAACTTTTTACGCATTTTATAATTCAAATAATTTTTAAGAAATGTTTGTAAAGAATATTTGAAAGAAAGAAATCTTAAAAGAAACTAGAAATAAAACAGATGGATAGGACAGATAAAAAAATAACATTATAGATTATGGTATTTAAGAAGTTTTAATAAATAAATTCGATTTCCCAGATCTGTGAAACGTTTTCTGAGCCATCTGACATTCGAGAAAATTATTCTATTATTCGTGCATCTGGGTTCGATTGGCATTTTAACTTCACCTGGTTTGAGATACTTTTAGCAATGAGTAAGCTGTTTTTTTCCTGAAATGTTTTCCACCGGTATTTAACACCAGCATACCTGAAACTTATTCTATTTAGAGCTAGATTTTATTGATAGATAAATGTGCCAATCAAATTGAAAATATCTCTTTTGTAACGAAATTTCTTGTTTCGCATTCTAATAACATCTGCGACTTTTTAAAATTGCATTAACTTCGAACTATGGTGTCTTGTCACACCCCTCATCAAACCACAATTATATTTCTTTTCAATCTCTATTTTGATTTTTTTTCTAATTAAGTCATTATTAGTCAATTGAACAAGCGAAAATAAATAAAACATAACATAGTAACAATTCTATTCAAAGAAGAGATGATAAGACTAGGTACAGAAGACTAAACCGAGACCATATTAGACAAATATGACAAAGCAAACAAGACTGAACAAATAACCTGGACGAACAAGCTTACATGAACTAGACTATACAGAGAAGACTAGCCAGACAAGACAAAAAGTTAAGATTAGATTGTTAAGACTAGTTGATAAAAACTAAGATATGACTGGACGAGAAGTGAATAGAGAGACTAGAGCCTTGCTATACAGGCAAGGTCAGGTAGACAAAAAAAGACAAAACTATAGGCTCGAGAATAGACAGTGAGGACTAGATGAATAGATAAGACAAATAATACCAGAAAACTAAGACTGAACAGACAAGACTGGAGGAACTAGGTATAAAACAATAAATACTAAATAAAATTAAATATATTACTAAGTAATCTAACAATTAGATTACAAGACTAGATAGAAAAACAAATAATCTCAGAAACTATTCAAACTAAAACTAGTATTACCAATTTAATTTCGTCGTATATATAATTTCATCTATATAGACTTACTACTATAATTTAATAGTTTAGTATATTGCATTTACACATTAGTTATGCTGGTTGAGAAAAATTGTTTAACGATTTAGGTGTATACTTTGAATTTCTATTGTTAATTCATGTTGTCAACTCTTTTTCCGTTTTAGGCGTTTTATATTTATCAATCGATCTCTTTAGTAAACTGTGAATTGAAAGTAAGATCACCCCATGTAATTTGATTGATGTGACATGATAAAAATCATCTGGCCATTTCGGATTCGATTCTACTTGAGTTCATGTTTAGAAAAAATCAATGGGCGGAATTTTATTGTTAAACTGAACCTTTTTTTGCATATTGAATATTTTTTGTGTATTAAACATTAGTGTTTGAATCTTAACTTCACAGATTATAATTTCTAGGAAATTGTTTTATACATATCGTTAACAAAGTTAACATCATTGCGTATAGAACGTATAACTAATCTTTCTTTAATAAACTTTCTTAAAAACAACTACTTCACTGGCAAAGCTTTGCCAGTTCCTTTTCAGCTTTGCCAGTGAAGTAGTTTTGAAGAAAGTTTGTTAAAGAAGGATTAGTTATACGTTCTATACGCAATGATGTTAACTTTGTTAACGATATGTATAAAACAATTTCCTAGAAATTATAATCTGTGAAGTTAAGATTCAAACACTAATGTTTAATATCATTAAAAACTTCCAACTCAACAAAATATATATATATATATATATATATATATATATATATATATATATATATATTTATTTATTCTATTCTGCACTTTATCCAACCAATCGATATTTTCCCAGCTGCTAATAGCTTTTCTCTTCCCATTTTGATAAAATCACTGTGGCAATTTGGTTTTCCGTAAATTGCCACAGAGATTTTGGTTTTTGGGGAAAATATACCTTAGCATACCTTCTTCAATTTCTTAAAAGATTTTAAAAAGCTCGTTTTCTGCTCAAAATTTAACATATCTTGATAATTAAAATATTACTGAATCCTTTCGACAAAAAAATGTAATTTATATTTTAAAGCTTTGTTACTATGTTCTTTAATACACAAACTGACTAATAACATAATTAAATATAATTACTAGTACTATTTGGCTCTTGCACTAACATGCTATGAGAGACCATGTGGTTTGCTAGAATATTACTTGTTCTTCTTGTGCCTATCCGCTCCGGATGTTGGTGACCATCATAGATATGTCAGTTTTGGATGTTCTGAATAGTTCTTCACTCATGTGTGAAGTCTATGTTCTTAAGTTTTCAAGCCAAGATGTTCTTCTTCTTCCTCGTCCTCTTTTACCAGGAATCTTTTCTTGAAGAATGTTCTGCAGCTGTTTATACCTATATCCATTCCTCATTACATGACCTAAATATTGTACTTTCCTGCATTTTACTGTTTTCAGGACTTCTTTTCCTTTCTTCGTTTTATGGAGAATGTTATTGTTTGTAATTTTATCTGCCAGTGACACTCAAAACATTCTCCTGTAGAGCCCATCCCAAAGGCCTCAAGTAGTTTACCCATCGTCTCGGTCAAAGTCCAGGTCTCAATTCCATAGAAAAGAATGGAAAATATATATACCAATATATAGTAACATAGAAATCTTAATTTTGTTTCTATTGAGAAGAAGTAGCTCTTAAACACAATAGCCATTTTATAAAATGCAGCTCTGGCTTTCTCTACCCGGACTCTAATTCGTGTGAATTGTTCCAATGGTCATTAATGTTGGTTCCCAGATATATGTTTTTGCTTATTTGGTCAATAGAAGTACCATTCATATTAAGAACGAAGTTTGGTAGGTCTATGCCTTTCTTGCTGATGACCATGAACTTTGTTTTATTCATGTTGATATCTAAGCCATAACGCTCACTACTTTCGCCGATTCGAGAGACACGGTATTGAAGACCATCCAAGCTGTCAGCAAATATTACAGTATCATCAGCGTAGCGGATATTGTTCAAATTCTCTCCATTCACAGGTATTCCTTCTTCCACATTTTCGGGGCCTTCTTTGAAGATATACTCTGAATAAAGATTAAATATCAATGGCGACAAAACGCAGCCCTGTCTCACTCCTCGGCATATCTTTACTGTGTCAGATTTCTCATTTTCTACCCTTACGGCTGAATACTGATTCCAATATAGATTAATTTTTAGTTGGAGATCTTTGTCGTTTATCCCACGGTTATTTTTTATCACCTCGGCCATCTTGTAATGTCTATAAATCTATCAAATCCCTTTTAATAGTCAATTAAACAGGCATAAAGATCACAGTTTATGTCTCTACACGTCTGAAATAAGATTTGGATGCAGAACAAAGCCTCTCGAGTACCAACAGCATTTCTGAAGCCAAATTGTGTAGGTGACATTTGTTTTTCACAAACTTTGTAGATTCTTGTGTGAATGATTTTCAGTAGGTGGCTCATCAAACTTATGGTTATGAAATCACTGTATTTTTTAGCTCCTCGTTTCTTTGGCAAGATTGTAAACTCTGATTGAAGCCATTTTTGCGGAATGTTCCCCGAATTATAAATTTTATTGAAGAGTTGTGTCAACCACTCAATTTGTTTTTCATCAAACAACTTATGGAATTCACAATGTATCCCATCTGATCCTGCTGCTTTGCCATCTTTCAGTAGAAGGTGTGCAGTAGCACACCTTACTTCTTCTGCTATAATATCTGGTCCTGCTTTTGTATTAACTTATGGTGGAAGGTGGAGCTGGTCTATCATCGTGGAAAAGGTATTCAATATAGTTCTTCCAAGCAAGTTTCCTTTCATTTTTGTTGATGATTAGCTTACCATAACTACCTACTAATGGAGACGAATGTCTTGTACGGAAGTTCACAGACTTTATTTTACTTTCTTATGAACATTGAAGCTGTCATATTTCCTTTGTAAAGTTTCAATCTCTGAGCATCTTTGTTTCATTTCTTCTTCTTTTGCTTCTCTGATTTTTCGCTTGATAATTTTGTTCAGACTTCTGTATTCGTCTGGGTTTGCCTTGCAGCTTCTTCTTGGATCCATTATTTGTAATATTACGTCAGTCATGACTTTCTTTTCCTTGTTTCAATGCTGTAACATTTCCTCTTTTATGTCATCGATTCTTTTAGATAAATTATTTATCATTTCTGCTATATTATCCATAGATGGTGTTTTGAAATTCTCGCTCAGTTGATCTTTCACTTCACTTCTTACTGATGGTTCTTTCAATTTTCTTATATCGTATTTTAATGCCATTTTTTCTTCTTTTCAATTTTTCTCTGAACACTCCAACTAAAAGATTGTGATCTGATAGTAGGTCAGCTCCAGCGTACGTTTTGACTGAGATAAACTGTTCCTATACCTTTCATTTGCTAAAATATAGTCAATCTGATTTCGGATTATGTTATCAGGGCCATCTCTTGGTGATTTCCAGCTATACAATCTTTTTGGAGGGAGTTCAAAGAATGTGTTAGGTATTATAAGACCATGTTCAACAGCAAGAGTGCTTTGTCTATTACCTCGTTCATTTTTTTCACCAAGGCCATATGGACTTATATGGTTACCCAGACGACCATTTCCTACTTTAGCATTAAAATCTCCCATTATTTTCAAAATGTCTTGTTTTGGTAATTTATTTATAACGTCTGAAACTGGAGAGTAAAATTCTTCTATTTCTTCATCATTGTACTGAGTAGTCGGTGCATATATTTGAACAATATTTACTTGTGCTGGTTTAACATTCATTTGAAGTAACATTATCCTCTCTGATACTGGCTCGAAATTAGTTGCACATTTCAACACTGATTTATCGACAATCACACCTACTCCCGAGTAATAAACTCTATGTTCATCAATGTCACAGTAATTAGTGTCAGGCCACCTCATCTCACTGATACCCATAATTTGGATCTTCAGCCTTTTCATTTGTTGTATAGCATTGTGTATTTTCCTACTTTGTGCCATTATCTGTGCATTCCATGTGCATAGCTTTGTGTTTAGGTTCGATAGTTTCTCTTTCCTTGATCCATAAACGATAACACTCAAAGCCGTCTTCCACGGAGATCCGAACGGAGGACTAGAAACTCCGGAACATTTTGCTTCGAGCTCACTCATAACCATAATGATCATACTAAGGATATCCATCAGGATCTTTAATGAAGTGGTTTCCTATTGCCTTCTGCATTCTACGCCGTTGACCAACTGTTGGTTCATCCGTCTTCAGAGGTAATTTCTTACCCCGAGGACAAGAGAGTGCGTAAACATCTGCCTGCACATCCGCCCTCCAAGGAAGCCGTTGGCACTTGGTAGTGGGGGACCTCATAATATTATCCCTATTATCCCCTGTTTGTTCGTTCGAATAATTAGGGTGTTTTAAATTATATATCTCTTTATAGTCTTGCACAATTGCAATTACTTGTACCGCGTTCATGGTAGAATAATATTTGTGAACAAGACGATAATCGAAGGTAAATGGCGGGCGACGCGGAGCGAGTGAGCGCAAGGAGTCCGTCCACTGATGACATTCCGAATGACATCATCAGCACGCATCGCAGAAGTTGCCCCTCCGAGCATCGGCATCGGCGTTGCCGACGGGTAGATTTGTGCGATCCGTACGATGCGGATCAGAGGACGCACTTGTATTACTTCTTATACAAAGAATACTACGATCCGTTTGATGCGATGCGTACGATACTTACGATGCGAAACTGTGGACGCCTACCTTTATATTGCAATTTTAAAATATCGATTTTATTTTTCTTCATTAATATTTTTATTGATGCTAGCGGAAGAATTTTTTTTTTATGTCGACGACTGTTCATAAAGTCTTGTACTAAAATGTTGCAACGGGCCATGTGATGAGCGTATGAAATGTTTTATGAAAATTTTCAATAAAATTACATTTAAACTACACCCTGTAAAATTAATATCATCCGGCACATGTTTTAAATGATGCATATTTAAATCAGCAGATTTATCTCCGTAGAAGTCCGTAGAAGTTTCAACACAAAATAACACTTTGCTTTTTGTTTACAGTAGAGTGTGGTTAATTGGACAACAACAGTACAGCTATACAAAAAAGTAAGAAATGATGATCTTTCTTTATCAAAAACATTTTTGAATAACATGATTCCTAGATAAAGAGTAATTAATTTAAATTCTATAGCCTTATTGCGAGCAAAATCATTTAGAGATCGGCATTTTCTTGAAAACTCTTCAAGTATTTGTGATTTCAGTACAGTAAGGCGACGAGAAATTTATTTTTATGTGAACTATGTAATTTCCCCTTGTTCTTAATCTCACCCAATAGGAATTCTATTTTTATTCATGACACGTAAGGACCCAAGTAAGGCATCCGATCTGGCATATTTTATCGGGCAAACAAATTTAAGCCCTAACAAGTTTCCTGATCGGGCCCATGATAACAGGGTTCCTTACATCCAACCTCGATTAGGCCCCTGTTATGAAATATTTGAACGGTCAACCAGATTTAAGATCGATCAATTACCTGGTCAGGGTCATGCTAACATGGCTCCTTATACACAACTACGGTTAGGCTACTGATATAACATGGTTAATCAGACAAATCAGTTGGGCCCATGATTAAAGGGTTCCTTACTTTCAACTACGGTTAGGATCCTGATCTGGTATATTTAATCAGGCAAATAAATTCCAAGCAGTACCCTGGTCAGGCTCATGATAACATGGTTTCCATATTTGCTCCCAATAGGGCTGCTGACAGTATAGAGTAAGTAAATACATATATTTTTTGGCCTCCTGAATTGTAACCTAACCTAACTTTGACATCATGTATAGGTCCAGCGAAACTAGATTTTGAAATACAATGTTGCAAAGTACGGCTACGATGCGGTAAAGTGACCAGTAAATTTCAACCTTTCAGGGACACTTACAAAATAAAATAAGGATAACACAATAAAATCGCTACTTTACACCATATTTGTCACGATAATGTAGAAAATATGAGTGATTTTTTTAATTTTACTGTGCGTCTGACATATGGAAAAATGACATATTATGTACCTAATAAATTTGAATTAGTAAAAATGTCAAAGTTAGTGAGTACCAACATTAAAAAATTAAATAATTTCCAATACAGTAATTAATCTAAATCTATTTATTTCTTAAATAATAATTGTAGGCCAAAAAATTTTACAAATTTCGTGCGGAAATTATTTTACAATGCTCCAGCAAATGGGGAACTCACACTTCGGGCTCGTTTCCCAAAGGAGCTGTGGCATTGTAAAATCAATGTTTCAGCACTCTAATATAAATAACTATTTATGTTTGAATGTTTACGGATGTTAAGAGTTTCGAAAATTGACCAAAACGGCAAGTCTTTTTTAATTAGAGCTTGCGTATGAGCTTCATCGTACATTAATGTTTCATATAAATAGTTTGGTTCTCCTCAAAATCTTGATAAGAGATACAGAATATTCCTTCTTTTTTACCGGTCATTAACATTTGTAATTGCATTTGCGCAATACACTTTAAAATAATTTTATTTTTCAATCCATCCATTGTCAATCCATCAGGAGATGCTGCAAAAATTGGATGATTAGGTAAAAAGGTTATAACATCATTTTATGTAACTAGTTAAATTTCACTGATAGAATTTTAGTATTTAACCTAACATTAAATGTAACATAATACACTTTACTTATTCTGCTGAGATCACAACAATTAGGTATTTGAGCATGCTATCAAGTCTTCTTCTTATATTTATGACAGACATCATGATGAATCTGTCTAATGAATGACACAATTAGCATTAGAATGAGTTTATAGCTATTCAATTTAATCAATTTACTATAAATACCGTATTTTCCGGTGTATAAGACGCACCCTAAAATTTAACCTACTTTTTGTGCGCCTATAACTCGGACCTAAGAGCTAAAACCTAAGTTTTAGAGGCATTTTTTTGGAAAAAATGTGCGCGTTATGCGTTATATATACAAGTATAAGTATTATGTTAAGTATATAAGTATATTTAAATTTATAAATCACACATTGTTTACTAGATAAAATAAATTGTCAAAATCAATTTTTTTGCATTAAAATTCCCAATATGTAGACAGCGTACTTTTGTTGAATTATATGAAATTATATTGAATTATTTTTTTTTTATTTAAAAGTTTGGTCCGATGTGGATGCCGGGTTTGCCGACCCTTCAAACACTGCGGCCTACTTGTGGCCTATTGTATTTTGCATTCACATTCACTTATAGGCCCAGAAACCTAGTTGTTATTGTAAATAACAACTGCGGCCGGCACTGGGGATAGAACTCGGGACCTCTATACTTGTTAGTTAGCACTCTAACATGAGGCCACGAGCGTCACCACTACATCACTCGCGCCGGCTGAATTATATTAACATTATGACATCACAAACGATACGACCAATCATGGTGTGTATGTTCCACATGATTCTCTTCAAAATTTTATCACTAACTAGTGATTAAAGTTACCACAAGATGTGGCCAAAAAAATTGATCAACAGGTCAAAAATAATTTGTTATCTAGTGACGTAATTAACATTGCAGTTGATGAAAGTACCGATATAAATAGTATGGGTAGGCTTGCAATTATTATTAGATTTGCATCAATAAATAGTTCGAATGTCAATGAGGAACTGAGCTTTCTTGCGACAATTGCGACACGACGAGAGCCACTGATATTTTTCGTTAAATACAAATTTGAAAAATGGGCTAGAATTGGATTTAAGATGTATATTATTTTCCATAACAACTGATGGTGCTCTAAGTATGATAGGAAAAACTATTGGGTTTGTAAAACTAATGGAAAAGAAACCTAGCCGCTCACATTTTTCATTAAATCATGCATGAAGAAAATTTAATTGAGTCGAAATATATGCGCAACCATACTAGCACAACCGTACTACCTTTTCTCGAAGCGAAACACGGCACTTTTGACCTCTTATAACTTCGTTGTGTATAAAGCAAGAAGTTTGAATTTTTAGATATCAAGAGACATACTATAACTGGCTATATTACCTACGAAATACCTAAATACGTAATAATTGTACCTTATAAAATTTTCTTAATTTTGTAAGTAACACATCCACCGATTATCAAACTTCTAGGGTAATTCTAGCAATCTTACAAACTCCAAATTTTGAATTTTAGTTAGCCTTTAGCCTATAACGGAAGGCAAAAATAAAAAATCCCGAAATTTCATTATCCATTAAATGACAAATAATGTTTATTAAAAATTTCATAATTTTGTCACCGATCATCAAAATTCGAAGGTACTTCTAGCAATGTTACAAACCCCAAATTTTGAATTTTAGTTAGCCTTTAGCCTATAAAAGAAGGAAAAAATAAAAAATCCAAAAATTTCATTTTCCATTAAATGAAAAATAAGGATTATTAAAAATAATATTTAACGAATGCATCGCGCTTGTACGTATGGTTGCTAACTTTAAAATAGAGACAGGGAATGGGCTTTAAGAAAACCAGTAGCTGACAGACACGGTACATTACCCGAAAAAAAAAAGGAACATGACCTACAAAAAGAAATGAGATTCCATCAAAAACATAAAATGTAAAAAATGCCAAGTCTCGTGACGCAGTTCTTTCGCTACAAAAAGTTTTGGGATCTCATGTAAGACAACCTATTTAACTAGGTTTCATAAAAAACCTATTCAACTACTTTGTTATAAATTGTAATCTAATCAATTGCCTATCAACATTTTTAGTAACCATATCAATATTAGACACCTATATTTCTATTATAATTATAATGACTTGGCAATTGCACGGCAACGTAATTATAAAAGAATAATCTACTAATTCGATTAATAAGTAAGTCTAAACAGTAGTAGTAATAATAATAAGTTTATTTCAGTAAATACACATTTCGAAGGATCAAATACAAAATTGTTTTGCTTAGGTAACAGGTGGTAATAAAAAAGAGAGTATCTTTGGTACCTGTACCAACGAAAAACATTGTGATACAATGTTTTTACACTTAGGCACCAGTAAACCTAAAATCAAAGTATTTTAATTAGTAGAATATGTTGCCGTGCAATTGTCAAGTCATTATAATTATAATAGATATAAAGGTGTGTAATATTGATACGGTTACTATAAATGTTGATAGGTAATTGATTAGATTACAATTTATAACAAAGTAGTTGAATAGGTGCTTCTACATACATACTAACTAAAATAACTGACTTGGTCTTACATGAGATCCCACAACTTTTTGTAGCGAAAAAACTGCGTTACTGCGTTTGATGGGATGTAGATTTGCTGTTACATTCTGAAATACGATGGTTAAGTCAAGGAAATGTTCTTCAAAGTGCTGTAGAGAATTTTGATGATATACAAATATTTCTTCAAGAAATCAGTGAAAATGATCTCGAACTCAGTGATAAACATTGGTTTTTAAGACTATTGTTCGTAACAGACATAATGATCCATTATAATGATTCTAACGTACGACCCCAAGAAAATAATCACACAATTTTGAAAATGTATGAGGAATGGAATAGTTTTACTTCGAAATAAATATTATTTGAAACTCACATGAAAACAAAACAAAATACATTCTTTCTTTGTTAAAAAGCCAACTTGAAAAAGAAAATATCGATGAAAGCAATGTAAATATTTTCGTAAGTAGGATTTTCGTAAGTGATTATGAAAGTCGATTACAAAATTTTGAAAAGCATGGCGAAATGTTTACATTTATAATGGCTTGGATTTTTTGCGTACAATAAATAGATGTTTTTTTACAAAAAATAGCTGAAAAAATAAAAAAATCGGTTTATTCATACAAAAAGCGATTACTTCATCCAAAAAAAGGTTACTTCGTCCAAAATACAAGGCTTGAATTTTTGGCGTACAATAAATAGATATTTTTTACAAAAAATAGCTGGAAAAATATAAAATTCGGTTTATTTATACAAAAAGGGATTTCTTCATCCAAAAAAAAGGTTACTTCGTCCAAATAAAATATAAACACCCAATAATCGATTTATTCTTACAAATAATAATGGTTTAGTACAATAATTGATGGAATTGTACAAAATAAAATAAATTTACCCAAAAAAGGTGTAACTGTACAAAAAAGGTTGATCCATCCAAAATTTGATTGTTCTTTACAAACAATTTCTTTAAAAGCAAAACGGAGAATTCTGAAGATTTCAATTTTTTATTTAATTGTTTGAAAGAGTTGTGCGTTCAAATTCAGTCAACATGAATTTAAACCAACAGTGCTGATTGCAGATGCTTCTGATGCAATAACAAATGGTTTTAAACTGTTTTTTTGGGATAAATTCTCAAGAGTTATGTGTTGGGCACACGCTAAATCGCCAATTGACAAGAGACTTTTCACTATTCGAGGAAAAAATGTTCGAGATTCTCTGAAGCTGAAATTGATACACTCCATTATGCATCAAATCCTTTTCAAATCAAAGTACATTGATTCTACTCAAGATGTTCTAGACTTTATGAATTATATGGATGACTATTGGATTAAAAAAAAATGGTTGGTTCACTGGACAGGTTGATGGTGTTCCGTGTCATAATAATGCTTTAGAATCAACTAAAAATGTAATTAAAAAAAATCATACCTTTAGGAAAAGGTTACCTATGAGTGAGTTTCTTTCAAAAGCAAAAATCATTGTTGTGAATTGGTCAGAACAGAGAGTTTATCAAAAGAAATTCTACACCGAGTCCGATTTTTGATGACGAGACTGTCCTTAAAGCCTATCATTGGGTTAAATCATCACCAACCGTTGTGAAAGAAGAATTGAATTGTCAATCAATTTTTTACATCGGTCTACACAGTCAAAAGATAACAGAAATCAATATTTCAGAGTAGAAAACAAAAGAAAACCTGAAAAACTGGAATAGATTTGAAGAGTAGATATCATATCAAATTTCAATGTGGAAAGTGACTCTGAACATGAATAAATGGAAAGAAGCTTCCTGTTCATGTATGTGGTTTATGAAGAATTACATATGTAAGCACAGTATTGGAATGCGAATTCTCTTGAAAGTGTAGAAAGTTCCAATGACACTTGTTCACATTGACAACAAATTCCATTGGGACAGATGCGAAAGCGTGGACGACCTTCAAAAACTAAGCCAGCATTAGTTCGTCAATGAAATGATGAACGATGAAGGTGGGCCATTTAACATGATCACCCCAAATATCTCCGTTACCTTTAGAGTGACGGAAAAAATGTCGAAAGGGAATTTTATTGATTTCGAAGACACAATGGTTAAAAATATTTTTTTGTTAAGGTCATAGTTTTTTTGTCCTCAAGGTCATCAATGCTTTTTCAAATGGGAACATGTTATTTTTTTATCAAGAAATTATAGCCACTATTCACGCGAATCCAGCGATCCATAATATCATGACCTATGAACCTAACCTCACCTAACCTTTCTCTTTGCGTGGATTAACACTGCCCCTTTCACGGAATAAATGAATAATTAGATAGAAACATCGACGGAAAGATAATTTCTGTCAGGATAACGTTGTGCATATAGTTCCTGCTCTCGCACATATTTACTACCGGTCTCACCATAATTCAGAATCATATCCACTTTCTCTGCTTGACTCTGCAATACCATTTTCGATACGGGAATTAAAGATATTTTCAATGGATACACTTGTAAAATCATTTCAAGGTCATGATATCATGAGTCACTAAATTCGTCTGAATAGTGGCTACAATGTCGTGATACAAAAATAACATGTTCCCATTTGAAAAACCATTGATGACCTTGAGGACGCATAAACTGTGACCTTGAGAAAAAATAATTTTAACCACCGTGTCAGCCACCGAAATCAATAAAATGCACTTTTGACATTTATTCGTCATTCTAAGGGTAGAGGCGATATTTGTGGTGGTCATGTTAAATGGCCCACCCTGTATATACAAAATTAACCACCACATTATAAATTACAGATATTACATATTTAATAAATTTATTTAAGAAGAAGTTTTTATGAATTAATATTGTTATATACTCGCACTGGCCACCGTATCGCTTCTTCTCATCAATCTCTCAACTGCTGCTTCGGGTGTTTCGCCCCCGCCAGGTCCATCAAGTATGTCCCTGCGTGTCTCAAACGACACAGACTCTAGTGTCCTCTTCAGCACTCTAGTTTGGATGTAAGCTTCGATGTTTTGTGTTATTACAAGCTGCTGGATATATCTGCTGTGGATTTTTGTAACCACCCCGTCCCAAGTCATCACACACGAGATAATCTTGGTTGTACACTTGTGAAGTATTGATATTTCACTCGCTAGTACTTATGCAGTTTTGTTGTCTCAACAGTTTGCAGCTGATCCTGGCCTGATATTCCAATTTCAATGATAATAGCTTCATTTCGTTTCACTAGAATAATACACTAGAATATCATATCACTAGAATATCTGGCCGGTCATGTGCTACTCTTATTACGTATTATATAGCATATGATATAATATAAAACATCAAATATTACAATTGATAGTAGGAGATTATCACTACGATATCTTCTACATTCAATTCTATTATTAATTTGGTTCAAACCATGACATCTCATTTTATAAAATATAACATACAATATAGCTAATACTTATTTATAGCTAATAGTTATTAATATAGCTAATGGTTATTAGTGATATAGCTAATAGTGATTTGATTCTAGTTCAAATTTTATATCAAGCAAATTGTTTTTGTGTAAAGAGCAATGAAATTTTCGATGAAACAACCTTTTTATGTAAACGTAAACTTTTTTTGGGTGAATTGATTTTATGTTGTAGGATTCAATCGATTATTGTAAGGAAAAATCATAGTTTGTACGAAAAAAACAATTATTGGATGATTACATTTTATTTTTGATGAATTAACCTTTTTTTGGATGAAGTAATTTATTTTGTACGAAGTAACCGAATTTTGGATTGATTAATTTATTTTGTATTTATCCAGCTATTTGTTGTAGAAGTTCAACCATTTATTGTATGTTGAATTTTGTATACTTGTAATCGAATATTGGATAAATAAATTTTAAGCTATTTATAATATAGCCGGACGAAATAAAAGAAAATATTTTAAACGTACAGTATTTTCAATATCTAAATATTGACAATTTTAGTTTAGGGATTATTGATTTTAAAAGTTCAACGTTATGAACGGAACTTTCACAATTTCTTGAAAATAAATTCAAGAAATTGTGGAAAAATTTGGAGAAAAACAGAAGATTATCTTCTAATGATATCAGCGTGTTGGACATCACTTCATACGAAGTTTTCATCTTTGAGAAAAATTGGCTTCGTCATTATGTTCACATTTTGGTTCAACTTGTGTGAAATTGTCTGCTAGTACAGTTGATATATTGTTAAATCGTATGCATACCTCGGGGAAACCCATTCCAGCCTCGCATTTGTTGTGCTAACTGGACGTTCACATCATCACTTGAAAATAATGGTCATTTTCAAATTTATGAAAATAATTAGCTGATAGATAAACTGTTCATCTTTGATTTGCAAATGCGAGCAAATATTTTCATAAATGAAACTTATTTTAAGCAAGATCAGTTACAGGTTAAGTACCCAAAATTCAAACTTGATAAAATTGACGTCACAAGTTCAACATCAGCAGAGTCATTGATATCGCAGAGAAAGTCTATAAATAAAATTCTTTCAGTTATGTTTGTTTTTATAATATTAGAATTATAACTTTGAAATTCTGTTTAAAGGCGTAGTATAATTATTTTCTTAATAAAATGTTGTTTTTTTAAACTAAAATGCTGTTTTAAAATTAAAATATCACTGACCCAAATGACTCCCTAATACTCCCATTTTGACCCGCTGCTAAAAAAGGTTTTGGAATCTAGCTGTATTTTTCTTTTGTATTTATATTTTCGCTGTTCTTTGAATAAAAATGGAACGTAAGAATAAAATTTATGTTTATAAATTACCTAGAATTTTTAATTTTTTCATATAAACTTATTAAAGGCGAAATATAGCTTGAATATTTTAATATATTAATATGTTCAACCTGTTCGTAGCTCTATAATATTAAATTTTATTGAGACTAAAAACAAATCTCATGGTTTAACAACTACCCTTGCTAATACCACGCAGTATATTGAATTATAGTGCCACGAAAGTGGACTAGGGCTAGTAATAACATGCAAATAATAATAAAATGCAAATTCGACTGAATCTAATTTAAGAACTTCTTTTCACATTTTTTGATCGATTTTTCTTTTCTTATAATAGAGCTGAGACATCAAGTTTCGCTCACCCTGTACATTTCATTATTTTTACAGAAACCGAATTTGATAAACCCTTTAATTCTGCCTAAATTATTATTCGCAATAAAATTTGAATATTAGGCTCCATCATACGTCGATCATTTATTTTCACTTTACTTAGAAATTCCTCAAGTCAACCTCTACTTACTTTTTTCCACTTGACGCATGTGTGCTGACGCATTGTCGTAATGTCGATTATAATATCAAAATTCCTTATCAAAATTATTAACCACTTATCAATGGTTATTTGACATATTTGCCTTAATATATTTAAACTAAATCTCTTATTGTCAATTATTCATTAGAGTTGGTGTCGTTTTTTAAATGTTGATTATTGTCAAGCGTATGAAATTATATAATAAGGCGTGTACGTATGGACAGATGTCCACACATTTATTTGTTCGTGCGATTTTAATTTAGAACTGTGACGGTGTTTCGTCATGCTCAGATCGTCAAGCCTTTATTGTCAATTTATTGGATCGCGATTGCAAAGCAGGTTAGAGGGTGGACATTTAATATTGTCACCCCATTCGGGCTGTCCGTGAGTGTGCATAGACGGGGCGGCCAATTTTATACGCTTATGTATACGTCAGGAATTTTTAATCACGAAAACATTATAGTTTTTGTATGTGCGCGCCCCCAAACAGATTTGAATTCGATTTTTTTATACGTGTTAGTTTTGATTTGGTTCGCCGGATTAGTGAAAGATGGAAAATGCATTTGATTAGCGTTTAGGGAAACAAAATCGTAGATATATGTCAACTGGTTGAAATGGATTTCAAATTGGAACATATAAGTTAATTAGGGTTTCTGAATATCCGCAATTTTTCAAAACCGCGATTTTCGGTTTTTGAAAATTAAAAACCGTGGTTTTGCTTTCGGGTTTGGTTTTTAAGAACTTTTAGAGTCTGATATTTAAACGAGATCTTAATAGTATACAAGAGTTGCCACTTAGGGAAAATGATCTTTCGGAGTAGGTGGATGTAGCTTAAATTGTAGAGAGTGCTTGAAACAAAATATTTAACCTTTTTGTTCTCTCAGAAGTTCTTTTATATTTAGCAAACTCCTTTTTCATAGAATTAGGATAGTGATCTGTTTGCATATAAGTATTTTTGTTTAATTCTCCTTGAATAGCTTTTTGTACTTCGTCTTGCAAGAAATAGTTTGGATTGGTCACTTCTTCTAATCCTTCTGAATTTGCCAAACATTCACCTTCGACTTCAACCTTATTGTTGTCTGAATAAAGTCTTTTCTAACAAAGATTGTAACAGATTTAATTTCAGTGCATTTAATTGAAAATGTTAATTTTCAATTGTTATGAAACTTTATCTCCAGTAAGCGTAGCAGTAACAATATTAAGCAGCGATGATTCTAACATATTTACGGCACAAGGTATAATAGGATTTTTGGAAAAGAAATTAATTGGTTCTGATATAAGAAAAGCTTCAATGAAAAATATAAAACGTTTGAAGACCCGTGAACGTTTGAAAACTGTTGCTGCTCTTTTCTACTTGAGATGATTTCTTGTAAAGTGTCGCACACAGCGAGATAAATTGTATGATTATTAAAAATTTTTAGTTCAGCAGGACAATCTGTACCATTTTTTTAATTACCTGGGCATCGTCATGTGTAGTATCTTACTCAATAATAATCCCACGGCAATAAATCCCAGACTCAATCAAAGTTTGAGATTTTTGCGAAAACTAACGCAGCGGCGGCCCGTCAAAGTTAGATCTACCGAGGATTGGTTGCATTTGTTTTTTCGAAATTTCGCAGCTACCGCAGCAAATTCGACGTTTTGTTAGAGAAAAACGTGGTCGAAAAGCGAGACTGAAAACCGCGATGCGAAATCTTTGACAGCGGCGTCGCGAGGTCACCGGAAAGTTCAATTTCCTAATGCGACTGCTGGTTTTTCCGCCGTAGTTTTCGTAATTTTCAAGCTAGCGAAACAAATTTGACGTTTTGTGGAAGGGAAAGCTTGTCAGGAAGCGGCGAAAAGCGCGTTGCACAATCTTTGACAGCGGCATCGCGACGTCGCCGCAAAGTTCAACTTGCTAATCTAGGTCGAATTTCGGGAACACGCGGTGATTTTTCCGCTGTAGTTTTCGCAATTTTGCAGATAGCGAAATTTGATGTTTTGGTGAAGGGAAAGCTTGTGATAAAGCGCGACTGAAAACCGCATTGCGAAATTTTTGACAAAGGCGTCGCGACGTCACCGCGAACTTGAACTTTCTAATCCAAGTCACCCACAATATCATTTCTTGATGCTAATGAACCTAAATGTTTTCTTATTACGATATTATTTGCAGAACAAGTTCCTTCAATTCGCAGAAAGCCTAAATTGCAATAAAAATTGTTTTCTCCATGAGTATTAATGTTTAAGTATCTTCGGCGTCTCAAACTAGTCCACTAAACTAGCGTAAAACTAATTTTCTGTCCATTTGCTTTTAATTCCTGATACTTTAAAATCATTTCTTTCTTCGTATTCCTTTTGAATTAAGGTCATAACACCGGAAGAACATTTTGGCAAGGTTTGGTTGGGAAACCGGCCAGATTTTGAAATTGCGCGAACACATATACCATCAATGGTTGTCATTTTTGCAACAACAGTTTGCAATGTTTTATAGAGCACTAATTCAATGTATTTTATTTTTATTTATCTTTAGGTAAAACCGAAAACCGCGTTTTTTTATGACGGTTATGCGGTTTCGGTTTTTGCACAGAAAACCGCGGTTTTGCGGTTGGGATATATCCGAACCAGAAACCCTAAACTTAATCAAACATTCTAAAAACTAGATATATACAAACAACAATCGTGAACAGATAATAAATACAGTCGAAACGTATTTGTTAAATCTGAATTGATTTAATGTTGAGTAATGTTAAGTTGAACCAAGTGAATAAACAGAAGTTTTGTTATAGTTAAACTGAACTGAACTAGACAAGTCCACACAAGACCTGACAAGATCAGACCAGACCAGACAATACCAAACAAGACCAGGCAAGACCAGACAAGACCAGATAAGACCAGACAAGACCAGACAAGACCAGACAAGACCAGGCAAGACCATACAAGACCAGACAAGATCAGACAAGACCAGAGAGACAATAATAAATAGAATACATTCTCTTAAATTTTCTTTAGCTCTGTTGTTCATTTAGGCCACTACAAATGCAAAGCAGATAAAGCAAAATGGCCGGTAAAATTCTAATATTTTTCTAATTGAAATCAGTGCCTAAAGCACATTAAACCATTAATAAAATTAAAACCATTTCTAAAGACCTATTCAGTAGAATGTCTGCATTTGATATTTCATATCGACCCCCATTAGCGTTTGAACGGGGATGATTATTGTTACGGTCGCGTGCCGCACGGACGGCCAACTAGCCGCTAGTGTGCATGTGTTTGCTATTTCCCACACACACTCAAGTGCTATCTCATCCTGTCCATATACGTTCAACAAACAAGACTCTTAATCATACCAGAGGTTAACAAGCAGGATAATTGTCAATCACAATGCAAGCCAGAAACCGTTAGTCTATTTACACATCACTCATCTATCTTCTATTTATCTACCACATTGTTCAATTACAAATAGATATGTTAGTTATATAGATTGTTATCTATTCACTTAGAAATCGTATTCAAACCTCAACAAGCTAGTAAGGGTGTCACATTACTGTCTAAACTTGATGAAAAAAAACTACGATAGATGATAATCTACAAAAAATACTACACGAGCGACACTAGATAGGCAAGATACGCAATACTAAATACGCAATACTAGACAGGAGAAAGTAAACAAGCAAGACTAGAAATGACTTGAAAATAAAGACACGAGAAACTAAGCAAGCAAGACTATACAGACTTGAAAAGAAATACAAGATAAACTAAACAAAACCTATAAGCGCAGACTGAGATAGACCAGACAGATTAGACTAAACATACGAGAATAGAAACTAATAAAACTAGACACACAAGTCGAGAAAGAAGAATAGACTGATAATATCAAGCAGATAACTTTTTATGGACAAGGCTAAATGAACAAAGCTGATCAATAAGTCTAAATTTACAAACTAGATGCACATAATATGCACACGATTAAACAAGTAACAGTAGAGGTAAGTCTGGAAAAACAAATCAAGATTTATAGGACCAATTACACAAGACTAGACAAACAAGTCTAGTTCAGCATGATATGAGAGTATGAGTGGATACATGAGACTAAAAAGACGAGACTGGAAGAACAAGTAAAGCCCGTCAAGTCTACATTGATAAGACTAAACACACATGACAGGGCTAATAATCCTAGACACACAAGACCGAGTAAGATTACACAGAATAATCAAACTGGAGTAGACGAGAAGTACAATGCGAATAAAAATCTATTCGCAATATTTGGTTTGATGAAACTGAAAGGATTATAAGATGAAGACTATACTAACAAAACTAACCGAATAAGAGTGGACTGATAATTCTATACCGACAATGCTATATGGAGCAGTCTTAATGAACACGACCAAGACGGATAAAACGTACAAGAAAATGCGATCAAGCAACTGAAAAAATAAGACTTAAACATCACTAAATATCTTCTTAGCTTACTTGAACTAGTGTTCAGTTTTAGATTGAATCTTGATTTTGAAGTAAGTTGATAACAATCAATTTCGTATGTAAATATAGGACTCAATTCAAAAATGAAATGAATAAAACGTTCGCATTTTTCTTCCCCATGGGAGATAATTTATGTAATTAATGATGTAATAAAGTGGTGTAATATCGGCAATATTAGGGTAGATTAATCTATTAAAAGGAGGGTGACGACAAAGGAGAGGGAGAAACATATGGACTGGATCGAATGTACGCGTCGAGTGCAAACCTGCTTACACTAACTATACACCAACTATTTACTTGCTTGAAGGGAGAATAAAAATCTACATTTTAGTCTTTATTATGAATGTTTAACAATGTGGAGAATAACTAAATGCTTTTTCGTTTGAAATGTTTTATTGAAGAATATCTTAGGTTGAATTTTCAGTCAAATTATTCTTTTTTTAAATCACACTTGTGCTAGATTTACGAAGTTGCTTCTGTGTTTTTGACGTAAGTAAAATAAGTAAGTTTATAAAAATGGAAATTAAAATTTTCCAAAAAAATCGCTCCAATTTTGATAAATATATTATTAAAAAATGGTATCTAGATAAGTACAAATAACAATCTTAATATATGTTGCTTCATTAAATCAATATTATTATATTATATAACGTATCTATAACATTATATCCTCATAGTTTTATTAATATAATAGCTACATTATAAATCAACAAATGAACTAAATTTATATATTATAATTTATGTTTTGTTTTGCAAGAGTTTAATAAGCGTTATTTTCTTCTAATGAATTAAACCTAAGGCGAAATACGCCTATTCTCCCCTTGCAAACTAACACTTTTACTCGTAATAACATTATATATTTTATTACAAGATTCATTTATAAATAATTTTAAGTTTCCCGCACCTATTTTCATGCGCAAACTTGTTATGTGATATTATAAAATTTTACGGAGATAAGCACATATTACAATTTTGATATTTGTTGAACAATATTTTAAACTTGAACAATATTATACTTCCGAAATCAGCAATTAAACTAAATCTAAAGCTGCAAATACCCTCTCAGGGGAACACCTTGTCGTTGGTAAGAGGGCTTAGTAACCTTGCATCCAGGGAGCGATGCCGGCGGTAGCACAGCTACTGGTAGGGCCACCCTTGCCGGTAAGGTCTCGAAGTGATGAAGGTGAAGCTAAGAAGATTTCCACGCAGCGTCTGATCGAGAATGGGCGGCTGCAAACAGCGTCTATTTTCCATGTTAGGTGCTGCTGAGGTACCTATTCGCCAACCCGCCTGGCCAGCGTGGAAAATTACGACCAAAACCCCCTTATGACAATTATGACGATTTTTAAGAGGAAGAGGAAGTGAACCAGGTGGGTAGATCATTCAATGACAAATATCACACCCCCACAAGGACCTGCCTAAAGGATTCCAGTGGAGGAAAAAAATCTTTAGTACAATCACCACTAAAGCGAAACCTATTAAAGCAGCAAGCACAAAAAATACTTTTACAAAGTATAAAATAAAACATTAATTCCATACAACATAAGAACGCTTCTTTTCGAAGAGAGTAGGGCTGAGATTGAAACACGTAGGATCAAATGGGACGTTATCGGACTTAGTGAAGTCAGAAGACGAGGTGAAAATCTCATAGCACTGAAATCCGGCCACTCCTTTACTATGCTGGAGAGGACAGTTTGGAGGGAGGAATTGGCTTTCTCATTAACAGGCGCCTCCAAAATCAAATTCTAGAGGTCAAGAGGTTTTCTACCAGGGTAGCCTGCCTGGTACTGAAACTTAGTAAGAGATATAGTATAAAGATCATACAGGCGTACGCACCAACGTCGTCCCACACGGACCAAGAAGTGGAACATATAACAGCAGCCCTAAACGAAAAAAAGGACCCACTTCAGCATAATATGTGGAGACATATCACTAAAATGGGTCTAAAACAGACAAATCTAAAACATGCTTGGGCAGGTTTGGATCAGAAGGAAAACATGCTTTTCTGTTAAAACAAAACCTGTACCAAATGGACAGCTTCTTCTACAAAAAATGTCACAGGAGGAGGATATGACGGAGTCCAGATGGTATTGATTTTATAATCTCAGACAGTTTATCAATTGCAAAAGACGTAACGGTAGTTAACAACTATAGGACAAGCAGCGACCATGGTACGATGCAAAGTAGAAATAGAACTTGACAGAGAAAGATTTAAATTGATAAATAAAACGCCGAAACAATCATGTACAACACCATGAGATATCCAGAGATTTGAAACCCATGTTACCAACAGACTACAGAACAGTGATTATTCAGAGATAAATACTAACAGCGTAAACAGCGCCCTAAACGAGACCCTACAGGAAAGCCACATTTCGCGCCAATACTAAAGGCGAAGATAGATTCAGCCAGACGACCAAAAATCTGATAGTCAAACACAAGCAGCTGAGAAGGAATAGAAATATTACCAGCGCCAGCGCAGAGTTAAAAGCGAAAAACAAGGAGCGAAGAACAAATCTCCAAAGCACCAGACGGGACATCAGAACCTACCGCAGTAAGAAAATTAAAGAAACAATAGAAAATATTAAGAGCATGAAAGTAATGGTTCCTCTTGCTGAAGAAAATACAAGCACTCTTTAACCTTTGCCTGCAGGAGAGCAGCTTTCCGGAGAAGTGGCATGAAGCGACCACCATCTTGCTCCATAAAAAGGGAGACAAAGCAAACCTGGAAAATTACGCGCCATATAACTCGCCTTAGCCCTCTATATAAACTAGACTGGAGAACAAACTTGAGCTTTACCAACCAAGAGAGTAAGCCGGATTCTGATCGGCTTTCGGAACTCTAATGATCACCTCCAGAGTATTAAGACCCTCATCGATAAAACCGTCGAATACAATAGACAACTAGTCCTCCTGTTTATAGACCATTCCATAAGGCATTTGACACGATCGAATTGAAAGCCCTGAGAGAATGTCGAGTGGACTATAGATACTCAAAACTGATCTATAACATATACAAGAACGCTACCATGTCGGTCAAATCACATGACTACAGCAACCGCATCAAAGTGGGAATAGGAAAGAGACAGAAAGAAACTATGTCTAAACTATTCATAACAGCTCTAGAATACGCTTTCAAGAAACTCGATTGGGAGACTAGGGTTATAAACATAGACGGTCGGAAACTCAGTCATCTTCGCTTCGCATATGACATTGTCCTAACAACCGATAATCTAGGAGAGGCGAAACAAATGCTCCATGAATTGGAAGAAGCATGCTCTGGTGTTGGACTGAAAATGAACTTTTCCAAGACTAATATCATGACAAATCTTGTTATGACTGAGGGCACAAAGATCGAAAACACCACACTGGAAATGGTTGAGAAATATATATATATATACCAGGGCCATGAAATACGAATATCAACCAGACATGCGAATTACATAGAAGAATCAACCTTGTATGGGCAGAGCAGCCTACGGAAAATTGTCAACATGTCTTTAAAAGCGATCTTCCCATCTGCCTAAAGAGAAAAGTATTCTACCAGTATGTTGTGCCGGTACTCGCGTATGGAGCGGAGACCTTAATCCTAACGATATCATCAGCGAGAAAGCATAGAGTGGCCCAACGAAAAATGGAGTGATTAATGCTAGGTTTAGGTTTAAGAGACCGTGTTACGAAACAGGGCCTACGGCAGAGGATCGAGGTGACAGACGTTATCAAAAGAATAAAGACATGAAAATGGAATTGGCCGGTTACGTAAAGATTGTTGGAATGGACACCACGCGCTGATAAGCGAAACGGGGGAAGACCACGTACACGCTGGACCGTCGACTTAATAGGAATTGAAACCAACTGGTTTCAGGCCGGTCAAGACAGACAACAATGGAAAGCCATGAGGGAGGCCTATATCCAGCAGTGGACGTCGATGGCTGGTTGATGATGATTGGTGATGAATGCTGCAAAGTTTAATAAACGTTACTTTATTCTATTGATAAAAAGTCTATATGTAATAATTCTTTTATTGCCCATAGCTTTTAAGAATATTCATCAACTTTCATATCAAGTATTCATGAGCAATTATTTAAGAAATGTACATATTTTCACAATGTCCACATTTTGTATTTGCGCACTGTTAGTAAAGTGTATACAAATGGTTACAATATGTCCTTAAACAAATTAAAAACAAATTAAATTAAAACAAATACAAAAAGTACGCCGCAGATGTTGATGGTAGCCAAACATTTTACACTAATTTGTAGACAAACAAATTGATTGAAAAATATCCGTTATAGCACATCCGCTCTAAACAACTTTCAACTAATTTTAAGGCAAGTCCATTGGTTTTGCAAGGTATTGCAAAAATTGTATTTTGCAATCTGTATCCGTTCAAAAAATAAAATTGTATAAATAAAACTTTAATTTTAATTAATATATTTAGAGAATCCCCAATAATATCCTATGGGCATATATTCCATATCATGTCTGGTATTTTGCAGATTCTAAGCGCAACAATATTTGCCATACATTGCAAATATTCAAGACAAACAACGAATGTCTCCACTAGTGATTACAATACCGAATACCGGTATTTCGAGCTATTTTACAATTTCGTGAAACCGGTATTTGCTAAGGTAAAATATTGGTATTTGCTAAGGTAAGTGTATCCATTTCCGAATAATTTTTCATCGATGTCGCAGTAACAAACTCAAAATTTGCTATCTCTCTTCCGCTCCGATCTCAACTCTTTGTGTGACTAACCTCACATTAAATGTTGTAGTGACATGTTGACAATGTTGACAACATTGAAAATTGTTCACCCAATTTCCACATTAAGAAATTGGGTGAATTTCTCTTTTTAAAAATTGCTCCTTTTTAAGTTCCAATTTCGGTCACGCAACGTAAATATTGCAACTAGCAATGATTTTCAATCTTGCGTCGGACTTTTAGTATACCTTACTTGGTCTTTTTATCTCCCCCAAAACGTTCTCATCCTTTCGCTCTGGGCCTGTCTTCTTTGTTGCGTCCTTGCGTTTTTTTAGTTTCAAACTCTTAGCTGTTGGATTCTTTGAATTAAAGTTATGTGAATATATTTCCTGCCTGTATATAGTTCGTGTAGTTGCTAATGGGTCTATATTGATTACTGAGAAGTGATTTTAGGTGTCTACCAGCCTGCGTACTTTGAACTGTCAGATTCCATTAATAATGTGGAAGATTTTCTTGGTCAATCGAGAGTCATCCATTCATACTATATGACCGTAGAATTTCAGACGTCTTTTCCGTGCAACAGGGGAGAATCGTTCTGTCAGGGAATACAGTTCTAGTGACCTTTTATGCATCCAGATACCATCTTGTACCTTGGGTCCAAATATTTTGCTCAGTATCTGCCGTTCTACTTTCTCAATGTCATTGATGTAGATGGTTAATGATGAAGTCTTAATTACATAGAGTGCTTCTGAATTACATAGAGAAAAATGAGTGTGTGGTAGTGACCGAGTTTTGCTTTAGTAGAAAGTGATTTCTTGTTGTATATATTCCAGGTGATTGTATAGGCTTTGTAACGTAACTTTTCTGCATGTGTTTTGTTAGCCATTCTTTCCTTACCAGTGTTTACAATTATTTCACCTAGGTAATTGAAGTGCTTAACATGTATGACTTTGCCATATTTTATTGCAAGATGTGTCATATTTGAGCTCTTGGAGTCTATGTATTGCGTTTCCTCGTAAGAGATTTGAAGACCGGTCCTGATGGCAATTTCATGAAGTTCCTCGATGATATATTTGGCTTCTTCAGTAGTCCGGGTGATTATTTCAAGGTCGTCAGCAAAAGCGAGGCACTTTATGTTGATTCGTTTGTCCTTTATTCCCATATATACCCCTGGTACTCCTTTGTCCCATATTTTGATTATCATATCTAGTACCAACTTGAACAGGAATGAGAACAATCCATCACAATTCTTACTCCAGTACTGATTTGAAAAGGCTCGGATATTTCATCCATGATTTCACCCATGAATTTTACTTTAGATGTTGTGCCTGACAAAGTCTGTTCGATTAACATGGTTGTTTTACTATTCACACCGTATTCACGAGGTATATTAAACACGAGGAGTTATGCGGTCAATCGCGGAACCCAAACATCATCAGGTTGCAGATTTATTCCGCGCATGATCGGTGTGGTCGGAAACCTGCCTGATATTCACCGATCAGATATTCTGTTTGTTCTTTCAGTTTGGTAAGGAGGGCACGTGAGAGAACTTTGTAGGCTATTGATGGAAGGGAAGTGCCTCGGTAATTGTTTGAATCAGTCTTGTCGCCCTTTTTGTGTAGTGGGTGGATCAAAGCATTTTTCCAGTCCGCTGGTATAATGCCGCTCTCCCATGTATTTGCTATGATGGCTTGCAGTCTGTCAATCAAGAGTTCACCTCCGATCTTGAGCATTTCAACGCTTAAGCCGTCTTTGCCTGGTGTTTTGTTGTTTTTTTGGGTGTAAAATTATGTTTCGTATTTCCTCATGTGTTGGTGGAACAGAGTCCTGGTTTGGGGCCGCTATGTGGCATTGGAGTCTCTCATCTTTCTTTTATTATACCTTATTGTTCAAAATATTTGTATTTGTAACGTATATTTTTTCAGATTTACTATTTATAATGAATAACTTGAACAAAGAACATAAAAAATCTGCCGATAATAGCTTGGTTTGATTTTGCTATTTATATGATTGAACAAATATGTTAAGGAGATGTAAAATATGTAAATTTATATTGCAATCACTCACAGATCTGGACAATCCACTATTTAATGAATTACACAGCGCGTTGCAAATTTGCATAGATGAAAGGCATATAGAACTAGAAAATGTTTTAAGGTATTTACATAATTATAATAACTTTAAAATAGAAAACGAGAAGGATGGAAAGAGATTAACAAAGTCGAATTTAATTAAGTTCGTAGTAAATTTCCACAAAAACGCAAGCAAACACAAACCTACCCAGAGGAATTTATTGAAGATGATGTTAATATCGGAAAAGAATTTGGAGGAAAACAAATACTTGGAGGAAGTATATTGTTCAATAATAACAATACCACCAATCAGCGTGGATACGTAAAGAGCATCTTGAGCTGCTGGGAATCTGCACAAAAATACGTTCGAGACTTAATGACGGTTCAATAGATACGTTTTTTACGATCACATTTCAAAAATATGTAGTTGATGTTATTTTTCCCATTAATAGATATTATATACAACAAGATTTGTCTTCTTAACTCTGAAAATCTTAACTCTTTTCTTTCATATCAGAAACTCAAAAATAAAAGATTTGTGGTCACTTTTGTAGACTTCAAAAGAGCTTTCTTTTATGGACCGACATACACTCCTCCAAATTCTAAATTGATTGAGACAACAAAACGAGATCTATTATCCAAAAAACCTTAGATTGTAGATTGTAGATATGGTGGTGACGACTTGTACTGCGACCTTCATAGATCTATTGTACCCCACCCTCCTCCTCTAAGCGTTGGTGTACTTACCCATTTAGAGCGCCTCCTCTAATCCTGATTCCTTGAGGTATTTTAGGATCTGGATGGGATTCAAAGCCTGCAGCTCCTCTGTGTTGAAGCAGTGAGCCCCGAGGAAAAAAAACCTTAACTCTACCTCCAGAGTGAAATTCATAGGAGAGATTTCAGACACCTTCAAATTTAAGACAGGCGTAAGACAAAGAGACGGATTATCGCTTCTGTTCATCAACTGCGTACTAGAAAAAATCATTCGGGAATATCGCAAGGGGATGTGCAGGGAAGAGACTTGCAGACTTGTTATGGGCTACACAAGAATCGACCTGATAATAGATTACCTGGCTTTTGCAGATGACCTGGCGATATTATCTGATTCCCTAAATACATCTACAAACAAATTAACCGTCATAAAATCCAAGCAGCAAAGGCAATAAGCTAACTGTAGAACAGGAGAAAATTAAACGAGTACCAAGCAATGACGTGAAAAAAGCACTCACATCAAGTAGCAACAACATAATAGTAGCATACCAGCTGACTATAGTTGTTTACAACAAAAGATCAGTGTCCATAAACTCAAAGCTAAGGCGTTATTGGACAGTCATTCGTCCAATGGGTCTCTACGCGGCAGAATGCCTTGTTTTGAATAGGAAGTGTCTGATTGGAAAATTAGAAATCAAAGAAAGAAAAATCCGAGAAAGATTTTAGGACCAAGAAAAGAAAATGGCGAGTACAGGAGACGAAATAACAACAAACACCACATAACACGAGCATCACAACGAACAATGAACAATAACATAACACGCATGGATTCCGAAAGATTAACCAACCGGATATGTGCCTACTTAAAAGACCAATGGACCATAAAAAGACCAATGGACCCTGGTTCACCGGAATTGAGAAAGACGTCCAAAAAATAGTGATTACACATTCGTACATACCCTCAGTTCCAAAAGAAACCAAAGCTGAAAACAGGCAAGAAATGTACTGATGCAAGGAAGGAGTCCCACAGAAGGCGAATGAGAGATTACTGGAAGAAAAAATAATGCTCGATGTTATAGCATAAGTAACGTGGTCCATAGCACGAAATGAAAAAAAAATACTACATATATGTTTTATTCCTTTACTGTGTTGTAATACTTTAAAGGTTTATTTTTTATATTGTTTGTTTAATAAATAACAAACTTATTTATGTTTTTAAAGTTTATACATTTTTTAAATAAAACTAATAAATATGGCAAAGAAACATCTGTGTTTTTGTAGCTTTCTCAAAAACTCATAATACCGATATTTCGGTACAAAGTTAAAAAAATAGCAAATAATACTTTTTAGAAACTACAAATACTACTACAAATAAGGCTTTTTAGATACACAGCATAATTTTTACCTTATCTAATTACCTTATAAAATTATAACAATTTTTAATTTTTTTCTTTTTCGTTTCACCCTCTGTTTCACCCTCCATTCAAATGATTGATTCAACGTACCCCAACGTTGAATCAATCATTTCTTGGTGTGTTGTTCTTTTCTTAGTTCCCAGTATTTCTTCATTCTTTCCGATCTTCTTTTCCTCTCTTCTTCCGAAATGATAGGTTCCGGTTTATGTGTGGATTTGTCTTGGAACCTTATGTTTTCATCTTGAGTGATTAATTTAGCTGTTCGATCGATTAGTGAATTTTCTGAAATATTTAATTCTACTAGGTCTTTCTCACTTTCTTTAAACCAGTTGGGTTTCATTTCTTAGTTATGGAAAAGTCAGAGATTCGTATGGTAAATCTGTTAGGGTTCATTCTGAGAAGTTGACCATAAAAATTTAACCTCCTTTTTCGCATAGTATCTGAAAGTTTTTCAATTTTCTTTTACAAAGTTTCATTCGTGATGTATACTATCTTATTACCTTGAAATGTTGGTCCTATGATTTTCCTTAAAATTTTCCTTTCCTTTAACTCAAGTTTCTCTATTTGGCCTTTGAAGTTCATGTTTTGTGTTTCTGCTGCATACAGTGCTTCTGGCTTAATCACTGTCTTGTAGTGTGTAATTTTGGACTCCCATGAAAGGGATTTTTTGTTGTAGGTATCTTTTGTTAGTGGAGAGGCCAGTTCAAGTTTATTTTTTCTGGATTCCATCGCTTTGCTTTCCGCAGCATTCCAACTAATTAATTCTACGAGATATTTCAATTCTTTTACTATTTCAATCTTTTGTTCTTGGACGGTCATTTCCGTGAGTGTTTGATGTTTGTCATGATCTTAGTTTCCTCGAAGGAGATGTGAAAACCTATTTTAGCTGCTTGCATTTAGTTCAAGGATTTGCTCCTGTACATCTTCCATTGTTTCAGCAATCAGAGCCATATCATCTGCAAAAGTATGCAATTTACTTTAAGGTTCTTCTTTTTGCAACCCAATCTTATACCACTCTTTATATTTGTGTTTCATTCTCTGCCTACTATATCAAGTGCACAGTTGAACAGCAACGCTGAAAATTCATCCCCCTGTCGCACCCTCTATTTTATTTCGAAGAGTTTCTATAGTTTTCACCAATGAATTTAACTTTCGAAAATATGTTTGTAAGGGTCGCTTTTATTATATTAGTTGTTTTCTTATCCAAACCCATTTCTTCTAGGACTGATAACAGAGATTCCCTATCAATCGAATCATATATTTTTTTGAAATTAATGAAGGCGATTCGCCTTGATTTTTGGTATGCCATGGTGTTTTTGAGGTTTAGTATTTGCTCCGAGCATGACCTAACTTTTCTAAAACGTCCCTGGTATTCCCCGATTTGCTGGTCCAATTGTAGTTCTGCCCTGTTCAAAAGGACTTTAGAAAGGATATTGTATGTTATATCCAGCAGAGATATTCCTCTATAATTGTTGGAGTCTGTCTTCCAGCCTTTCTTGTCGATAGGGTGGATGAGAGCTCTTCTCCATTCTGTGGGGATTTCGTCTTTCCAGATTTTATTGAAAACACATTGGGCGTGACACGACTCACACTACATGACACGACTCCGACACGGCGCCGACCACTCCGACACGGCTACGGCACGACAACGACACGAGTTCACACCTCACGGCACGTGTGGACGACACGACACCGATAAAAGCCATTTTTTAGTAAATAGTTTATAATTTAAAATTATAAATAAGTAAATTTTTGAGTTTTAGACTTTTTTACTCCCGTAGTATACTACGGCGGCTGTTAATAAGTTATACTTACTGTACTTATTACTTCTTCGACGTAGTAGAAGGCAAAAATGTGGACAGGTATGGGTACATCCAATTTTAAAAGAGAGATATGTATCCAATTTTATAAGATAGAGAGGATAGTTATTAATTACACTCTTTTCGAAAAATTGTGTTATTTGCGACGAAATAAAATTCTTTAATTACTTTCAGATGACCAAAAATACATTTGAATATATATTGAGCAGTTTAAAAGATGAAATCAAGAAAAACGATACTCCATTTCGAATGTCGACAGCACCTGAAGAAATGTTAGCTTATCATCCAAATATCGAAAGATTTCTTGCAAATATTTTTCTTTTAATATTTTATTTTTATGCTTTTCGTTATTTTTATCCCAAATTGCAGGATTTTTTTCCAAAAGTTCAATCAGAGAGGGACGACACGAGTGGGAAGATTGCTCCTTGACGACAGCCGGCCACGACACCGACACGGCAGCGATATGTCGTCTAGTGTGAAACCGTCCCACTTATTTCAATGTAAATTCCATCCCACCGACATCGTTGACTCTGCCGTGTCTGGGCCTTGTCGGAATCGTGTCGTGTAGTGTGAAAACACCCATTGAAGTTATGTAATTGCATTTTTGTCTAGCTTTCTTCCATAGTAACTAGGCCACTATTTGGTTTTCTCCAGATGCTTTTTAGTTTTTTAGTTCTGAAATAACCTTTAGTAGTTCTTCAGAATCCCGTTTCTCAATGTTATTTGGGATGGATTTAAATTTTTCAAGAATAGGTTCACAGTTCAAGAGCTTCTCAAAATAGCCTGCTAGTATCTTGCAATTTTCCGTGTTATTGTGGGCGATGGTCCCATTTACATCTCGAAAATGGAGGGTTGGTGCTTTGTATTTTGATAACCTTTGTTTGAAAGTTCTCTAAAAGCTTCTTGTGTTGTTCTTAGTAAATTAATCATCAATTTGGACGTAAAACTCTCGTACAAATTGATGAAGAATTTACTAAGAACCTTTCAGATGCCTTCTTAATAATTTTCATCAGATTAGATTAGATTAGATTAGATTCCCGACTTCCTCTAAGGGTTTGGCGCACGTCAACCTTAAGGCTTATTGTGCTGTCGGTTGATATCAAACTTGCAGTCCGACGTCTGTGTCACTGACTAGTTTCCTTAGTTTTCCTACAAGTTTGGGTTCCCATGTGGTTTGTTGTTTTTTTTTAAATTTTCATACTTTTAATTATTTTATTATCAACGATTTTTAAAAAATAGAAATTTTGCTTCCGATTAAAATTTTATATAAAATTATTATTATATTTATGCAATATCATATATTAAATTAAATATCATTTTATTAAAATAATCATATATTAATAAATTTACAGATTTTCATATATACTCAATAATGCTCAATATACACTAAATAACGTTGCATCTTTTAGTGCTAGGGAAACAGGATATAAATGTATAATGAGGTATAAATTTAAGTACGTTAAGATTACTAAATTATATTTAATGCACAACCAATAAACTATCTTGAAATCTCAAAACTGTCAAGAATCTCAAGATTTTTCAATATAATATAGAAATTCGTTATTTTTCTAAAAAAAAGGGAAAAATAATGAGCATACGGGTGTTATCGAATTCTAAAAAAAACTCAATTTTGCAGTTGATTTTACCTCGACAAATAAGTACTTGCAGAAATCTCGAACACCTTTGAAATTGCTAACCGAATCTTGTACCGTAGCTAATTTACGTAAGAGCAGACAAGCAGACGTTTTCACGGTGGGAAACTAAATCCCCCATTTAAACATATCACACCTCTCGAGAGTCTTGTTACGATTTCTTTCATTCGACCAAGGCGTGAACAAATAAAAGACTTTTCACGTAGCCGGGATTTTTGCCATAATCGATAACACGCTTGATAAATAATATCAAGAATGCATTGAAAGGGAAAACCAGAAATGTGAATTTCGATAACAATCATCATGAAATTTGAAAAATACGTTTTGGTATATATATATATATACGTCACAAATTATAATATTGTTTGTGTAATGTTAAAATATTTTTAACTAAGAAAACAAAGTTTCAATTTATTCAATTTGTTCTGGTATTTCAAAAGGTTCTTCTGCACGCATTATTATCTATATTAATTCATTTTCCATAAAGATAAAATCCACAATGGATGGGATCGGTTATTACATTAGTTGACAAGCATTGTACCATCAAATTCCCATTTGTTTTTTTTTTTTTTTTTTTTGTTAAAACCTTCAGTACCAATGATATAATAATAGTATAGTTTCTGGATTAGATTTATTTTCTTTAAACATTTTTAAAAAAGAAACACATTAAAATTATATAACGTAGCACTTGGTTATACATAGCACGAATACAAACCTTACAACTTTAACTAGCGGCATTTTAAGATTTCACCAATTTTACAAATTTTAAGATCACACTATTAATTGTATGGAAAAAATCTAAAGTAACTTAAAGTTTGGAAGTTTGAAAGAGATCATTGTTTGGATACATTTTGCAACAAAGTGTTTGTTTATATCAGATTAAAATCCGTATTCAACGAAATCCTATGGTTCTGCGTAATATTTAAAAATGATCCTAATAAATTGTATATTGTATTATTTAGAACTAATACAATAGACTAATTAATTAAGAATTAATGGTTATAACGTGTATATTTTGTCGGAGCTTAGTACTTTTTAAAGCTCTTAAAATATCCATTATTTAAAATTTGATCACTTTTACTTAAATGTTTTATTAAAGGAACCAATTGCACGAAAATTATGATTACCATTACCATTTACTCTTTAAATTTTCAACTAAAGTAAAATCATATGCAAACAGTTTTTTTAAATAATATTAATTTTATGAATGTGGGTGATTTCATCTGTGGAAGAATGAACCTTCCACAGATGAAATCACCCACATTCATAAAATTAATATTATTAATGAGAATTATTTGGATTCGTGTTATCCAAAGAAAACTATCGAATCGTTAGCAAACATCGAATATAAAGCAGGAATGACAATAGTTTTTCCAAGCTTTATATAACAGATTAGATTATGGAATTAGTCCATGGCAATGTCACCACAAAACTCGACCACAAAAATAGATACCTGCGGCCATTTACAGAACGTTTCATGAGATAAGCAAATAATCCCCCAGCCTAACACTACCATGCTAAAGAAAAATGCTTCCATAAATCCTAATCTCAATACTATTCGGAATTTTCCAACATCTACCCTAATTAAAAAGAACCCTGCACAGTAACCATATTTATTATTACTTATAAAAAGATCGGGAAGGCATAAAATATATAAAAATTATATTAAGCCCTAAGTAAACACATAAAACAGGATGTAGATTTCATATATGTTCACAATGTAATTCATATTTGTCCGAAGGCTGTAATATTTCTATACTGGCAAACTACCCTCATTGTATACATGGTATGAAATATTAGCAAACATTAAAGCCTCACGGGTTTAACGGCAAGTTCGGATTTTATTTGTTATTTAAAAAAAACTAAATCCCTTGGCCATTATCACAGAAAAAGAAATGTCTATATTAATAATAGAAGAAACTAAGCAAACATATTATGAATCTTTGATTTTGTAATTGGGTTTTGCACACCATCCTCTTTTAATTTACCATTACAACCTATTTCATGTAGTTCCATTTGTCTAATAGCATTAAGCTAAGTTTTTATGGTCTTAAGTTAAAACAAGTTTGTCTTGTTTTTCTTTTACCTGTCTAGTCCTTACTGTCTAGTTTAGTAAGTTTAAACTTGCCTGTCGAGTCGCATTTGTTTAGTTCAGTGTGTCTTGTCTTCCTAATCTTGTCTGTTCAGTCTTGTCTTGTCTGTTTAGTCTTGTCTTATCTATTTAGTCTAGCTAGTCTTATCTATCTAGTCTTGTCCTTCTAGTTTTGTTAATACAGTCATGTTCTAGATAAATTCTTATAATCAACCGCTAAGCCAGAATACGAGAGTTAAATTTGCATAGTCTATGTAGTTCTAATATGTCTAAATTTGCTCTCTAATAGCTCTCTCTAAACTTGTTTGTCCATTTTTATCTTCTTAATATTATCTCTCTATCTGGTCTTGTCTGTCTGGTATTTTCTTTATGGTCTCGTTTATCTGTTCAGTCAAGTCTTTTCTGCCTAGTCTTGCCTCTCTAGTCTTGCTTTTTTTTTAGTCTCGTTTAGTCTTGTCTATCTGATTGTGTCGATATGTTAAATACCAGACTAGATCTTGTCTGGTAGTCTCGACTGGACTATACAGATAACACTAAGCGGACGTGTCGAGGAAACAGGACTAGTCAAACAAAGCTAGGATATACTATACCCAATAGTTTAGTATATCCAAGCAGACAAGTCAGCTTGTAATTTTCATGTAGTATTGTCTGTTTCTTCTGTTTCTTGCAGACAAGGGTTTAGTAGTTTAAGTTTGCCTAGTTTTGTCAGCATAGTCCAGTCTAGTCTACCTAGTTTTATATGAGTTAAAGTAATGCATTTTATTTAAAAAAAAATGCTTTAAACTCATCCATTGAACTATCTTCAAACATATTTAAACTGTTCAAAAATAGGTATAATAAAATCTATATAAAACAATCTATTTGAAAGAAACTACAATAGAACGACAATAGAATCGCGGTCTCTCGTACAATAATACCTACAAAAAACTGTTTGACGAGTATATATGTTCACTCATTCACCCCGATTCCAACTTCAATGTAACCATTATAATTTGATAGATAACTCTCACAATAGCGGTTCTTGTAAAGAAGAAAGCACAGGGTAGTTTAGCAAGGAAATAATAGTCAGCAAACATCACCGATGATGCGGACTGACAGCAACGTGTAGGGTAAATCCAAATATACACACTCGGAGGGTTGAAATTGCAACCCCTGTATTGGTGTATTTTCAGTGAGATTCCAGTTGCTCTTGTAATTAAGATAATTTGTTTATGCTGTTTTAATACCATTGAAATATATATGCGACAAGGTAGAGGTTTACATTTTAGTTGTTGTTGGGTTTCTATCAAAAGGGGTCAAATAGGGTTTCCGATGAAGAGTAATTGTTTAATTATAAAAGGTTAGACAAATATTGGGATGCTTGAAAGTCGTATTTTTTTGTCCGGTTGTAAGTAGTGTAATTGATAGTGTTTGAGTTTTTCTTTATTTTTTTTCTTTATTACGTTCTCTTTCATTCTACTTAGTCAACTGTGTGATTGTTTGGCTGCTTTTTGTCAACATAAGAAGGTATTATTGCTTGTAATCAATAGTTTATTCAAATTCGTGAGGGTATTATGTAAAATTGTCTAATGTGATTAATAGGTTGGACAAAAGTTACTTTGAATATATTTTAGCTATTGAAGTACATAAATGTGCCCATTATTATGAAAGTGGTCTAAGTCAAAATTAAAAAAGAAAATAGTAATCATTTATTTTGCACAGCATTATTTTAAACTAAATTTATAAATGTAATTTTTACGATAACGTCAATAATGAACCATTAGGTAGCGGTTGTAATTTCAAAAATATATGGAATTCATTTAGTGTCAATAATGTGGTGTGAAATAACTGATGAACTCATTTTTTTTTAATTTTGACTTAGACCACTTTCATAATTATGGGCAAATATGTGAGAAATCTGAACTACTAACAATCCTTAACATATAATTTTTCTTAAAATTTTTCGTATTGTAAAAATAATACATGTGTTTATAATACATGTACTTTTTATCTATATTATATTATTCTGTTCAACTTGTTTTCCAAAATAAGCAATCTATAGTTTATTATGTTTTACTTGAAAATGCAAGTTTGCCATCAAATTTGACTTATCCTTGTCTATCTAATCTCAAAAATCAAAATTAGTCAGTGTTAAGCTATTAATCTCATTATGTCTCTCCTTATTACTAATTTTAATATTATCTTAAGAGCTTTATCTGTTATCTTAACTTGCGTGAATAGAAATCGACCCACTGTAAACTTTTTTTAGAAACTATTTATGAGGTGAAATAAAGATATATGAAGTTTGAAAGACAATTTAATATGCTTTAATATGAGTTTAAATATATCAAGATTGCTTAACGTTTATAGTCTTAGCAACCGGTAAACAAAAAAGAACGTAATTATGTGGTGGTTATAACGAGAATAACAAACTTGTGAAAGATTGTATTTATTGTAATTGAATATTGAATATTATTTGTTGAATATATCAAATTTATTTGTTTTCCAAAATATGATTAGTTTTCAGTGTTACTTTAATGCATACTAAGCCGCAAAAAGCCGCCCAGGTTTTTGTACTAATTGAAAATGGACTTAGCCATCGAGCTGCTCAACAACTGGATATGACGCGCCGCGAATTAAAAAAAAGCGAACTGTTTATGGAATGGAGGTGGTTCCTGCATGATTTGGGGTGCAATTTCTATGGGAGCTCGAACCGACCCTGCTTTTACTATTAGGAGCGCCCGTGGTTATGGGAAAGGAGTGCTAAGTACATCGAGGACATTTTAGCAGTTCACGTGGTACCTTAAGTCGACTACATTGCTTGCTTTCATCATTAGGATTGCTGCTTTCATCATTAGGAGCGCCCGTGGTTATGGGAAAGGAGTGCTAGGTACATCGAGGACAATTTAGCAGTTCATGTGGTACCTAAAATCGACTACATTGGAGAAGAATTTATCTTTATGCATGTCAATGCGAAGCCGCACACCGCAAGAATCGTGCAAGATTACATTACAGAATTCGGTTTTCGGGTTATGGAGTGGCCAGCATGCAGTCCGACCTAAATCAGATAGAACATTTATGGGATGAGCTTAAATGAAGAATTCGAACTAGGCTTCGTACCACAACCTCGAACACTAAAATGCCTATCAAAAAGTGGTTTTATTCTCTTTTAAAAAGAAATCCGACGCCTTTAGTCTGGCAACCCGAAAATACTTCAATTGCACCAGTTAAAGAATTCAATAAGGAATCGGTCATTTTGTTACATTCTAGAGGATAAAGTAAAATCATTTGGCTTACAATTCGATGGTAATAGGATTTATAACGTCGACGAATCAGGATTTTCAACTGTTGAAAAGTTCTAAAACAATTGGACAAAAAGGAAAATAGAGAATCGGTAGGATTATTAGTGGGAAAAGAGGAACAAAAACAACTTTTATATGCAAATGCGGCGGAAATATTTGTCCCACAGTGTTTATATTTAAAAGAAAAAAATTGGTATTTCAGCTAAGCAAAGCAGCTCCGGAAGGTAGCTTGATAGAAGTTGTTGACAAAGAATATATAACAAGTGAATTATCTTTAAAATGGTTACAACATTTTGTTACTACATTTTATTGTATTATTATAACAGTAGATAAAAGCGTAATTTTAATCCTCGATAGCCATACTACACATACTAAGAATTTAGAAGCATTGTTACTAGCAAGGCAGAATGGAGTTATTCTGTTGCAATTACCATGTTATACAACTCATAGGTTGCAACATCTTGATGCGGGAGTGTTTGGGCCTATGCAAAAATATTATGATCAAGCTCATGACTATTGGGATGACGTGTAATGCAGGCTCAATGTGTGACTCCATACGAAATAACTTATTTAATAACAAGAGCTCATTATAAAGCTGTAACTGTCGGAAATGGAGTTAATTCTCTTAAAGGTAGCGGATGCTGGCCAATAAATCGACTTTTTTAGCGATGCAAATTTTCCACCTAGCGAATTATTAAACGCCAGTAAACCTAAAACTTAGCCTATACTTGATCCTGAAGCTGAAGTTGTAGTAGTAGACAATAAAACTAAATATGTTATTAACAGGTCTAATATAAAGAAAGCAGGTCTAATACCCCTCTCTCGCAGAAATCAGCCTAAAGCCATCACCGGAAGGGTCTGGGAGAAGGTAAGACAAGAAGGAGTTCTGGTTTCCTTGCAATAATGCTTATCCCATCAAAAACATAAAATGTAAAAAAGCCAAGTCTCGTAACACAGTTCTTTCGCTAAAAAAGGTTGTGAGATCTCATGTAACACCAAGTCAGTTATTTTAGTTAGTGTCAATGGAAGCACCTATTCAACAACATTGTTATAAATTGTTAACAAATCAATTACCTATCAACATTTATAGTGACCGTATCAATATTAGATACCTTTATTTCTATAATAAAGATAATGACTTGGAAATTGCACGGCAACATATTCTACTAATTAATAGTAGGTATATTACGGATCGAGAGTTATAAGAAGCATATTACGGGTGTGCATAATTCCGCGAGTGCGTAATTGCCTTACAACTTGAGTTATGTACTATAATTTATCTACGGCCACACTAATTTGTTTCTGTTTAAAAAGAAAAATATGTTTGATTTATTTCTTATTAGGTACATTATTTAACATTATAATAAACAAACAGTTGTATTTTCATATATAACTGTTTCTCGAAATTATTTAACTTGATACAAATGAAAAGAAATACATTCTTAATGGTTACTTACCTAACTATTTAGCACTTATTTGTAGTTTTCGTTAGATTTAACCGTGAAAAACTGATATGAATGACAGCTTCCCCAGCGCCCCCCGTGCCACAATTCAAACAAACGGAAATTGATATTAAACCTCCAGTGGCACGTAAAAAACGCCACCGTAGCTACAGACTTGAACAAAATGGATGGTTAGATTAGGTTATATTTGGAGCAGACAAATCAAGACCACATATCTGGAGGTAGCGCGACCTCTCTATCCGAAATAAAACAAAAATTCAATAGTTTAAACAATTTTTATATACCCCCTTCAAATTTATTTTCCCTACACCTATGTGTCTTGCATCCACAAAATGCGTAAATTTGGTTACCAATATCTATGAGTACTCCAGTTTAACCCGATATTTAACAATAGTAGCAGCTCTCTACCAATCAACGAATCGTAAACAAAACGCACGTGTGTGTTATCAATCATAACTTATCATTAATCGCGGACTGTTGCATACGTGTGTGTTATGATGTATTTTCATAGTCCACGAACTGTACAATAATGGGCATTTACAATAGTGGTCGTAGATAAAGTACTTTATGATACAAGTGCACAAAAGTCGTTATCACACGTGTATTGTAAATAAATAGTAGTTTATGATACAAGTGTGTGAATAAGAAAAGTTTAAACTACGAACCGAAGGCGAATTTCACACTTATAAGTTGTGAGAAAAGGCATTTATAATTGTATCACTTTTTTGCTTAAGCTTGGATACTTCTTTTGACAGTGCAACCAAAAATTAATTCGTTTTTTTAAACATTTTGTTCATTTAAACAGTTTTAAGCCTTTTTTAAGATTAATCAACAATCAAATTCTTGTTCACCAAGATTAAACATATCTTTCTTTTCAATTTCGATAGAAAAAAAGCATCTTTAATCCATATATTATTTGAAGGAATATCAGGTAAGTAGTTTTTAAAACTATTTATTAGCTCCGAAAGATGTTGAATTGAAACTGATAGTAGTTTCTGAATCTTCTTCATCATAGTTTGCATGGGTTTTAATAAATTTATCTACGACCGCTATTGTAAATGCCCATTATTGTACAGTTAGTGGACTATGTAAATACATCATAACACACACACACACACACACACATGTAACAGTCCGCGATTAATGATAAGTTATGATTGATAACACACAAGTGCGTTTGGTTTACGATTCGTTGATTGGTTGAGAGCTGCTACTATTGTTAAAAATAGGGTTAAACTGGAGTGTTCATAGATATAGGCAACCAAATATACGTATTTTTCGGATACAAAACACATAGGTGTAGGGAAAATTAATTAAAAGGAGGTATTTAAAAATTGCTTAAACTATTGAATTTATTTTCTTATTTTGGGTCGAGAGGTCGCGCTACCGCCCGATATGTGATCTTGATTTATCTGCTCCTAATATAACCTAATCTAACCATCCATTTTTTTCAAGTTTGTAGCTACTGTGCCGTTTTTTACGCGCCACTGGAGGTTTTATGTCAATATTTGTTAGTTTGAATTGTGGCACGGGGGCGCTGAACGTATTCACATAGAAGCTGTCATTCATTTCATTTTTTCACGTTTAAATCTAACGAAAACTACAAATAAGTACTAAATAATAAGGTATGTAACCATTAAGAATGTATTTCTTTTCATTTCTATTCAAGATAAATAACGAGTAACAGTTATATAACGTGAGTCCCAAAACTATTGGAATCCAGTCTAGCCATAAATTTGAAGAAGCAGGTCATTTCTTAATTAACACAAATAAAATTAAACAAATGATCAACTGTCATTTTTAAGTAGCTGTCAGTAGTTAATATAAATTTTTACCGGTCTTACTTAATTTATTTAATTTCAAAATGTTTACAAAAGAGCTGAAAACTGTTATTGTCGAAAGTAATTTTCGTAATGGTAGACGCCTGAAAAATGGCAAATGGGAATACAGTATCGACCTGTGCATTGAAGAATTTAGACAACGTTTTCCTTTGGCTGTATTTAATAGGAACCAGTCTAGAAGGCAGGTATTACGATCAGTTGATTGCTTTCGAAGTACTGGTAACATTAACAACAAATCAAGAAGTGAAAGGCCTCGTATTAATACTGAGAATATTATAAACAACACCAGAAACGCAGTCCAAGACGAACCTACCACTTCAATTAGGAGACTAGCTCCACAGTTTAATTTAAGTCGTACTACCACTGACAGGATTATTCCTCAAGATCTTTAAATGAAACCATATAAGTTGCGAATGTACCAAGAACTTTGACCACTTCGGGAAGCTTCGGCCCTGCCGACGTTCACTTTTGTCGAGTTAGTTGTTTTAACTCATGCCTTCCTCTTCGCCCTGCTCTCCTGGGCCTATCCGCCTCCTCCTGGAGGCGTAATATCTTCAGGATGTTTACGGCTAGCTCACAGCCAGCATTCCATTGTTCCTCCGAGTGCATCAATGACGCACCGTATCCAGCGGCAGTTATGCGTGCGTCAGAAATACACTCCCATCTCTGTCTCTCCTGCTGGAATCTGGGGCATTCCAGCAGGACGTGTTCTGCTGTCTCCGAGATCCCTGGGCACTGGGGGCAGTCGGGTGTTACTGCTGCCCCTATTCGGTGGAGATACTCACGGAAGCCACCATGTCCACCATGTGAGTATTTGGGTGAGGTGATAGTTCACATCACTGTACATCCTGCAGATCCACGGCTCGATGGACGGGATCAAGCGGTAGGTCCATCGACCGCTACTTGATTTGTTCCATCTTTCCTGCCACTGCGTTAGGGCGATCGTCCTCTCGGTCTGTACTCGATCATTGTCGGCCTCCGTGTGTTGGGGATCGTCCTAGGCCGGCCCCTTCTTCTTTTTATATTGTCGCATGCGCTCTTTTGCAAGCAGGTCTATTGGCGGCAGGCCAGCGATGACCAGTGCTACATCTGCGGATACAGTCCGGTAGGCGCATGCAATTCTCAGTGCACTCGTCCTGTATGCAGGGGCTATCAGTCTTAGGTATGCGGTAATAAATGCATATAGCAATATCGAGGTACTAACGTAAGCGAGCACCCTTCTCCTGGCACCGCGCGGACCTCCAATGTTGGGCAGTATCCTGGAGGTAGCTGCGGCAGTTCTAGCGGCTTTGTTTCCTGCGTATCTGAGGTGCTCCTTGGAGTTGAGCCTCTGATCCAGCATCACTAACAGGTACTTTATAGCAGGTTTGCTCCTGATGGTGCATTCTCGGTAGGTTAGTACCATTGAGGTCCTAACCTTTTTGCCGGTGAAAAGCACTGCCTCAGTCTTCTGTACGGCCAGGGAGAGGCCGACTGACTCCATCCATTCCCAGATAATCTCCATGGCTTCCCTGAACAGTGCACCGATGGCGTCACAGTCGGTGTTGGGTATAAGGACCGCCACGTCGTCTGCGTACGCTACCAGCCGACAGTCCCCTGGCAAGGGCAGCTTCAGTTATAATAACCTAACCTAACCTCAAGACCACTCCAAATAATTCATGGTTATGAATTTACATTAAAAACAACTGACAGATACTTAAAAATGACATTTGATAATTTGTTTAATTTTATGTGTGTGAATTATGAAATGACCAGCCTCTTCAAATTCATGGTAATTCATGGATTCCAATAGTTTTGGGACTAACGTTACAACTGTTTGTTTATTATAATGTTAAGTACTAAATGTACCTAATAAGAAATAAATTTGTTACATCAAACATATTTTTCTTATTAAACAGAAACAAATTAGTATAGTATAGTACATAACTCGACAAAGTATAGTACATATAGACAAAGTATATAAAGTATAGTACATAACTCGAGTTGTAAGGCAATTACGTAATCGCGGAATTATAATTTCTGTTCCGCTCGTAATATGCTTCTTGCAACTCTCGTTAGGTAATATACTATTATTAACGTGTTAATTTTGGTGAGTGAGTAGATAAAGTGTTTTTTTCATAAGTTGGGTCGCGAAAAATTTTAAAACCTCGTACCTCGATAAGTATAATTAGATTAATGCGTTGTCAGAGAATCCAAATAGATTGCCAGTTAGGTTGCCATTTAACGTTATTTTATGTTGGAAATAAAATTTTGAACTTCATATTACAAATATAATTTATATTTATATAATACACATTAAAAATATAATACAATTTAATAGCGTTTAACAATTGATTTCTAAATGGAAATGGCATTAAATTTCCAGATTTCATACTTTTCTAATTTTCGAGGATTACAATTCTCGTTTTGAATATTGCACGTTTTGTATATTGATATTTATTAGATGTACTTTCTAATACTGAACATCTTTTCAATTTATATTCTTGTTCTAAAAGGAACAGAAAAAACTACCAGTACTCTACCAGTATAGGCAACTTCTTACGCGTGCCTTTATAGTGAATAGTATACTTTCATAGGAAATTGTAAACTAAAAAAATAGTCCCCTGGTATGATTACAATCAACTAAGAATTATATCTATCTTCACTTTGGTTTACGGTTACATCACTGAAATATATACTAACTACTGGAACGATCGCTGGCCTCTAAGCTTGTGCGGGCCGAGAGAGAGGTCCCAAGGGGATCTCTTGATCCTTGTCTAGCCAACAGTGAATTCGAGAGTGGGAGGATGTAATACAATCAGAGCGAAAAGCTAGTTGCATCAAACCAAATCAAGTATTTATCCACACTATGGAAATACAAAATATTAAAACTAATAATATTTTGTCACGTGCTACTATGATTATATATAATAATTTTCTTTTTGTGTTATATATTACATGTATAAAATAATATAGATATATGTTTACTATACACTAGGTTTTTTACTAGGATTGTACTAGGGGAAGACTGTACTCTGGACTGGACTGAGCGATACGAGAGACACCTTGTGATGCTCTCTGTTGGCCCGCACAAGCCACGAGGGAGCGCTCGTTCCAGTTAATATATATTTCAGTGGTTTACATATCGGTTAGTTCTTGACATTTGACAGTAGCACATGTAATAACCTAAAAGTACTATTCAAAAATATTTACGAAATGCCAGCGATTTCGAAAGTCAACAATATCCTAGTTTACAAAGGAAGTAATTACCTAAAACAAAGACTAGTTCTTTCAGTGCTTAGTGGAAAACCAGTTAGAATCTTAGAAATAAGATCCCTTTCTGATGAACCTGGCTTACAAGAATACGAAATTAACTTAATAAGGCTCCTTGATAAACTAACAAATGGCACAAACGTAGAACTAAATGAAACTGGAACTGCTTTATATTTCCAACCAGGATTATTACATGGAGGCAACATAGACCATGAATGCAGCACACAAAGATCAATCGGGTATTATTTAGAAGTTCTATTGATGTTAGGTTTGTTTTGTAAGGAACCTATTAATGCTACTTTAAGAGGAGTAACAGCTAATGCTATAGATCCTTCTGTTGACCATGTAAAAATTTCCATGATTTCAACTTTGAAGAAGTTTATTTTAGAAGATGAAGATTTAATATTAAAAATTACAAAAAGAGGTATGCCACCATTAGGAGGTGGTGAAGTAGTATTAAAATGTCCTATTAGAAAACAATTACGGCCTGTACAACTTCTTGATATGGGAATGGTGAAGAGAATTCGAGGCACAGCTTATGCTCTAAGAGTTTCCCCAGCTATGGCTAACCGGATGGTCGATACAGCAAAAGGAGTCCTTCTTAAATTTTTACCCGATGTTTATATTAATACTGATCAATTTAAAGGAAAAGCTTCAGGTAAAAGTCCTGGATATGGAATACATTTATATGCAGAAACCACCAATGACGTGTTTTATTCTTCCGAGAGGATTTGTAATAATGTTGCTAATGGTGAAGAACCTTCAGTACCTGAAGATGTTGGTGTTGCTGCAGCAAACAGATTATTACAAGAAATTTACTATGGGGGATACACAGATTCAGCATGTCAATCTTTGGCTGTTTTGTGTATGGCATTGGGACAGAAAGATGTTTCAAAATTAATGTTAGGACCTTTAAGTGAATATACTATAGGGTTTTTGCAACATTTGTATGAGTTCTTTGGAGTTACTTTTAAGATTGAAAATTGTGTTGATGAAGAAAAGGAAGAAAATACTAATAAGGTTTCATTAACTTGTGTTGGTATTGGATATACTAATTATAGTAAAAGGACAATTTAATTTTATTTATCGTAGAATTAAAGTTTTATTTTGTAATAATAATAAAAAGGTTTTTTAAATATATGTTGTTTTTTAGGTTTTATAAATATTATAATTGAAGATTTAATTAGCTTTGAAATGCAATATTCAGAATTTGATAAAATAATTTATGGATTAGTAACATTTCTTATACAAAGTTTTTATAAATAAACTTCAAGTCATCTTCAACACAATCTGCTTCAACAACTATACCCTGTTTCCAAGCAACTTTTTTGTTTTTTGGAACTATTTCATATAATAGACGCTCATTTGGATTCACTCTTAGACAGTCAATAATTATTCTTGATATGTTAACACGTTAGCAACGATTTTGACAAAAAGTCTGGATTTTCTGAGATAATTTGTCATTTTTTTGTTCAGGTACAGTCTAATCAAACCAAAGTACGGTCAGTTCCACGAACTTGTCAGAAGATGTATTAATCTAAATTTGCATAGAAATCGGGCTACTGTTTTGCCTTTAACTATTTTTTTTTTAGAAATTATTTATGAGATGAAATAAAGAAATGTGCCATTTGAAAGACAATTTAATATGCTTTAATTTGAGTTTATATTTATTAAAATTTATTAATTAATAATAACATAGCGAAATTAACTCATAAAACAAATTAACTTTTTTTTTATTACTAAAAGAAATATGGTTATTGACAATTATCTAAATTAACACTTAATTTTTAATAATGGGTATGAGCCCCCTTGCCCTAATAACATCTCTCATACGATTAGGCATAGATCTAATCAAGTTTGCTATTGTTTCTTGTGGGATGTTAAGCCACTCTTCTTCTACTGCAATAATAAGCTCTGGGATCGAGGTTGGAGCACGAAGCCCAGCTTAAATTCTTCATTTTAAGCTCATCACATAAATGTTCTATAGGATTTAGGTGGGGACTGCCACTCCATAACCAGAAAACCGATTTCTTGCAGTGTACGGCTTTGCATTGTAGTGCATAAAGATAAACTGTTCTCCAATGTAGTTGACGTAAGGTACCACATGAACTTCTTGTTGGGAATAGAAGTGGCAACGTGGCTTGTGTGAGTGCGCATGTGTAACAAGACACTCTCCTCTGCAACAAGACGAAAGCATGTAACGAAGTTTTGAGTAAATCAATATATTATTTGTGTAAAGTGTTAAACCCTCATTGAACCCACCCTAAAATCCCTAAGAGGTTATGGGCCCAGGGGAGAGACAAAAAGTTTTTTGAAAAATCGCTTTATTTGATAAAATAAGGGTAAATTTAAAAAAGTGCAAAAAACGTGTTTAGCAGAACAAAGAAAAATGGCGACAGCGACCGGTGAAGGGATCGTGGTGTACCCGCAACTGAAAGAGGGAACAAATTTTACACATTGGAAATTCAGAGTATATCTTATACTAGAAGAAAAAGGAGTAAAAGAAGCAATCGAACCTTTACAACCTGGAAAGGAACTGAACAAAGAAAAAGATGCTAAAGCTAGATCAACTATTGTAAAATGTATAACCGACAAATACATCTCATATGTGCAGAAAGCAAGAAATGCTAAAGAAATGTTGACTTGCTTAGAAAACATTTTCGAAAGAAAAAGCGCAGTAAACAAATTACATCTGAAAAGACAACTTTTAACGCTAAAATGCAAAGTAAGTGACAAATTACAAGATCATTTCCTAAAATATGATGCATTAATAAATAGCATAGAATCATCAGGCACTAAAATGGATGAGTCTGATAAAGTGTGTCATCTATTACTAACATTACCATCGTCGTATGATAATGTAGTTACTGCCATAGAAACAATGAGTGCGGAAAAAGACTTGACTGTTGATTTTGTAAAAACGTGTTTGTTAGACGACGAATTAAAGAGAGGTGAAAAGACATCAACAAATAGAAGTGAAGCAGCATTTAGTGCAAGATACGAATGTTTCAAATGTGGGCGTACTGGACATATAGAGTCAGAGTGTTTTAGCAACACAAATAATGGCAAACTGAGAGGAAATTTTCGTGGTCGTGGACGTGCACAATCCAACTTCAGTCGTGGAAGATTCCAGTATAATCGAGGTCGAGGACAGCATAGAGGAAATTCAAATCAAAATCAGACACACATGAGCAAGACAGAAGAAAACTACAATTTCGTAGCAACGACGCAGCTAGAATGTTATCAGGCAACAGTGAACACAGACAATATTGATTGGATAATTGATTCAGGTGCAACAGAACACTTAATACAACAAGAATATGAAAAATACATGACCAATGTTATTGTCATGGAAACGTGTACAAGAATAAAAATCGCAAGCGGCGATGCATTAATTGCAAAGAAACAAGGTAAAATTTGTATGTTATCATGCGGAAGGGAAGTAACTATTGATGCATTAATTGTTCCGGGTTTATTTCATAATATTTTGTCAGTAAAAGGGTTAATAGATAAAGGTATTGAAGTTATATTTAAACCATTAAAGGTAACGTTAATTAAAAATGATGCAGTGTGGCATTGCAAAGAAAGGTGCGGTTTATTTTATTTGAATGGATTACTTAAAGATAATTCTAAGTTTGAAGAAGCAAATGTATGCTCAAACAATAATATATGGCATTTGAGATTGGGTCATTTAAATAAAAAGGGGTTATCAACAATGAAACTACCCATGTCCGACAAAAAATGTAATTCATGCATGAAAAACAAAAGCGTAAGGAAGCCATTTATTAAACAAGAACTACCAAGAAGCAGACAAATTGGTGAGTTAATACACACAGACATAGCTGGTCCGGTGACACCTATGTCAAATGAAGGTCAAAAATATTTTCAAACTATAACGGACGATTATTCTCATTTTGTAAAACTGTATGTACTTAAAAATAAGAGTGAAGCTGAAAATAACCTTATACATTATATTAAAGAAATTCAAACGCAAAAAGATGTAAATGTAAAAAGGATAAGATGTGACAATGGCGGCGAATTCATTTCAAATTTATTCAGAAAATTTTGTTACGAAAACGGAATTATTATTCAGTATACTAGACCTTATTCACCACAACAAAACGGTGTAGCAGAAAGACTTAATAGAACTTTGTACAATAAAGCTAGAACAATGATAAATGAAACAGGGTTACCAAAATACTTATGGACAGAAGCATTTATGTGCGCAGCTTATCAGTTAAACAGATGTCCATCTGCAGCAATAAATTTTAAAATTCCAGCCGAAATGTATTACGGAAAATTAGATTTAAAAAGGTTAAGAGTATTTGGTTCAAAAGCGTGGGCGGTAATTTTACCACGTAAATTTAAACTTGACGAAAGAAGTATTGAAACTCGAATGGTAGGTTATAGTAGCAATGGGTATCGTTTGTGGAACCCTCAAACAGAAGAGATAATAATCTCCAGAGATGTAGAATTTGATGAAAGTGATTATAAGTTTGTAAACGATAAAAATAGAAATGAGTTATCAGAGCAATTCATATTAAATGAAAGCGATGTATTAAGCGAAAATAATAAGTCAAGTGAGAACGAAGTAAATAACGAAAATAATAGTGAAACCGAAAAAAGTAATGAATCAAGTGATAGTGAAGTAGAAAACGAGAATAGTAGTGATGATAGTAGTATTGATGAAAGAAATGTTATTAATGAAGAACGAAAGACTAGAACACGAACAATTAAAGTACCGGAAAGATATAAAAAAGATTTTGAATACGAATTGCATACTGCATATTGTTTATTTTTAAGAAAAGATCCAATAACATATGATGAAGCAATAAACTTAAATGATGGGTGGCAAGAAGCTATAAATAAAGAAATAAATGCTCATACAAATATGAACACATGGACAGTAGTTCCTAAACCAAAAGATAAGAAAATTATAGACTCTAAATGGATTTTTAAAACCAAAGATGACGGTGTAAAGAAAGCGAGAATTGTCGCAAGAGGTTTTCAAGAAAATGTAAATTATAGCGCAAATAACTATGCCCCAGTGGCTAGATTGCAAACAATTAGATTGTTAATTTCTCAGGCTATTCAAAAAGGGTGGCAATTGAAGCAGTTGGATATCCCAACGGCATTTTTGAACAGTAACTTAAAATCTGAAATTTATGTAAATCCACCACAAGGAATAAATATTGAAAGGAATAAAGTTTTTAAAATGAATAAAGGTTTGTACGGACTAAAGGAAAGCCCAAAATGTTGGAACGAAACATTTAATAGTTTTGCAAGTAGTATCAAGTTAAAAAGATCTAAAAATGATTGTTGTTTTTATATTGGCGAGAATGTATGGTTAATTGTGTTTGTAGACGATATACTTATAACTGGAAGTGACGAGAATGTAAAGTTTATTATATCTGAACTAAAGAAAGAATATAATGCGAAAGATTTAGGCAATGTAAAAAACTTCTTAGGTATGGAAATAGAAAGATCAAAAGAAAAATTAAAGTTATCTCAAAGTAAACACATAAGAAAAATGGTTGAAAGATTTAGAATGATAGAGAGTAAAGGAGCAAAGATTCCAATAACAAAAGGTTATCAAATAGATTCAAGCGAAGAGATTGTTAATGTTCCATATAGGGAATTAATCGGAGGATTAATGTATATAAGTACAGGCACTAGGCCAGATATATCCTATGCAACAAGCTATTTGAGTCAATGTCTAGATAAACCAACGCAATCAGCATGGTTAGAAGCAAAAAGAGTGTTAAAATATTTATACACTACTATAGATTTGTCATTAACATATGTAAAGTCAAATCAAATGTCAATTGAAACTTACTCAGATGCAGATTATGCAAACGACAAAAAAGATAGGAGGAGCATAAGTGGATCAGTAACAATGTATTGTAAAAATGCTATATCATGGTTATCCAGAAAACAAGGATGTGTTTCTTTATCAACTGCAGAAGCAGAATATATAGCTGCCACTGTCAGCGCATGTGAACAAATAAATATTAAACGATTAAGCGAAGATTTGAACGAAAATGTAAAAACTGTATTGTATGTAGATAATAAGGGTGCGATTGATATGGCGAATAGTTACGAAAATAGTAAACGATCAAAGCACATTGATATTAGATATCACTTTATTAAAGACAAAGTAAACTCAAAGGAGATAGATATAAAATATGTAAGTTCTACTGAGAACCTGGCGGATATGTTTACTAAAGCACTAAGTTATGAACAATTCAGTTACTACAGAAATATCCTAAATATTTGTTAAAAAAAAAAAAAAAAAAGTTTTATTTGTATTATGAACTAGATTGTAAGAGAAACGATTTTTATGTTTTGTAATGTTAAAAAAGGGTTAATATGTAAAAATCGAGGAGGAGTGTTGGGAATAGAAGTGGCAACGTGGCTTGTGTGAGTGCGCATGTGTAACAAGACACTCTCCTCTGCAACAAGACGAAAGCATGTAACGAAGTTTTGAGTAAATCAATATATTATTTGTGTAAAGTGTTAAACCCTCATTGAACCCACCCTAAAATCCCTAAGACTTCTAAAAGCTCCTCTATGTACCTAGCACTATTAAACCTATTAAACACTTACTTGAAAGCCTCGTGGTTATGGATCATCCATATCACCTCTGGTCATTCATAACCAGGAGGCTTTCAAGTAAGTGTTTGTCAAATTACAATTCATAACAGCAAAGCTGCACTGATGAGAGATAAATCTCGAAACGCGTCTGCAGATGTCTATTTGCTTAAGTTAATAGAAAGATATGATAGTTTGAAGGTACGTTTACACTGGCAAAAATGTATGAGAAGTTGTATGAGGAACAAGTGTCATATTGCACCAACAAGTGTACGCGTACTAGTCGTGAAACATGTTGATAAATGTGATTGCGTTTACATTTCTTCAACAAATTGATAAACAAGTAAAACTATTTTCGTTGATTAAAAGGTTTTGTTTATGTATGAAATATATTGATTGTAACTGTTAGTAAATTTTTTTCGCGTAAATTTATAGAAATCAAAAAAAGTCAAAACAAGTGAAACTGCTTAGTTAATTAATAGAAAGGTACGTTTTAGTAGATCTAAAGGTAATGTTAATGCATAAAATATATTAATTATAATTTTCAGATAAATTATTTTAGTAGTGAATAAAAATGTCCAATGGAAGTATGTTTTCTTTACTTAGGTGCATGTACATTGCTTTTAAATGAATATGATTCTCAAAAAAGGAAACGGAGGTGGTGGCTAAGGGAGTTTCTAAGAAATATAAAAACACATGGTGCATATAATATGTTAGCGAGTGAGCTAATACTGGAGGATGGGATGGGATTTAATAATTACTGCAGACTGACCCCTACAGAATTTGAGGATCTTCTGGTTAAGGTTTCCCCATTTATAACGAAACAAGACACCAGATTACGAGATGCTATACCACCACCTGATAAACTTGCAGTTACTTTACGGTTTTTGGCCACTGGTGATTCTTTTAAAAGTTGATGAGCATGCACAGAATATCAAAAAATTCGATTTGCCAGATTATTGGTGATGTGTGTGATGCTATATTAAAAGTATTACCAGGGAAATAAAGGTATGTAAAAGTAAAAAAAAATGGATATTTTATTTTATTGTAATAAACATATGTACTCAATATTTACTTTATTGTTGTTACTTTATATGCTGGTGAAAAAATTAAGCAGATTAATGGTTCTCGTTAGGAGTGTTGTGTGGCGAGTTATCTGTAGCAGCATATATTAGTGAAGTTCGTGATTGTTGTTGGGATGAATTAGATAAAGAGGCAATGGAAAGGTTGATGTCAAAGATCTTCGACCTTCTTTGAAGGTTGTGACAAAGTTGATCTTCGTTTGCATCCATATCATTTTTTTCTATTTCAGCATTAAACAATGCAACATTAATGGCCTATTTAGATTCAGCCAATATACGGGCATATTTGTGGCTACCATATTTCCTCATTTCTGAGGTAACGTAATTGCCAAAAACTTGAAATTCATCATTTTCTATACTGCCTGCAATTTTTTGACCCACTGCCGTCATCTGACCATTGCCTGCATATCAGGATTGCTACCTTTATACCTTTTTCTTGGCATACTATATGGTTCTGCAGACGTTTCTTGGTTTGCAGTGGGTTCATCATCGTTCAAAATTCCGACTGTCATATTTATAAAATACTGCATCCAGGTAGTACCTACAATAAACATAAATATTGTAATTACAATTTTTATTTCAAATTAAAAAATTCTTTTTATACACCACCAGGAACGTTTGATTCTGATGACAATAGTGGAAATATCATACCAGGAGCATGGCAATCAGAAACTGTTAATGAGTTGGTTGCTCCTACAAGGATAACTGTTCCACCAAATGCTAGTATAGATAAACGCAAAGAGTTTGCCAATTATTTTTGAGTGCTGATAGGGCAATAAATTGGCAGTATAGCAAATGATTTTTTGTATAATTTTTATAATAAAATATTTTTTTTGTTTCATGAACTTTAATAAAAGTGTACTTACTTCTTCCTAATTTTCTTCCGATGTGCATATATTTAAATGGGGACGATGAATATCCGTCAAGAGCTGTAAACTACTGTATGCATACCAAGAGGGATAACAAATGTCTTCAATTCCTGACCCTGACTTATGGCTGGCCAAAACCTTTGATAGTTCATGGCTGAACTGGCTTTTAACTGTATGCCACTTATTTTCAACCTCATTCGCAGTAAATTTTAACTCCTCTGCTATGGCAGAGTAAATATCTTTCCTCTTATTTGTGTTCTTATATTCTTTGGACTTAATGTCCCACACATTAGTAACCCTAATTTTTTCTATTAGCAACAACGTTTTTTCTTTTGTCCAACTAGTCATTATGATTTTGTTACTTATTAACTAACTAGAATCCAGAAGACTTAAGATATTTATATCCGCCCTTCCAGATTCTACTTCAAGAGGGGTTAAAGTCTATGTTGCTTAATTCCTCCCTTAAGTTTTCGCGTTCTACGAAAACGTAGTTTACAATAAACCCTAAATAAACAGTTGCAATAAACCCTAATATATACCTAATTTTGAGTTTTGGAAAACCCAACATATTTAGGTCGTTTTTGGAAACACATGGGGTAATAAAATATAAAGTGCTGACAAAGACATACTTTCTGAAAACCCTTCAAAGGGGCTGTTTTGTTTGTTAATCCTGCTTTATATTACAAGAATTTGCTATATTAAATAAATATATTTTTATTATTAACTAAACATATAATTATTACATTTATTAGAACAATTGAATTAGGTAAACAATTTATCAGGACTTAAACGACAAACAAAATTAACTTCACTCTTTCAAATCGCTCTATTTTTATAATCAGCCGATCAAAACAATAATTTAATTCACCTCACACAAGTCATGTGTGAGCTTTTTTTGCTCACTCAAAATGTAGGAGGAAATGTATGAGTTCATACAAGTTGTATGAGCTATAGTATGAGGTGATGTTTCTAAATTTGTATAAAATATAAAAGTTCTCATACATGTGTGCCAGTGTAAACGTACCTTTATTGAGCTTTGTAGTAGATATCCTTATTAAAGTCGCGCGAAGAAAACCAGTGAGTTTTGGCATTATTTTTTAGGAATGGATAATAATTATGCAAAATGCAAAACGTGTGGCAAAAACTATTCAAGAAAAGGCAGGACTACAACATCATTGAAAGGGCATTTGAAATCCATGCATAAAGAAAAATATGAATAATTTTGTAAAATTGAAGAACAGCGAGAAACGTTGAAATTGAATCAGGTAACGTCAATTACACCATTACAACAAGCAAAACGGCAACTGCCCATAGAAGAATGTTTAAAAAAAAATCAAATGTGGGATACATCCACTGAAATATATACTAACTGGAAAGAGCGTTGGCCTCTAAGCTTGTGTGGGCGGAGAGAGAGAGGTCCCAAGGGGATCCCTTCATCCTTGTCTAGCCAACAGTCAATTCGAGAGTGATACAGTCAGAGCGAAAAGCTAGTTGTATTGAGTTGTATCAAAAAAGAGAGTGATATCAATCAGTGAGCATATTATAAACTGAAGTTTATATATTTTAATGAAAGTTGTTTTCAAAAAGACAATGGTAAAATACTGTTGTATTTGCAAGGAAAAATGGTGTACTGCAATCATTTTTTCGATCATATCGTCCAATTTGTTTGCTTTGGGGTATGATGTGTGAACTGAAATATATACTAACTGGAACGAGCGCTACCTCCTGGCTTGTGTGGGCTCTCATATCGCTCTGCCTTCGCCTAGTACAGTCCAAAAGGAAAACTAAATGTGTGTCCGACGTCCATTTTGCCTTGCAAATACAGTATTTTACCATCGTCTTTTTGAAAACAATTTTCATTAAAATACATAAACTTCGGTTTATAACATGGTCACCGATTGAACGATCTCACTCTCTCTCTCTTGATACAACCCAATACAACTAGATTTTTGCTCTGACTGTATCACATCCTCCCCACTCTCGACTACACTGTTGGCTAGACAAGGATGAAGGGAAGTCCTTGGGACCTCTCTCGGCACAAGCTTTCTAAAACTGTCATTCACCTGCAGGCTGTTGAAGATTAAAGATTCTATTTGTCTGTATGCCAGCAAACATATAATATTCCACAAATTTCCCCAGAAGTGTGGCTGTATCTTAATAAAATAGTGACGAACCTTCAAAGAAATAACGAGAAATCTAAGCTATACAAAAACTTTTTCGAATTCATTCGTTTCATTCAGAAACGAATTCATCAGTGATCCCATTGGTACACGTACTGAAACATACATTGCAAAACGAAAAGGACAAATCAGACACGAATGAGGATTTCAAAAACTAAATGAAGACATCAATTCCAGATTCTGTGACTTTCCAAGAAATACACAGTATTCGCTTGCTACATACTTGGACACAAAGTGTACATTAAAGTTTTTTAATGAAATAATTAATGAACTAGTTCAGTCCGTACTATTACGCTTGGTAACACAACATGACTTGATATTGCAGATCTGCAAATGGAATTCGTGATGACCAAGCTTCTACTGCCAATAGAGCCAGAGTAGAACCGAATCCAATGGACGATGAACCGTGCACAAGTTTACAGATTTTACTACCAACACAAAGTGTACATTCAAATCTTGCGGACATGCTGAAAAATAGAAGTGGAGATGAAGAGGAAACAACAAAGAACAGCATGGTTACCAATAGTGACCTTGTGATATGGATATCACTAATAAATGAATATAATAAAGATAAAAGATTCCAATTAAACGAAGATCCCTTATTGTGGTGTAGATATAACATAAAATATACATTTTTTTTCCCATTGATCGCGCTTATTTGTCGGCACCCTCACGTTCAGTACCAAGTGAGCAATTATTTAGCGGAGCTGGTTTAATTTATGAACTCTTAAGAAATCGGTTGGAGGGTGACAAAGCCGCAAAACTGTTGTTCGTCAAATATAATTTGCCCCTTCTTAATTTTAATTACCAGTAAAGTTTATTATGTTAATAATACATAGTAAACTTAACTGGTAATGTTAAACCATTATGTTACCTATTTTGAATAAGGCGAAACTATTTTTGAATATGCTTAGGTAGATTTTATTTCATTAGTAAATATTGATTTTTTTCTCCACCTCCGCCTCCGTTAACCACCGCAACGGCGTAGGCTAAGCTCATCACCTCCGATGCAATATATAATACAAAAAGAATATTATACATACATATATATATATATATATATATATATATATATATATATATATATATATATATATAATACTAGTCGCCAGTGGCGGATTTCTAAATAGGCTAGCTAGGCTATAGCCTACGGCGGCAAATTTTTGTAAGCGGAAAATTTTAAAAATATACAAATTTTTCAAAATAGAAATTTGTTGCAGCGGCGATAGCCGCCCGCCACTATAAATAGAGTATCCACATGAAATAAATCAAATTCGCAAAATTTCTTATCTCTATACTCGAAACAGCGGCGGCGTGCAGCATTTAATGAAAAATTGCGCTTTTCTAGGTCGCTGTGCTCGCATTTGAGAATTTTTTTAAATATATTAGGCGGCAATATAAATTAGCCTATAGGCGGCAAATTTGTAAATCCACCACTGCTAGTAGCACATGACAAAATATTATTAGTTTTAATATTTTGTATTTACATAGTGTGGATAAATATTTGATTTGGCTTGATACAACTAGCTTTTCGCTCTGACTGTATCACATCCTCCCACTCTCGAATTCACTGTTGGCTAGACAAGGAGGGAGGGCTCCCCTTGGGACCTCTCTCTCTGTACCCGCACAAGCTTAGATGCCAGCGCTCGTTCCAGTTAGTATATATTTCAGTGGTTACAACTCTAGTGCGTTGTTAAGCGTTAGACGCGTTATTTAGTCGCGTGCTTTTTTTTGGGCAACTTTTTATGGCGACACTGATATCACTAAGATGCTATGAATTAGCTTGGTTAATGCTCTTATTTTATTTTCCATAGTTGCAGCAGCATAATACACCTAGAAATATCACAATACGAAAATATCACATCCTAATTATTATTATCATCGCAAATTTTAAAATGTGATGTTTTTGTAGGGTCGTTATACATATAGCTGTGATATTTTTGACGCGTTGTTAGCGTTTTGCGTTTAGGCGCGTTTACGCCTTGTAATGTCAGGACACCTTCGCCGATGTAGCTTTTTTGGATTGCTCGGTATAATGAGCATTTGAAATTGTTGCCAACATCTATTTTATTTCCTAGAAAGTTCCTAAATTCAAATATTGCCAACCACGTCATACAGTTGTCATTTTCACAGTAAACATCAAATATCTGATAAGAAATCTCAAGTGTTAATAATTGAAACAAAAATGTCAAATATAACTAATCAGGATTTGTACTGGAATCAGCCAGGTGCAGACCAAAACACACACAATCCATATTATGATGGAGAAACTGACTACACTAATTTGCAAGCGTCACAACTAGGTAATTTGTTCAAGAAAATAACTAATCAACTTATAAACATGTATCTGCTTTAGATTTTCAATCGTTTGGAGACGAATCTAAATACTACAATACTTCAAAGTCATATATTGAACCTTTTCCAAGCCAGTACCCAGAAATGTTTACGCCAATGGATCAAGGATTCAAAGATCAAGCTCACTCAACTGAATTTGATGAGCCCCCTTTACTAGAAGAACTTGAAATTTATCCAGATAGAATTATGGAAAAAACATTACTTGTTCTAAATCCATTTAGATCGTTGTCAGTGGAAGCGGATTTTTTAACAAAAGAAAATGATTTAGCTGGACCAATAGCTTATTGTTTATTGTTGGCTTGTAGTTTGTATATATCTGGGAACAAGTCTCCATTTGGTTTTATTTATGGCTTTTCTGTAGTTTCTTGCATTTTAATGTTCTTTTTGTTAACTCTGATGACTCCCGAATCAGGAGTTTTCAGCTTATCTGGTGTAGCAAGTATCCTAGGCTACTCACTCTTACCCATTGTTGGGTTATCAGTAATTGCAATTTTCCTTAATTTAGGTTCAACATTGGGCATTGCTCTTGCTCTTTTAGCTGTTTTCTGGTCTAGTATATCAGCTTCTAAATTGTTTTCATCTATTTCGGGACATTTCGACCAAAGACCTCTTATTGCTTATCCATGTGCTCTAGTTAGTGGTGTCTTTGCTATGCTTGTAATTTTTTAAAATACAAGTTGATCAAGGTATTGTACTAAAACATCTAATTTATTATATATTTTTTATTCAAATTTATATATCCCCATTTAAATAAACTGATAGACACTATTTATATATAGCCTTTGTAATAGATTTCTTTTTCTGCTAAAAGCTTAATGCAATTAGTTCCATGTCTAGATTGTAGTTTAGATCAATATGATATTAATAAAAAATGCTTTTTAAAGAAAATAAGACATTATGAAATGGCAACAAAATTGAGTATTATAAAATATTAAAAACTTTATAGAATATGCAGGTTTATATTTCATTACATCCATGAATAAAATTGCATTCAAAATGAATTTTAAATTTAAACTAATTTAATTAAATATGTAGTTCTTGACAACTGTTATGTATAGACTGTATTAAAAATTGTGAATCTTACAGTACCAATTCTACAATTGGTGATTCAACTTTATCAAACTGCCTCCAATGATTACTATGTGACCTACTTAAAAACATGTAGTGCTATGTGCCGTTTTAATGAAAACTATATTCTGCTAAGTATAATTTGAGAAACTGCAAATCCATCTTCAATGTTATAATAAATAAATTGGTTCATAAAAAAAGCAAATGTAAATTTCAAACTTTTCAAATCTTCAAACCTAGGGGTAAAAAACATTAAATTTTAGGATCATTATTTAAGACTATTGGAACCCTCATTTTTCCCTATCTAAAGATTGGGATAAGGGATAGTAGAAGAGTCTGTTTACAGTAAGTTTAATCGACGCTCTGTAAGTCGAAAATTTTCAATAGAAGCCCCACAATCTCAGTGAAGAGCGGTATTGCCCGCTCCTGTTACATACAAAATTTCAGACATTTCTAGACAAGAAAAGACTAAAGAAGATTAAGTAAGTGAAAATAGGGCTAAGATTGGACAAGATTTGAGTAAACTGAATAAGACTGGACAACATTGGATAAGTCTGAACTATACATGACCTGATAAAACTGGAGAAGACTGGAATCTGTGAGTATTTAACTATAGGTCTGAATAGACAATAAAAGTTTTAGTGGGTCATGAAGGAGAAGTATTAAACTAACAGAACTGCAATAAGAAACTGTTGCATAAAGATTCCATTCCCTTTTTAACAAATTAAAACGTTATCATTAAATTATATTAATATATTTATAATTAACTTCAAATTGAACCTACTAATCAATTTTGTTTGGAACCAAAACATTCTAAATACACAAATATACTACAAGATTATACTACAAAGAGGACATCGTAATGCAGATAAGATTGAAGATAATGCAGAATTTATTATGCTAAACTAAATAGTAGATAGGAGACAGAAACTAATAGTAGACAGATAAGATTATATCGACAAAAATATTGGACGATAAGTGTTAACAAAATCATTACTGAAATTTATTCAATGTTTAGTTTTAAAAGCAGTTGTAAAGGTACGTTTACACTGGCAAACATGTATGAGAAGTTGTATGAGAAACAAGTGTCATATTGCACCAACAAGTGTGCGCGTACAAGTCATGAAACATGTTGACAAACGTGATTGCGTTTACACTTCTTCAACATATTCATAAACAAGTAAAACTATTTTCGTTGATTAAAACGAAAACGTAGTTTACAATAAACCCTAAATAAACAGCCACAATAAACCATAATATATACCTTATTATGGGTTTAGGAAAACGCAACATATTTATATTTAAAACGTTTTTTTGTAATCACATGGGGGTAATAAAATATAAAGTGCTGATAAAAACATACTTTCTGAAAACCCTTCAAAGAGTTAATCCTGGTTTATATTAAAACAATTTACTATATTCAATAAATATATTTTTTTATTATTAACTAAACAAATAATTATTACATTTATTAAAACTATTTAAACAATTTAACAGGAATCCCTCTTTCAAATCCCTCTTTTTTATAATCAACTGATCAAAACAACAATTTAATTCACCTCACACAACTCATGTGTGAGCTTTTTTTTTGCTCACTCAAAATGTATGGAGAAATGTATGAGTTCATACAAAATGTATGAGCTATAGCAGCGTTTCTCAAAGTGGGCGATATCGCCCTCCAGTGGGCGATGACGTCGTTTTGGGGTCGCTAGGTAGCCAGGGGGCGCTAGGTAGTCAGGGTGGCGATATAGGGGGCGGTAGGTATCACGAGCTATACAATGTATTTCTGTTAATTTAAAATAAACAAATACGTTCGACAAAATTGTTCCGTGTTCAGTATTATACAAGCGGCCACGATCGTCTGCTATTCGCTGCTGGTCGAGTATCGATAATCGCACGCACAGACACACAGCCAGCGTTAATAACTCCACCAACTTTTCGGTAGATCTACCACCTTTTAGTGTCTGGTCCAAATCTACAACCTTGAAAAAAATCTACCAACTTTTCAAGTTTCTGAAAAAAAAAATATTGTAATGTTATTTCTGTAAAAATTATAATGCCTTCACTTTCTTTTCACGAATTTTTCTTTCTACAGGGATCCCCGCATGTCAATTTTTATTTGAAATATTTCAAAAACTATCACAATTATTGTTGCTAATTATTTAAGAATTATTATTAATTTAAATAGGTTGTCAGACCTAAACTTACAATTCATTTTGTTCGCAAGGAAAATAGAGCAGCACATTTTTTCGAAAGGAAATCTCCTTTAAATAGAATCAAGTAATTCTGATAACAAATAATAAATTGAGAAATTAAAAAAAAATATTGATCAAGTTTAGCGTTTAAATTTAAATAATAAATTCAAGTTTTCGCTTTTGCGAATTTCCAAACCTATCAATAACGTTTTCAATGTCTATAGAAATATCTTGATGAACGTGTAATAACGCCAATCCCGTCAATCTATCCTCAGCAATCCTATTTCGAATCCAGGTTTTCAACCTACGAAGGGCTGAAAAACTTCGTTCTGCAGTAGCTACACTAACTGGCAACGTAAGTAAAATTTTTAATAGTATGCTACAATTCAAATAACATTCGCGATCGCAATGTTCAGAATATACACAAACAGGTTGTAGAAAATTATTTCCTCCGAGTTCTACTAAACGAAAACATTTAGGGCACTATAAGTTTAACTCGGCTCCAAATATTGATTTCGAATTTAAATTTTGAACTTTCTGAAATATAGTCTCATATTTCTTCCATAAAACTTCAGTTAAATTTTGAAAGTTTTCATTGTCCAATTTGATTAAGTTTTGAGGTAGTAATTTACTCAAATGAAAAGCATCAATAGTATCTGAAGAAAACCTAGTACTCACATCATTTAAAATAAAATCTGACAAAGGAATAAAAATACATCTTCTGAAATATTCTTCGGCGCTACTTGCTGGTTGATTGTCCCTATTTGTTTGTTTTCGTGCAATTCTGGGCAGAGTAATGGTTATATTTTGTTCACTTGCTAATTTCTCAATGTTTTTCCAAATGATATTGAAAATATTTTCCACAATTATTTCTTTCTGATGTGAGTACTTAGATCCTTTATACCCGTAGCGGCTGTACTTATATCAAATGTCTCTTTTTGAAATATTCTACTGAATGGTAACGTTAAGGCAAAAATGTGATTGACACATTTTAATAAAACAATGAACTCAAGTGCCAATAATGAGGCATTCAATATGTTAGTTTTCGATGATGATATGGCATCATCCCATACACTAATACTGTTCAATGATTCTAAAATTGCCGAAAAATCTTGGTCAAACGCTAGCGTTGTTGTGTGTCTTTCAACCCACCGAGTGTCACATAAAGTACCCAATGATGTTTTAGCCATTGAATTTTTTAGTACAAATGACCGTTTTGCAGACGCATTAAAAAATGAAAGCACTTCGCGAATTATTCCAAAACAGTTCCGAATACTTTTGACTTCTATGCATTTTGATATGGTTAAATTAAGAGAATGATTATAAGATGGTAACCAGACTGCACATTCAGTATATTTCATAATTTCTGCAACCGCTCCACGTTGCTTAGATGACATTATATTACAGGTATCTGTACAGATGCCGACACAATTTTTCAAATTGAATTCATGTTTCTGTAGAATTTTCTTAACCGAATCTCCAAGTACTTTTCCACTTAAAACCGGTTCAGCATTAGAATCTTCTCCAAAATTTAATTGATGCAAATCAAAAAATCCCACAAAGTTCTCTTATTTCATCTTCTACCACATATCTTTTGTCACGATGCTTAGTTGAGATATTGTGGATACGTTCGTCAAACATTATGGAATATAAACCGGCTTTGTTTACATTAAATTTAATTTTACTCACAATTTCATCACCGCAAAATTTAATTAAACTATTTTGAGTTGTTTTGGATATATAAGTTGCGTTCGCAGATGAATTTTGTAGATGCTCCTTCAATGTTGTATCGCCGGATCTTGCTAACAATTTAAAAATTGCCCTAAAATTGCCCTCGTTCGTAATACATACAGAAGGGTTATTAGGAAAGTCATCTAACGAGCCCTCATCTCGACGTCCTCTAAATGCAATGTTTTGTCGGCCGATTGTTATGATTACGACTAAGATATGAGCTAGTCGATTCCGGTTATCCTGAATTTGAACCAAACGTTGAGATGATAACATATTTTCAATTTAATCTTCCGGCTTATCATAATTTTGCAAAAACATATTGCAAATTTCAATGGCGTTTTTATGATAGCTTGCACGTTGATGTTTCTCCAAGTATCCTTCTGCTCCCAGCAGTTTGGCAAATTTTGCCACAGGTTTAGTGATTAAAGCACCAGCTTCTACATTGCATTTTTCACTGCCTGCAGATGTTGGACGTTGTATGAAGCAATATTTGCAGAATATTCCTTGCAGTTTTGGTGAATACACTAACCAAGGATATTTTGTTAAATGGCTTTGTTTCAAATAGCGTTTTACAATTTTTCCCTTTTTTGTATGTTCTGAGTATGGGAACACATAATTATTTGGAGGTGTAAAAGAATTTTGTAGCAGTTCCTTTTTCAAATATTTACTTATGGATTGATTGATAAAATTTCCAATATCTTTGGGAGAATTATCCACTTCTTCGATCTCCCTATTTTGAATTGTTGATGTCGTTGGTGAGTCAATTGTTTCTGAAATTTTGCTTGTTTTGTTTAGAATTTGTTCATCATCTTTCTTATCAACTGTCAAAGTTTTTGGTTTTTTTATGAAAAAATTGTCAATAGTATAGTTTGGACGTTTTTTAGACATTTTACACCTGCACAAATTAAAATATGTATGAAAGTAGAGTATCAAATATAGTAAAGTATAGTTTCAAAGACGGCAATATTCATTATTTTTGTTGTGGAAGATTGAGCCGAATTCGCTTCTTATCTACTCGTTCATACGGTTCAATGTCCCATAACACACAGATATTGCCGCCTTTGATGTGATGCGACTCGAATTCAAAATAATTTATTGTTGCATTAATGCTGCAGCAGAAATTTATATGTATTTAACAATTTATGACAATTTTAAGTGAAACATGCTGCTACTCACTTTAATAATTTGTAGATGAATTTATTAATTTTTGGATTATAATGATTGTTCACTTTAATAACCTCAGATGTTCACCACAAACACGAAAAGCTTTAAAAAGAGACCGAATTTTTTAACAAATTTAGGGGGATCGCCCCCTAATTCTTGCTTTATGCGGTGGAGCTCCTGCGGTGGAGCATGGGTTTCCTGCAGGAAACACATGCTTGCTCGCAGCTATAATGGCACATTTTCCAGAAGCACAGGAAGTTGTTCTTGAAGAAATTGCAAATATCGCTCACTATGTAAAACTCCTTCGTAAAATATGGACCAATAAAATGCCTATTAATAATACCACACCAAACGTTAATTCCGAAGTGTCCTTGGTTTTCAATCGGATTAACAAAATGCGGATTTTCAATAGACCAAAAATGTTCATTTTTTAATTGGGATTACCGTTACCAACAAAACGGCTTTCGTCCGTCTACTACACATGCATAAAAAACCGATTGTCATTTATTCTAAGTTTACCATCACTTGGGTAACATAATTTATTCTTTGTTGTTGATGTTGATCCGACAAGTGTTCTGGGTTGTTAAGTTTATAATCGTGATAACCATTTTCTTTCAAAATGTTTCGTACCAAACTATATTTTAAATTCAACTCACGACAGGCTTGCCGAATCTTGTTCATTGGATGGTCTTCAAAATACTACAAAAATAATGGCAACAGTATTGTCAGAATTGACCCTTTTAACAATTTTCCTTCCCTTTCGAGAAGAAAATGCCTCGTTATTTGCACGTAATTTGCGTTCCGATCTTGCAAATATTTTTAAGCTTGGAATAACATGTTCGGGATATCTCTGGGTGTATAACTGAACTGCTCTTCTAGGTATCTTTTTAGATTCCCCATAAACTAATAACATGTCGACTTTTTCGTTGTGCGTGAACATTTTTATAACCTCTCCACTATTGCCGTTCGGAACCGGCGATAAACTCATAGGTCCCGTATATTAGTGGATGATGTGTTCCACAAGTAAGCGCGAGAGGTTGCCTAAGCTCTCGGAGAGTACAGACCTTAAGAAGATAAGTAATTTTACAAATGAAAACTTAAGAATATATATATATATATATAAATAAAATGGTCCTTACTCAATCCCGTTTAGGAACCTCTTTTCAGATTTTTTCTATCGGTTTTTCTTTTTCTTATAATAGAGTTTTGCTCACCCTGTACATGCAGGATTGGACTGGCTAAGCAAATTGTTCTGGGAACTTAAAAAATGGACTTTTGGAGAATTGAAAAATATGAATCAGGATGATTTCCAGAAATTCCTAGTGAATCGGTTAAAAATGATTTTAATGATGATGAAGGTGAAATTGATATGGTGGAAATTGATATGGAAAAATAACCATACCTGTTCGGTGGACTTGCCCAACGGTCCACTTCGCGAAGACCTACTATCGGCGGTTCACCAGCCCACTAGCGCTCAATATCACCGCACAGTGAATCGCAAAAAGCCAAATCCAAATATGTAGGTAACTTTCAAATACCGTGGTTTCTGGTTTTCTTACGTTTTTGAGGACGCTAATCACGAAACTGAATTCAATATGACTTATGCTATATTGAGATGATTTTTATCTGATTCCGAAACTGGATCTGTAACTTCTGAAAATAATTCGATAGCTTCCGAAAAAAATGACTTCAGTTCAGCCTGCTCCTTCTCAAATTTTATAAAAATACACAAAAAATCGTATGAAAATTAAAAAAAAAATTAAAAAGGCAGCTACGGCCAACATTCTTTAGCAGTATTGTAGAAACCCGTTTTCTTAACACTATCCCATTCGTTAGGTAGCCGCTTTATGCTTCAGCTTCTTTATCCTTTGTCCTAGGTCAGGGATGGCGAACCTATGACCCGCGGGTGAGACACTGACCCACAAAGTCTTGTTAAGTGACCCAAGCATTGATTGAACATTTCTAAAACTCAGATTTTAAAACATTTAGACATTTAATGTTCTAAAACATTTAGAAATGTTCAAAACGCAACACTTTTTTGTTATTAAAGTTTCTCAACTACAAAGGTATGAATATTAAATATATCAATAAGAAATTTCTTAAAAAATAGAAATACAAGCAGAATGGTTTGATGAATATTGTGTCATTGATGAGAATAAAAAGATTGTATGTGTAATATGCAACGAAAACGTTACTTCACGTACATATAATGTAAAAAGACATTGCATTCTAATCTCGGCTTTTCAATAAATAAAGAAAAACATATTTTTCACATAAAAAAAAAGAGAATCGTTTTGTGTTTTAAAATCGTTTCTAGTTTTTAAGATGATTTGTGTTGATTTTATTTTAGAGAAATTAAAGTGCTTATAATTAATAAATATAATGCAAGACTGTTAGTATCTAAACTGCAAATGCAAGTCTGTTGATAATTACAAATTAAAAGTTGTTGATTTTTAATATTTGTTTTTTTATGCGTAAAATACAAAACGGTATTCCGTATTTGGTTGCTTTCCTCTAATAATTATAATAATAATTATTGCGTTTCTTTTATCACTTTGAGATAAGTTAAAAGTATTGTTATTTAATTATCTGATTTATTTATGATTAAATGAATATTTCATTATAAGCACAGTGAACAATATTTCTAGATACATGCATTGCTCGTTACGAGAAACATCTTTCAGAAAAATAGTTTGTAAAACGAACATTTTTTAGAATGTAGAGTTACTTTATATAAAATTTTAAAGACAAAGACTTGATTAAGAAGCGTATAAATGAGTTATTAATAAGTCAGAATACAATTAAAGTATATACTAGAATATAAAAGAAAAAAGTTACTTGAATATAAAAGAAAAATACAGATTAAATATACCAAATGGTAACAATAGTAATAAAATACAAACAAATAAATAGAAAAAAACGCAAAATATCTGAATGATACAAACAGATCACATGCCAATTATGAATTGACATGGCAGCCATTGACAACTAACAGCTGCAAATGTGTGCGAAAAGAAAGATAGAATAGAGGTTGAGATGGAGAAGTAATTATCGTCGGTGTGAACTCCTCCTCGATTTAAGCCAATCAGAGAACAAGGTCAAATAAGCCCTATCTTCCCTGTACTGCATTCTTAAAAAAATGGACTATAGTGTGCGATTTTTTTAAATGATCATTCAAAACTATGGGTTCCTTATTATTGCAAATATCTTTTGAACTAAAGGTTTTGATAAAAAAATGAGATGAAAAGAGATCTTCGATTGAACTTTTAGGGTGCTATTCAGATCCGCAAATAGAACAGTGTTTGCATTTTTCAAAATTCTATTTTTTTGCAAAATGTCAATTTTTGCAGAACTTTTTGCAAAATTGGTCAAAAACACCAGATCTATGGTCGAGGTACAAAAATATGTCAAGAATGCACAGTTTTTCTCAAAAGTCGTTGGTTAGTGTGGTAAGCCCCATTTTTTTTTTCCCGAAATTCTGCAGCACTATTGATATTTCGCACAAAGAAAACTCCAGAACTATTTCATATCTACCAGGAACCATGATATAATATTTAATTTTTGATAATTCGGTTGCTAACTTCACAGGACTCGCGCGGTGTGCATTTATACCTGCTCAGAAGAATGCACTGAGAAAAGGAAAAAGGCGTATGGAGGGGTATAATGGAAAAATCTTACGATACATTTTCTTCGAATTGGAATATATATATATATATATATATATATATATATATATATATATATATATATATATATCTATATATATATATATATATATATATATATATATATATATATATATATTCTCTTATGTTATTACACATCTTTTACGCTCTTTGCGTATTCTATTTTCCATTCATAGGTTCTTGTGTTTTTGTTTCTTGTACTATTTTCTTCCATTCCTTTCTGCCTTTCATCTTCTTCTTCCATTCTGTGACTTCCATTATTCGTATATCTTCGTGTATTTGGTCCTGCCAACTTATTTTCGGCCTTCCTCTTGGTCTACTGAGTGGTGGTTTCCAGTAGGTAATTGTGTTCGTTATGGAGTCTTGGGTTTTCTTTAATACCAGCTGAGCCTCCGTGCTTTTATGAATTTAACTATGTCTACTCTTCCTTCTCTTCCTCTTCTATGATACTTTTTATTTCTTCCTTTCTTAGTGGTCTGTGTTCTTGCTCTTGTGTTTTCTTTGGGCCCAGTGTTCTTATAATTTTTCTTTCCAGTACTTTCCTTCTTTCTTCGCCATTCTTGCTACGTATGTTATTACTGCTCTAATGATGGTTTTGTAGAGTTTTATTTTCGTGCTTGTGGTGAGGTTTTTGTCCTTAAGTAGCTTATGGTATTTCCAGAAAGCCATTTTCAACGACAGAAGTATCGAAATTAAAGAATAAAGGCAGGACTTTTATTCTTTAATTTCGATACTTCTGTCGTTGCTTCCGTTTACTGTGACTCCTAGGTATTTTTAGCTGTTTACCCGTTGGAATGTGTACTGTGCAATTTGTATATGTGTCTGTTGGTCTTCTTCGTGCGTACTTTATTTTCTTTTCATTGATAGTTAAACCTCTTATGTGTGCCTCTTTGATGATTGTTGCCATACTTTTGTCTAGGTTCCTTTTGCTTGTTGCTACCAGTGTAAGGTCGTCTGTGTAACCAATTATTTGTGTTTCGTTTTGTATTAATGATTTGTTGTTTCCCACTTTGCTTATAATGCCTTCTAGCGTGATGTTAAAAAGTAATATTGATAGTCCGTCTCCCTGTCTTACACCTTTTTCTATGCTCACCTTATTTGTTTTGCCGTCTCCTGAGGCAGGTAACCCAAGGCAGGTCCTCGTTCGCAATCTTCACAAAAAAGGCAGTCTGTGGAAGTGTGGCCACTTCCACAGACTGCCAAAAACTGCAAAAAACAAAATGTTTAACGAGTGGGATGAAATTTTCAGACACCTGCCGGAGCCGACGAAATTTTTAAAAACACGTGCCATTTATTCCGTGCCACTTCTTGAATAACATTTTTTCATAACTACTTCTCTAATTGCCAATTACAACTAATTAAAAGTTTATTTTGTTTATTTCTGTTTTCAAATTTAGTTTGAACTTGGTTTGAACTTTTAGGTTGCTACTTCGGCGGGTGGGATAATTGATCCTCTGGGATCAAATAAACCATTCGCCAAGATCAAGTATCCCCATGGTGTGGGTTAGTTGATCCTTGCGCAGGAGGTTGAAAAAAACTGATTTGCCGTTTTTGTTCAACAAATAAGAAAGTCTACATAGGTGCATGATTGATAGTATGGAACGAGGCTACTTGTCTGGTTGCAAAAAATTCAAATTTATTACCATGGTTCGAATTAGTGGGATGATTGATCCTCTGGGATCAAATAAACCATTCACCAAGATCAAGTATCCCCATGGTGTGGGTTAGTTGATCCTTGCGCAGGAGGTTGAAAAAAACTGATTTGCCGTTTTTGTTCAACAAATAAGAAAGTCTACATAGGTGCATGATTGATAGTATGGAACGAGGCTACTTGTCTGGTTAAAAAAAATTCAAATTTATTACCATGGTTCGAATTACTAAAAGAAAACCTAAATAGGGATCAACTATCCCACCTTTCCCCTACTGGTTACTACCTGATCATCTGTTTGTGTTTCCTGGTATATTTGTGTGAAATGTTCTTCCCATTCTGCTTCCTGATTTTAATGGCAGGCTTTCTTTTGTCGTTCTGTCGTTTTGATATATTCGTATAACTTCCTGTTGTCCTTGCTGTTTGCTTCTATTTGCTAAATCTGTCTAGCCAGCCCCATTTTTGTTTTTGTAGTGTTTCTTTGCTTCGTGTTGTGCTAATCTATATTCTTGGAGGTCTTCTTCTCTTATATTATTATTCTCTTAAATTATTATTTATACATTTTCTCTCAAATCACGCGTACCGCAAGCCGCGTTAAGGCCCCTTCAGACCGGCGCAGAACGTTTGCGTCGAGAAATTTCGGCAACGACAGATTCGCTAGCGGCAGCGAAATGGCCATTCCCACATCAAAAGGCGATTTTTATGTGTATAGTCATTAGTTCCTCAGCCGAAGAATCTCTGCTATTATATTGACCTCAGAACAAACTCGGTCAGGATGTTATTTTTTATTTGTTTTTAATTTCTAAAACACCTTAAGAAATAAAAGAAAAAGTGAATTTTTCAATTCAATGTAAGTATGAATTACTACGTAGTAAGAGAGGCAACAGTTCTATTCATAAAAGAAAAAGAGGTTAGAGTTTATAAAATTCATCATCACAGTAACCGCCATTTCAAAACAGCGGCAGCGATTAACCGCGCATGGAGCGTTCTTGTCGTGCAATGTTGCACTACCGCCGATATGGCGAAAATCGCGCGTTTTGATCTGAACAATGGACATAGGAATATTCCTATGTCCTTGATCTGAAGATATACATAAACCGCCACATCAATCGGTGCGCCGCGATAGCGGTCGGTGCAACGAAACTTCCGCGCAGGTCTGTGAACTCTTGAAAGGAACTTCGTTAAAATTAAAAAAAAACTTTTTAAATTCCTTATTAAAACAAATTGTTGGATATTAATACTATGTAATTAAATTCCATAAAAAATGAAAATTTAGATCTTCTGATGGTGTCCTGATATTTCAACGCGTCGAAAATATCACTTTACATAACAACGCACTACGAAAACAACACATTTTAAAATATTTGATGATAATAATGATTAGGGTAGGATATTTTTTATTTTGATATTTTCGAGGTGTTATTATGTGGCTGTGATAATTTTTGACGTATATCTTTTCTTCAATTATTTCTGACCGTCATATTTAAGAATGTGATGTCTACATAGAGTGTTGTTTCTGTAGAGCGTTGATATGTCGGTGTGATATTTTCGAAGTGTTGTTCAATCGCGCGTTTTTATGTCAATGAGATGACTCTCAAAATCTAGGGACATTTAATTTTCTTCCTGACAAACCCCAAACTGTAAAGCAATTTAATAAATCTATTTTATCGGTTTCTAACTAAGAATTTTTATTTCAATTCATCAAGAAATTGCGTTCCTTTGAATAAAGATTTTTTTAAATCTTATTTAGAGCGTGAATATTTGATTAAGAACGTTAGTGAAATTTATTTCCCGATGTTGGTAGTGTTGATATGGATTATATCGTTGGCAATAGAGTATCGCAACGGAATGCCGGATCCCCTTAACATGGCTTCTTCAGGTTAGTACAGTTCATTATTTGTCACGTGTAGAGTAGTTTAGATAATTTTCTAAAAATAATCAGAATCTACAAATAGTAAGTATATAATAAAACGTTTCGCATCGACCGAGATATTTTTAAGAAAACTTTCCGTAAAGTTAAAACTCCATTGAAAAAAAATCATGCTGTTAGGATACATCACTTTTCATATGGACATGAAGACACCTCGTGGCCAGATGGAAATTCCATTATTATTTAAACATTTTCGGTATTTTATTTACGAAATGTTTCATTTTGAACTTAAACTTTTAAAAAATCCTTTCATTTTAATTTTTATTAATTTTGTTATAGGAAAGAAAGGCAAGAAAACCAAAGGGAAAACTATTCCTTTAACCAACTTCCTACAGGATACTCCTGGTATTGTTCCAGTTATTCCTGTTAGGCACACTTCAAACTGGGCAGATGAAATTGAGGATTCTTATGGTAAGACCTCATTTTTATATTATCAAATTCCTCGAAATGTTGATAATTACATAAGTCATTAATGTTATAGTTTTTTGTTTACTTGATATGGTTTTATAGAAATCTTAGAACATTGAGTAGTTTGTTGATAACTATATGTATATATTTATATTTATTAAACATATGTTATATTTTAATACATATGATCATTTTCATTAATTGATCTGCTTATTTTGAAAGGGTCAATTTGGTATGGGTCAATTTTCAAAAATAAAATAACTAACCACATTATATTTACATTTCTACATTATTTTTTCTTTTTGAAGAAACTTATCGCCAAATATATTTTAAACATATTTGAGGACAATTTTCTTCAAAATGAAAAGAGGATGTAAATATTAAAGCAGTTAGTTAAGTTAAAGTAGTTTGTTAAATGTAAATATAATGTAGTTAGTTTTTTACAGTTTCTTAGTTCTTACACAGCTTACAAAATAAGCAGTTCATTTTCATAGTAAGATTTTATATGACAGCTGAATTGTGGCCTGAAAATTAATTTCAAGTGTTTTGTTAAATTTAAAATCTAAATAATTTCATAAGTAACCATATTTTAAGAATGATCAGTTTGAAGATATTTAATTGCTCTTACCTTTTGTACTATTACATTGAAATTTAAATTCAGTCGTCGAAAAGATGTGTATAGAACACATATTGTTTACAGATTTTATGATCAAATATTACTAACTATATTGTTTCCTTTTAATTAAAACTAAAGAACCATTGCATTGTTGTAATATTTGCTAATTGCTTATAGAGTGGTACCTCGTCTTATGAGTGTCCCAACTTATATTGATCAATTTTTATATATTCTTTGGTTTCAATATCTAACCCATAACTACTATTCCGCAATCTGTGAGACCGCAGCAAATATTGAAAATTAAATTTCTCAAGTATTCTGTTTTGTTTTGTGCATATAGGTTTGTAAGTTATAATGAGTAGTTGTCAAATGCAGAAGGTTGTGGTTGTTCCATTGATCCCTTTGTTAATTGTCATCAACTGCGACTTGCGGTCTGAGTCACTGAGTACCAAATATTTTACTCACATTGTTAAGACCCAAACATACAAATTTTGTAGATTTGATCCTATACCATACTATGGTTATTTATAGATAGGATAATAATACAATGTATCATTTGGGATGCAATATAGAAAAACTATGAATGAGTGTTTGTGCTATAATCTGGTTGCTTACAATCCTCCTGAGAAATATGTAAACAATGTCTTGCATGTGAGAATTATAATTTTTATTTCATATATAATATAAGTATTTATATGTATAAAAGATGCATACAAAATGCATACAAAACTGTGAGAGGTCGCTCAGAGAGTATGCTCCAGAACTACATAGTCAGTAGTTGTAGGATACGATATTAATATTCTGCTAAGACCCAATAATAAGGGGATGTAGAGGAAGTATCAATACAAACAATTGGGTGCGGGAATTGAGCTTTTCTCATTGTACTCTTTTTTAATTGTCAATCCCAGTAGATAAAATTGAAAAATGTGTCCAAAAGGACAAGAATCAGTTATTGTTCAGCCTTTCTCTGCCAGCATTTTCAAGTCATCATATCTGCTGTACATTGCTATAATTTACTTATACTTTACTTAATAGAACTAATTTATTGCAGTCATTTTATTATGCTTTTAAAGAAACTTCCTTATTTACAAGTACTTTTTTAAATATATAATCAAACAATGAAATGGTTGAGTTTTTAGGGAGGCCAAAATTTCAAAATTGATTTTGACATTTGAGTAATTCGAGTTTTTTTTATATTTAACTGTATTATACATATTTTCAAGATTTTTTGAATCATTGTCTATTATTAAAATGATTATTGTTTAAAATAGTCTAAGAAAAGAATTGTTTCTATCAAATATCAATAAAACCATTTGGCTACATACATATTTATTCCTAGATTAATATTAGAAATAGTTGAATGAAAAAATTGCAAGAAGTATATTTAGCTATACAAATAAGATTTAATATTCAATTTAAAAAATATTTTTATATTAACGATTATATTTATACTATATGTTAATTGAATATATTTTCTATATAATGGAAATCATGCCAGTACGGTTTTAATTTTTTCTGTATTTAACTAAATTTATTTACAGGTTTATAAAAAATGTGAAAGTAGTAAGTGGAATTTTTATAGTAAACTAAAATTTATTTCAATAGTTTTATTAGTTACAAATCATCCCATTACTTATACTGCCACATTATCAAAGAACATTTACATATATCTAAATTTACATTTATTTAAATATTTTGTATTTTAACACATTTTCATTAATTGCATAGTTAGATTTTCTGCAACAGCTGAATTGTTGTCTTAAAATTCATTTCAAGGGTGAGAAATGTTTTTTAAATTTAAAATCCTAATAATTTTATGATCAAACATATTTAAAGAATGAATATTTTAAACTGTACTTAATTTTACAATTAACTTGAAACTACTTTATTATTATTATTCATGTCAGAAACCTTCATAGATAGAATACAGTATAAATATAGCTAAGTAAAATAAATAAACTCAGATTTAACTAGACAGCAAGACAGTGTTAAAAAAAACTAATACAACAAAATAAAATACATAGTAAACTAGACGAGACATGTCTTGCCCAATAAAGGGCAACATCAATTGCGTTTGATTCAGCTGACAATAAGGCCTACTGTCCACGTAGCCGCACGAAATACGCACGACTTCGTCATTTTACACTTTTGTGCAGCTGGCTTGCATTTTGCGTAGAAAGGGACGAAAGAGTGTCCACGACACAACTGCTTATTATTTTCCGTAGAATGTTTCTCCAGCTTACTTTCAGTTTAGTATTCCTGCTGTTTGTAGGTAAGGGCCCTGTCCAGCATAACTCTGAGGTATTTTGGGTTTGGGCAATGTTCCAGCAGCACTCTGTTCCATGTTACCTGTAGCTTTCTGGAAGTCTGTTTCTTGCGAAGGTGGAAGGCACATACTTGGGTCTTTGTTGGGTTTGGCCTACGCTGGTTTTTACTGTAATAGTGGTTCAGCTCTACCAGTGCCTCAGTTAGACCCTGTTCCATATCTCCAAAACTGTCCCCCCGCGCAACAATTGTTCTATCGTCCGCGTAGATATAGCTGTTAGTACCAATCGGGAGCAGTTGATCGTTGGTATATATATATATATATATATATATATATATATATATATATATATATATATATATATATATATATTATATATATATATATATATATATATATATATATATATATATATATATTATATATATATATATATATATATATATATATATATTATATATATATATATATATATATATATTATATATATATATATATATATATATATATATATATATATATGTTAAAAATGGTGGGGGTCAGTACACTGCCCTGTGGTAGGGCGTTCTTTTGACTTAGGCAACCTAATAGTGTCGTATGCCGCCGTTAGGTCTATAAATACAGCTCCTGTAATTTTGCGCTTTTGGTACCCATCCTCAATGAACTGCGTTAGATTGAGTGTCTGCGTCGTACAGCATTTTCCGGGACGGAAACCAGCTTGCTGCTGGATAAATAGGGTTTCTATAACCCTGTCGAATATTTTGTAGATATGGCTCAGAAGGGAGATTGACCAGCTTGCTGCGGGATAAATAGAGTTTCTATACCTTTCATTAACTGGTTTCATTTACCTCCTCTGGGTTCCTAAGGATCTTTGTTTCAGCCTTTGGGAGTCGCTGCTCTGACTTGCCGTTTTCTAGTACCTGTTTTGCTATTTGATTTACCGAAACGTTGGCAAATTGTGTGACGCGAGTTGGATCATTGCTGAGGCGCTGTTGTAGTGTCTAGGCATTGTGGCTACTTCTGCTCCTGGCAATTTCTTCAATTAGTTTAATCCATCTCTCTCTTTTGTTTACTGCTAAGGAAGCGATTAGTTGTTGGCCTTCTGTTATTGTGTCGGCGTCTAAAAGTTCCAAGTACTGCCGTAGTTTATCCACTGCCTCCGGAAGTAATCCTGGGACGTAGTTCTGCAGCCTCGTGGGATTGGAGCACTTTTTTTACGACCTTCAGAAGTTTACTGTAGCAGCAAGGTGTCGGTGTTATTTCAGCATCCTCCTGCATCCTACAGTGACAGTAGTTCCTTGAATAGTGGCCAGTTAGCTTTCCAAAAGTTGTACCTCCAGAATCTTTAGAAAATATTTCAGGGGGGGAGGGGGTTTTTGCTAAAATGCAACAATTTACTTTCTAAAACTGACACACAAGGGTTCCTAAACTCCACATCTACCATGCTCTCTTGAAGATAGTCGTTTCTACTCGTCCCTCCTGATTTATGTTATATATGTTATATTATATATATTTATGTTATATTATGCATATTTTGGGGGGGGGGGTTGCACCCCCAAAACGAACCCCCCCCAACTCCCATGGTCTCTTGTAAACAAAGTACGTCGCAATTGTTTTCTCGACAGAGCTCCTGGAGCAGTTCTTCTTTACTGGCAGGTAGGCCCTCGATGTTTATTTACATCGTTAACAGATCATAGTTAGTTTCGGGCCTGAAAAGCTCCTTTGTGCTTTTTTCCATATTGTTATGTTATAAACCTTGTTCAATAATCTATTTACCATAAATTTATTTGTATTTAAAGTCTTTTATCTTAAGTTGTATTTGTTTGTAAAGATATTATTTCTTTAAATAATGGCAAATGTGTTTATAACAACATTTGTAACATTTAATGATGACAATTTTTTAAATAAAGAATTGCGACAAAATTTGTTTAAGAGAAAATGGGTTTGGCAAATTTATATTTGTTATCTTTTACTAAAAATAATCTCGTCAAGAAAATTGAAACTTTGTAAAAGCAATCTATTTCTCAAGTCACATTATTACAACAATGTGTCCTGATATCTTAATAAGTTAATACTAAACAGTAATATTATAAACATTAATTAAGGCTCATATGACATCTAAATTACTTGCAGACATTAGCAAGACTGTCTACTGTATGACTGTCTACAACTGCGTTTAATGATCCATATCTTTATATTCATATATGTTTTATTTAATTATCAATAAACATATGCATATATTTTGTTACACAAAATTAATGTTAAAATAATGCACATTTGGTAATTAATTAAATTCGAATGAAATTTTGTATTTTTAAAAACAGTTTTTAACAAAAAAAATTAATATTTAAAAAAAAATCTCGATTAAAATGCGACATGCAATTTCTCAAAGAAAAAACGAAAGTTTTCTTATATAAAACTTATAAAGTCGCAATGGTAGTCCTTTTTAATCCCAAAATATTTTCACCGAATTCAAGTAGATTTAAAGATCAAGTAGTAATAAACTGCATAACCAGGAACAACTTCAGTAAAGGAATTTAAATGGCGTTAGCAGAAAAATCCTTATTCTGCGTCTAAGTATACACGAAAATGACAGTCTAAGTATCCGAATGTACGACTAGTTTTTTAATGATATTTCATGGTAGAAAACTCGTCTTGTATTAGGCACCATTCAACATATTCAACGCCATTTAAGATAATTAAATTATATTACTAACTCATTGTGTTCTATGAATTAACATTGACTTTATATTTTCTCTATGATGATTGAATTTTAAAATATCTGAGCAAATAGAAATGTCTGGATAGGTCACCAACAATCTTGCACCTAGGGCTCACAAACAGGGTATTTATTACTCGCAAATTTAGCCGTGGGAAGGTCTGAGAAAAACTATTATGTCCTAGCAGGACATCTGCATGAGGCAGGGCGGGGGAACCAGAAATATGCAAATTTTTTCAACAACCTAGGACGGTTTCTCGAAACCCGAGGGGAGTGAATGAATTAGTTGGAAACTCTCGCGGTTGGCAGTTTTAGTGCAATGTGCAAGCTGGTGCCACACCAGAACTCGATTCAGACTAATCTGTTGTTGATCTTCCAGAATGTTTTCTATTGCGACTGATTGATATTTTTGCTAATATCTGAAATAAAATAATTATTCAAATTAAATTCGCCATTTAATAATAAGTTTCTTTAAATATATATTTTTTTTATCAAGATGGATATGACGGCGGACGATTTTCAAAACCACCAAAGGCAGTTGTTTTGCCAACTGCTCCAAAAGCAGCTAGAGGATTGGATGATTACAGTGACAAAATTCCGCAAAATCCACCATATATTGCATATCTTTCAAATTTACCGTATGAAGTTGAAGAAGATGAAATTGCTGATTATTTTTGCAACTTGAAGGTAATATTGATCATAAACCAATTCTAAATCTGTTTTTATTGGTACAATTTTCTCATAGATTACGAAAATGCATATACCTAAAGAGGGTGAGGGTTCTCGCGCTAGGGGTTTTGGATACGTCGAGTTTGAAGATAGAGAAAGTTTAGTCGAAGCTCTTACTAAACCAGTTACTGTAAGTGGTAATATATTATACCCTAGATGTATTACATTTATGTTTGTAAAATAAACATATTATATACTTTATTTATTTGTAGCATTTGAAAGGAAGGCGTATTAGAGTAGATGTAGCAACAAATACCGACAATGACAGACGTCGTGGTCGTATGGATATGAATCGCGATCGTCCTGATCGACCGGAAGTTTCAATGGGGGATTGGCGGTCGAGTTCCGGTCGTACTGAACAAGAGCCAGCCAGACGTGGGGGTTATAGAACTGAAGGCTTCAGCAGAGACCGTGAAGGAGGAAGTGGCGGTGGAGGAAGTGGTTTTAGTAGGGAACGTGAAGCTGGTCAAGACAGACCGGGAGCATGGAGAGACGGCAACGATCGCCCGTCTTTTAATGACAGATACAGAGATGACAAAGGACCTATTACTCGAGATGGACCTCCTAGAGATAGTCGAGATAGGTATGAGAGGGATGGAGATAGGAGATTTGGAGGTAGAAGGAATGATGAAAGGAATGGAGGTTTTTCAAGAGGAGGTGGAGGAAGAGAAGATCAAGATAGAGGTAATTCTAATTAAACATAATTTAAGATTGTATATATTTATTAATTATTAGGTGAACCAAGAACTAGGCCGAGATTAAATTTAGCCCCAAGAACACAACCAATAGAAAATCCACTTCCGCCACCAGAATCTGAACCAGAAGCGGAACCGGCAGCGCCTAAGCCCGCTCCTGTTCCAGCTGCCTCAATTTTCGGCAATGCTAAACCGGTCGACACAGCCGCGAAAGAGCGTCTAATTGAAGAGAGACTAGCGAAACAAAGTACTGACGTTGACAGAGATGATAGGCGAAGAGTAAATTCATTATTCATTTATTATGTTATCATTTCTTATTCAATTTCTTGTTATTTTAGGATAACGGTAGGGGCAGGAAAGGGTCACCAGAGAGAAGAAGGTACACATCTCCACGTAGATCAGCTGATCGTAGAACGCCCGATGGAGATTCACCTGATAGAAACAAAGGACGTAGAGGTAAATTTAAGAATTTACTCACTCAATACTTCTAATTTGAGCTAGCAATAATCTTGCACCTAGGACTCACATGCAGGGTATAGATATAGATTACTTAAAAATAGTCGTGGGAAGGTCTGAGAAAAGCTATTACGCTCTAGCAGGGCGCCTACGCGTTCGTAGGATGGGAGAACCAGAAATATGCAAATCTAATTTTTTTAGCCTAGGAGAGTTTTGATTTATAACTTGAGGCGCAGGGTTGGATTTGTTGGAACCTCTCATGGCTGGCAGTTTTAGTACAATGTGCAAGCTGGGAATTTTTTGCTCAGAACTCGATTCAGACTAATCTTTTGCTAGTTTATATTAATTATTATTAGTAGAGGGTGACGTTTTCTTTTAATTTCTATTTTAGATGATAAAAGGGGACCTCCTCCATCCACATATGATAAACCAGCAGTTAAGAATGAAAGAAAACCACCACCTAGGTTAGTATAGTTACTAAATAATTTTGTTTACTATAAATTGTTGTTAATTAATCTAATTCCTTTCTTTTTGTTTAATTAGCCATATTTAAGTTTATTTCTTAACATTGGCTTAATAACTTGACTGATTTGACTAGTATATACTCTACGAAACGTGTCATGCTATCAAAAATGAAATTACCAATATTGGGAAACCATTTTTAATTTTTTTACTAAACTAGCTAAATTGTAATATGTATTTTTTACTTGGTTTTATTAATTTCACATTGTTACTAGCGCAAAATGGACCAGTTTAAAGTTGTAAATAGAAAATGTGTTTATTTAATTTTATTATAAGGACAATTGAAAGACCTACAATTTCATTCATACATGATATTTAGTTTATTACATAACGAAACTACAGGACCAATTCAGACGCTTTTATTTCTTTTTATTATTATTATTATATTTTTATTTTTTTCAATTATTTTTTTAAATAGGGAGAATACAGAAAAAACTATGCCAAAATTGCAGTCACCTGAACCAGTGAATATTGTTGCAAAAAATCAGTATTCATTTTTGGCGGCTGAAGAAGAATCAGATTAAACATTCGGATGGAAAATTACTGTTGCACTTATCCTATATTAAGGTAATCTAGTCTGGCTTTGCTAACTAGATTTAAATCCATATTACAATATAAAATTAATGCTGTACACAGTGCCAATGTAAGGGTGACTTACATTACAAAAAAATATAATAAATAATTTTCAAGGATTATATGAAGTATCTAGTCCAGTATAATTTATTATTTTTTTATTATATTGTATGTCTCATGTATATGTTTATCTTTTAAAATTAAATTTGACTTGTTACATTTCCCCTTTTTGATTATATTGGACTAGCCTGAATATATAATTTTTAAGTATTTCAATTTGTAGTTATAATTAGGTATATATTATATATATTTTTGTGTTGTGTGCCATTTGTTGGTTTTTATATTGAGTGTTTGGCACCTACATACAATGGGAATAAATGGTTTAATAAAAAAAAATTAAACGAAAATACATTTGTTTTTTCATATTTTTTTGTAATTACAAAAAAATATGATTATATTTAAAAATATTTAGATTTGATCATTATGAGATTTGGATTTGAACTTTTTGCGAGTTTAATAATTTTTCTGTGGGAAATTTAGATAGTAAGGCATATTTATTTTCTATAGTTATATATTATAAAATATTATTTTTTGCGACATGTATTTTTGATTTTTCATGATATGTTGGAATTATTCGTGCTTTACTATATTTTAGTTTTTAAATAAAAAAGTGTAAGTAAATATTCGTTTCTGAATCAATTATAAGATTGCATAATAAATAAAAGATTTCGGGCAATTCAAATTGCAAAATGTTGACCATTTTGAGTATACACGCGATTCCACTAATGAAAATCGTCATCGTTATTTGTAAATTCTTAAAACCTTCCACAAAATATTTTTCTTATAAATATGGCATATTGATCTTCGATAGTGAGTTCCTTCTGTGAGCATATTTCTTTTTTTTACAAGGCCTAGGTCGCTGGCCTTGTCCCTCAACCCTCCTCTTTTATCCGGGCTTGGGACCGGCTATGATTTCACTGAGCTGCTCAATCCACCCAGTGTTCTCATAGGCAGAGTTAGAACTCGACGGTAAGGTAATAGAACAAGTGATGAGCTTCACATACCTCGGCATAGAAATATCAAGCGACAGAAACCTTAAGATAGAAACCCGAGCAGCCATCAACAAAACCCGAAAAATATTCGGTAAATAAACAATATAATTGGAGAAATAAGCATATATCTAAAGAAGGTAAAATCCGAATATACAAAACCGCAATAAGACCAATTCTCACATACGCAGCCGAAACAAGAGCCGACACAGCAGTTACCAAACAATCCTTAAGAACGACAGAGATGCGCACAATACGAGCGATAAAGGGGGTCACGCTAAGAGACCAAATCAGGAGCTCCACAATCAGAGAGGATCTACAAATACAGGATGTCGTACGCTGGACAAGAGACCGTCGGAGGCACTGGCGGGACCATGTGAAACGCATGATCCCACAACGGATCGTTAACTGGGCCATGACACAAAGACCCAACAATTCAAGACCACCTGGAAGGCCAGCAAAGAGATGGGCAGACTCCTGGACATCCATATCAGAGGAGGTTAGAGACTAAGGAGGAACTTAAAGAAACAGGCACACGTGACTATACAAAAGTCTAAGAAGAAAAAGATCTTCAATAGCATATAGAACATAAATATAAATAGATCTGGGCAATTATAATCTTGCTTATAGGCCACCACTTTTTCGCGAAGCATTAAATAAATTATACACTACAGTATAATCCGACACATGGGACCAGACACCAGACAACCGCCGGATTATAAGAAAGAATGGTGGGAGGGAAGAGCGCGAGCGGTCTCCAGACCGCCCGATTACTGGACGTGTCGTTCGATTGCCCAACGGCCGAATTACCGAGATTGTACTGTACAATCAAAAACCTTTGGATCAGCGCTGGTTAAGCAAAGCATAAATTACACCATATAAATTATATTTTTTCATTAAATTTATCCTTCATAAATTCAAAATAAATTGTACTCCATTGTATAAATTAGAAATCATTTTCTATTTACAATAATATGTATTTCAATATTTTTCTGTATGTCAATATTTTTTTTCTATGTTTTATCTGCACGGCAAAACATTTTTTTTTCAAAATTTAGTTCAAATTAGACGTTGAACTGACTATATCCTTGCATAGCACCTATATTTATACTACTTGGATTAAATTTTCAACCAGAGATAAAATGTTAAAAGGCAATATACTCCCACTGTCCTATAATACGTTTTTTTCTTTATTTTTTTTAGTTTAGTTGCTTTATAAAAAAACAACATTAAACGCGTTTTTCTCGAAATGGCATTTTTCAAATTTGCCCCTGTTAACTGAAAACTGTAACCCTGTAACTCAAAGAGAAATTGTCCGATTGGCTTGAAATTTGGTCCGAGTACTCTTGAATATATTTACTGTGCCGTCAACTAGGATATTTTTGATAGGATGAAAATTGACGATTTTTTTTTTCGGGTTCAGCTACTCAATCGGTTTCAAGGAGGGGGGCGGTGGAGGAACTTTTTTTTTGCGCTTCCGAAGGCCAAATATAGCCAAATATGTTCTCAATTTACTGAAACATTCCATTAATTGAGTACTTTTCTTCCAAAAAATTCGCGAAAATCACCAAAATTTTCAGCGGTCACAGTGGTATAGCCCCTTGAACGTGAACTTACCGATCAACAACGGAGGCTAATATATGAAGTTCAGATAAGTGTAAGTGACAATAGCAATTTTGAGAGAGGTGCATATATTAAGACAATTGCAAGTATGAGTACTTTACTTGCAATTGAGTTAATATATGCAATAATACAAAACTATAGCCAGAATCTGGAAGCGAGGCAAATAAATCTGTCCATCGACTGTGACTTCAAGAAAACGCGGTGGAGTTGTCCAAAAAAGAAAAATTATGCATTAAATGGCAGAATTCGCAATGTGCCATTAAACAAAAGACAAACCATCAGATCACTTGCCGGCGCCTTTAATATACCAAAATCGTCTCTGCATCGTCGGAGATGTGCGAGTGTGCACGGCTACATTAAAACCTCTGTTGACCGATGCAAATAAAGAGGAGCGAATTGTGTTTATATTCGTCATTTGAAATTTCTTGAAGATGGAAATATTCGATTCCCGTATATATTTGATATGGTTCACATTGAAAAATGGTTCTATCTGAGGATGAAAGACGTTATTTATTACCTTGAACCGCCAATCAAAATGATTCATAACAAATGTGATGTTTCTTGTAGCGGTTGCTAGACCTCGAATTGATTCACATAGCAATGGACTGTTTGATGGAACAATTGGAATTTAGCCATTCATGAAAATGGAACCTGCAAAAAGCAATAGCAGAAATCGTAAGTAGTAAGCATAATGTGTAAGTAGTAAGGCGTACCCCGAAGTCTTCAAAATTAGTAGAGGCACTTTCTTTTCTACACCGGTTGTTGTTGATAAAAATGAGTATCGCAAAGTGGTGATTGAAAAAGTACTTCCAGCTATTAAGTCTAATAAGTAGCCTGGGAATTGTATAAAACGAGGTAAAATTATTTTTATTCAACAGGACAACGCTAGACCTCATGTTACCAAACGATTCAGAGTTTGTCTAACACGGAGCAAAGGATGAATTTGATATTCGCTTGATCTGTCAGCCGGCTAATATCCCCGATATGAATATCTTGGATTCGGGCTATTTTCGAGCTATCCAAAGTGTCACACAATCTTTTAAATGACATGCCTCGTGATACATTAAATAAACTTACATTCAATTACCACGTAGTAACTGTCGCAACCATCCTATTCATTAAATAAACTTTTTTATCTCTTCAGGATTGTATGATTGAAACAATCAAAGCCATTAGGTATATGTACACATTTGCCGGAAATAGTTGGTAAATGTAAGTTGAACTTACATTTACCAACCAAGAAGGTATATGTGTACATTACAACTAAACTACGTACTTTTGCCGTAACATATATATATATATATATATATATATATATATATATATATATATATATATATGTATATATATATATATATATATATATATATATATATATATATATATATATATATATATGTATATATACTCCACGGAGTGATTTCTCACGAATTAAAAAAATGTTAGAAAAATGGTATCATGTTTAAACGTTTGCCATTGTTTGCTGTTCCTAATCGTAAATAGTCCTATAAATGGTGATCTGTTAAACGAGACTGAATTTTTGATTTTACATAATTCCTTTTCGAAAAAGTTTGTTGCAAAGGTTATGTATTGCCAATACCTTTGCTAACAAACTTTTTCGAAAAATTATGTAAAATCAAAAATTCGGTCTCGTTTAACAGATCAACATTTATACGGCTATTTACGATTAGGAACAGCAAACAGTGGTAAACGTTTTTTCAAAATTAAAATTGTATTTGAAATAAAAATATTTAATCACACTTTACAGGATAAACTACAGGATATAATATTATATCCTGTGATAAAATAATTTAAAATCAATCTGGCCCCCGCTTATTGCATTTATATGAATCTTACACGTTCTCCAAAAGGTTGCCGATCCCTGGACTAGCCTAAATTATTTTTTTCTTGACAAATTAATCACTTATCCAGTATAAAACTAGCCCAACTAAAAACACTCTCTGCTGATCTATGCAGACAAGACTAGTCTGATAAAACTATACAGCCAAGATAAAGACAGTGTTAAACAGACTGAACACTGGAAATACTAGTAGAGACAGTAGAGACACTAGTAGACACTAGTTTAGTCGATAAGAAATGACGATTTATATCTTAAATTTATTGAAATCTTTCTTTTGAACAGCCGTAGCCTTTGGTATATTGCTGTTAAACAATACTATAGAAATTTGTTTAAGAGATTCGAATAAAAAATCGTGAACAATAAATGATAGAATGTGTTTTTTATTTAATTTATAAATCCGTAATTAAATTATCGTAAATGAAACCATTGCTTTTCAGTTCAAAAATATATTGTTTATTGTTTAACTTTGATAACGAATTTTGTTCTTTAATTAAAATCGATATATATATATATATATATATATATATATATATATATATATATATAAGTACAAATAATTATTCAATAGTCCACAAAAACTGAGTTAATGGTAGTTTTAGTTAGATATGTAGATATTCTTTTTTATATTTATAATTATGCCCATTCAATAGAGCACGATTTCGTCATAAATTAGCAAAAACAATTTTAGCTGTAAAATGTTATCGCTAAAATATTTGTTTGGAAGTGGAGTAAGTCCATTCAAAATAGTTATTGATTATTTTGAATATGATTAATTCTTAGAATTGAATTAAAAATTCGTCAATGCGTAGGTGGATCTTTAATATATTTTTAATTTTTACTGAGTTCGTCAATAATGAATTAGACTTTTGAAAAACGATCAATAATTAATTGTATTAATTATCAGCTAAATGCAAAAATCCCTACAATATTTCAAATCGATCTATGCTGTACAAATGTTTCGGCCTGCACAAATGTCAACACTTCCCCGATATTTTACATTAAAACTGTTCAACGACACTTTATTATTATATCGATATATATTATCGATTATGCGAATGTTAAGATTTCCCCGGCACTTCGAATATTTCATAGAAAATCAGTTCAGCGAAACTTCCCTGTTCAAATTTCAGTGTTCCAAAAGACACTTCCCTTACACTTTGTCATCACTTTATCGACGCATTACCGACACTTTGTTCACACACTTGGAAATTTCATGTTAAGACCTTCTTTGCTGTAAAGCATACACATTTGCTTACTCACTGATATTAAAAAAAAACTTTAGTAACATAGAGCCCGTGAGATCCGATGCTACTAGAGAAACAAAAATAAATTGATCGTTTACAAAGTGTGAAATGTACCCAAAATATAAGCTATATTAGCAAAATACTGCAAACATAGAGGCCTCAAAAATCTTACACTAACTATATTATACTTTAGCACTTTTGCATTAGCTATTTTCGCACCAGCATTGTACGTACACTCTCATGCAAGGTACGTACAATATTTGGCTGGTGGATCGAAGTGGTGGCACTTATTTTGATTACTCATTCCAATACTACTTCAAAACTATCTTTATTATATTCATCTATTTCGTCTAACGAATTATCATCTTCAGATGATGGCAATCGTATAACACGTCTACGTTTAGGTGTTAAACAGACTCAAAGAATCACTATGTCCTTCTCTCAACATTTTTGGGATTATGGCAATAAATCTTTTTGAAATTTCATTCTTTTGCAATTTGTTATTCTTGGAAGTGGTATAATTGCTTGTAGCTAAAAAATCTTTTAGTTTCTGATAATTGAAGCCCTGCGTCGAATAGCTATCTATACGCCAAGAAATCCTTTTTGATTTTTTTTTGCAAGCATCCAAGCATTTAGTATCATTGGGTATTTTCAAGACCAGCGTTGAAAAAAAAAACAATATATGGGACTCGATCCACCGATCTAGCAATTGCGAAGCTTGAACGTTACGACTCGGCTACTGCCATCTTATAGACGTTGACACAACGCAAATGTATATATTCGTTGTGGAAAATTTCGAAGAGAGAAAATTGCAATTTTCTCGGAAATGCCGAAATAGTACGCCTTACTATTTACACATTATGTTGTCCTAATGGACTACTAAAAGTGTACAAAGTTTTAAGAAAATCCGTGATCCAGAGGTCTGAAGTTCCACTTGTGAATAGAAAAGGAGATAAAAAAGAAAAATACATTAGTAGACCCCAAAGAATATACAGCAACTTTCATTCATCAGCGAACCACAATTTCCCTTGCTGGAAAAGTGTATGATTTAAAGGCTGATATTTCGTCGATTTTGCGCATCACAGGTCAGTGGCATTTTCAATTTTCAGCTTCTAAACGATTTTCTAAATGATAAATTTCCAAATGATAAGAGGTGAACTTTTTTATAATTCGGACATTGGGACTTTTAAGAATGTGTCGAAGAAACAAAAACCATTCAGGACCTTCTTCCTTCCCTTGTGTCTGTTGGCGTTCCTATTGCTCCAGCAAAGATAAATAATGTTAACAATTTGCTCACTATAAGCATTATGCTAAGCATTTTGGGCATCAGTGGATGGAAATCGAATCCGTCAAATATTACAGGGACGTATTGAAGAACTACATTCAATAAAAAAAATAATGAAAAAGGCTATGAATGTGTTGCCAATGTGAACTCTGATGAAAATGCTTTTATCTATTGACAATTTTTTATTATCTCTCTTTATACTTTAAGTTTATAATAATAATTCTGATTCGAAGAAGTTTTTTTTTTCATTGCCTACCAGTAGTTTGGGCCATAATACATGAATATAATTAAGATACCACATAGATTTAATTGAAATTTGAAAGGAAGGATAAAAAAAACCTTTTTTTTTTTGCAAACCCAACTCAATCCAAATTATTTTTATATATAAAAAATTATAAAATACTACTAATAAAAACAAAAAAAAAGATTTCGAATCGTACACCTAAAAGGTTATCCGAATGACCTCTTTTTATTTTGAAAAAAATAAATGGGCTGACCGTGAAATCGCGTGGTAGCGTAGATTGAGCTGGTTCTGATACTAAACGCCTCACATACATGTGAACATTACCCGTTCGGCAAAATGATAACATAAACGTACCATTTTTTAATTGCTGATATCCGAAATAGTTGTCAGAAAGTTAACATAAAGTTATCATAAACGTCTCTTATGCGCCACCTATAGAGACATCTTTATGATATCTTGAAAATGATGTCAGAATGTTAACATTTTTCTAATAACTTTATGACATCAATTTAAAGAGAACATTATGTTATCGCCACTGAAATATATACTAACTGGAACGAGCGCTGGCTTTTAAGCTTGTGCGGGTAGAGAGAGAGGTCCCAAGGGGAGCCCTCGTATCACTCCGTCTTCGTTTAGTACAGTCTTAGTAAAAAACCTAGTGTATAGATCTCACTCTCGACACCGATCTCACTCTGAACTCAATACAACTAGCTTTTCGCTCTGACTGTACCACATCCTCCCACTCTCGAATTCACTGTTGGCTAGACAAGGAGAGAGGGCTCCCCTTGGGACCTCTCTCTCTACCCGCACATGCTTGGAAGCCAGCGCTCGTTCCAGTTAGTATATATTTCAGTGGTTATCGCGTATATGTTAGAAATTTGAGGTTATTTAAAAATAATTTAAATTCATAATAAAAATATTGTTAATATAAATTATAAAACGATACATAAGATAATACTTATATAAATAATATATAACATTTATATAGTAGTTGCTTTGGCAATACATACAAATATATATATATATATATATATATATATATATATATATATATATATATATATATTAACATTTATATAAAAATATAATATTTATGTTATAAAAAATATCACATTGATATAAACAATATGAGTATAACATTTTTATATAAAACATAAAAGAATAATTCTTATGATACATATATTTATATATATATATATATATATATATATATATATATATATATATATATATATATATATATATATAATTATAAATAATATAAAATATATACTAATGTGTAATTACTATATAGTTAAAAACATTAAAAACTGACTATCATTCTAAAATCCTAATTCAATACTCCACAGCTAAGGATTCATCATAGGCTTGTCGGTTACTAGGTGTCCTTAACTAGGTTTTTGTTCATTACTGGGTGTCCATTACTAGATTTTCTGGTCATAACTGGTCAAATATTTTTTTTTATTTGTTAGTAATATTGAAACTAGGGTTTCTGAATATGCGCACTTTTTCAAAACCGCGGTTTTTGAAAATTAAAAACCGCGGTTTCGGTTTTTAAGAACTTTTGGTAGTAGTGTCTGATATTTAAACGAGATCTTAGTTTTGTACAAAAGTTGGCGCTATGGAAAAATGATCTTTCGGAGTAGGAAGATATATTAGCTTTAATTGTAGAGAGTGTTTGAAACAACATATTTATTCTTTTTGTTCTCTCAGAAGTTCTTTTATATTTAGCAAACTCCTGTTTCATAGAATTAGGAGAGCTATAAGTTTGCAAATAAGTAGTTTTGTTTAATACTTCTTGATTAGCTTTTCAACTTCGTCTTGCAAGGAATAGTTTGGATTGGTCACTTCCTCCAATTTTTCCGAATTTGTCGAACATTAAAATTCGACTTCAACCTTATTGTTGTCTGCATAATGTCGTTCAAATACATTTTTGGCCAATATTATAACATACTTTGTTGGAACTGTCGAAGGATCTAATAAGCATCTAGCCAATTCTGTTAATTCTAGATTTTCAGGGGTCTTCAAACTTTCCATGATATTTTTCATTGAAGCTTTGCTTATATCAAAACCTATTATTTTCTTTTCCAAAAATCGTATTACACCTTCTGCCATAAATATGTTAGAATCATCGCGGCTTAAGGTTGTTACTGCTACGCTTACTGGAGATAACGTTTCATAACAATAATATTAACATTATCAATTAAATGCACTGAATTTAAATCTGTTGGAATCTGTGATATTACGACTTTTAGAAGAATACATTTTTCTTATATTGGTTCAATAGCAGACCACCTTGTCTTGATGTCCATTGCAAATTCAATTTTACATTCAAAAAGAGCTTTTACGTTTCGTTTTAGGAACTCAGCCAGCGTTGAATGTTGCAGAAATGTTGCAGCAATGTTACTTTCGCAACGTTAAACATTCCTATGTCCGCCTCTCTGCAACGTTCAGAAATGTTGTGGGAACGTTGCACGGAACATTGCAGGAACGTTGCGGGAATGTTGCATTAATGTTGCAGGAATGTTAAAGGAATATATTGATATTGCATGAAGGTTACGGGAACACGAACATTGCAGGAACGTTGCGGGAACATTACGAACATTGCAGGAACGTTGCGGGAACATTACGAACGTTGCGGGAACATTACGAACATTGCTGGAACGTTGCGGGAACATTACGAACATTCAGGAACGTTGCGGGAATATTGCGAATGTTGCATTAATGTTGCAGGAATGTTAAAGGAATATATTGAATATTGAAAAATAGAAAATTAACACACTTTTAATATTTTTTTTTAATTTATGTACTGTTATTGTTATTCTCATCGGAGGAAACTTCCGCATTTGCTTTTTTGGATCGAATCACTCTTGTTGGAGTTTCAATAAGCCATTTCGCCAGAGTGTCTTCTATATCTATTTCCGACCATTTCTCTCCGTAAAAATTAATTTTTAAAGAAATAAACTTACTGCAGAGTAATTTCGCCATCATCAATTGGCTTAAACATCGTTTCTCATTCGAACGACCTTGCCAACTGAATTTTAAGGCAACGTGTTTGTTGTACAAGTAGGTTATGTAAACGCATTTGAGAGGGACTCTTCGCGTTTAAGAGGGCGTTCATACACTAATACACTACATAAAAGTGGAAGAGAGGAGTGCAGAAAAAAGAGAGAGCGTAGATAAATACAGCAACGTTTCATTGAGTATATACACGCAATGTGTATGCAAATTCAGATCGGCGAAAAAAACACGCGCAGATGGGAAATATAACTAAAAATATAATCCATTTTTGAGTATAAGAATAAAAAAAAGTGAGACGAGTAAAGCAAATAAGTAGTATCTAAGTAGTAAATAATCACAGTAAAAATAAATGATAATATTAATAATGAAAAATATAATTGGCTCAATCCTTACTGGAATGTTGTAGGAATGTTGCTACAACTTTCACATTGTAATGTTGCCACTGGAATGTTCAGGAATATTGGTGCATCATTGACATTGTAATATTGCAACTAGAATGTTGCAGGAATGTTGCTGCAACATTTACATTGCAACGTTGCCACTGGAATGTTCAGGAATGTTGCTGCAACATTCACATTGTAATATTGCAACTGGAATGTTGCTGCAACATTCACATTGCAACTTGCCACTGGAATGTTCAGGAATGTTGCTGCAACATTCGGAATGTTGTGCAGCCTTCGGAACATTGCTGCAACATTCCTGCAATATTCAACGCTAGCTGGGAAACTGATTTTATCGGAGATAAACGAAAAAAGTTTTCTTACCATTTGTAAATAATTTTTAATTTCAGCATCTTCTTATAATACTTATTATCCACATCTTCGTGCGATTCTTCAGGAAATAAATCTTTAACTTCACTGCTGCAGCTGTTTTTTACTTGAGATGATTTCTTGTAAAAAGTGTAGCAAACAGCGAGATTAATTGTATGGTTAATGCAAATTTGTGGTTCAGCAGGACAATCTGTACCATTTTTTTAATTACTCGGGCACCGTCATGTGTAGTCCCTACAATATCATTTATGAAACTGATAGGTACTAAATGAATCTAAATGTTTTTCAACACTTATTACGATATTATTTTCAGAACAAGTTCCTTCAATTCGAAGAAATCCTAAATTGCACAAAAATTTGTTTTCTCCATGGATATTAATTTTCGGCGTCTCAAACTAGAATGCTAGATGCGTAATATTAATTTTTTGTCCATTTGCATTTGCCAATTCTTGAAACTTTAAAATCATTTCTTTCTTTGTATTTCTTTTGAATTAAGTTCATAACACATGAAGGACATTTTGGCAAGATTTGGTTGGGAAACCGGCCTGATTTGCTCGAACAGATATACTGTCGATGGTTGCCATTTTTGCAACAGCACTAATTCAATATATTTCATTTTTATTTATTTTTAGATAAAACCGGAAACCGCGGTTCTTTATGACGGTTATGCATTTTCGGTTTTTCACCGAAAACCGCGGTTTTGCGGTTCGGATATCCGAAATATCCGTACCAGAAACCCTATATTGAAACCAATTGCACTTACTTACATTAAATACAGCAGAAATGTAGAATAAACACTGGACCATAAATTTTCAATATGTTTTGTGTCAGCTAATTGTGTGCTACTTATCTTTTCGGAGCACTTCGTATAATTATAATAGAACTTCACTTAGGTAAGTTCGTTTAATTATTAATTATACTCGTGCTTCGTCCTCAAGATTAGTACCTGAAATGTTTAAACTACCTGTAGATCTTGAGAGTACAGGTTCCGGAAATTCTTCATAGAGAGGGGCCGAGAATCTAACTACAGGTTAGCGCACTCGCTAATGAAGTACAATCATCCTCCAAAATTGTTTGATTATAGAATTTTCAGAATTTACGAGAGGTACCACTCCCAGCCCCCAGTTCTCCTTATTTCATTTATATTTACTCCTAGCTTGTAGGCTTTTGATGCCGCCGTGTGGCGCGTACTTTGCGCTGAAAAGTGGACACATCTATTCCACTGTCCTTTAGTGTGAATTTAATTCAACGCAACGGCTTAAAGTCCGGTAACACAATCTTGTGCGGTTTTTTATAACTGATAGAATGAGTATTCGTGTTTCGTAGATCCTTGGACCTATTAATGTAATCTATTAGTCGTAGCCGAGCAAACTTCTAACTTTTCATGGAAAAAAAGGTAAACATAGCACTGGTTGGTTAGCCTCTAGTCTACATGTATTGGTCGAATCTGGTATCTTTATAATAACTTTAGATGAATTAATCTCAACGTTTCTTATATTTATCCTTGAATGGGTTTGTACTCTATGAGCTCAATTAGCCGTAGGGACGGGCTAATAGAGTTATGAATTTTTTTTAGAGCTTTTCCAGCGAAAGTTCTTCATTCAGGTACCACTCAACCAGGGAGTCTAAGACAACTGGTGTATCCAACGTCATTAATCAAAATAAATGTATTTCTTTTATTTATACAAATACACAATAACAAATATTTACAGAAAATACTGGCCACAAAGACAGTGCCCGTGCGTAGCCAGGAGTCGTTTAAAAAAAATAAAATTTATCTTCTTTTATCTTACAATGAAAATAAAAATAAAACTCATAATACAAAATTAAAAATAAAATAATTGAAATTAAATAATTCTTCTCACTATAATTAATTTTTGGAAAACGTATAAAATAAAAAAAATAAAAATTTAAGAAGTTCTGCAAAATGTATTTGGAATGAGTCGTTCTATTGCACCGCAGTAACGGTTATAACCCATATATAAGGAGAACTCCTCAGGTAGGCGATTGTAAAGTCTGGGACCCAGCGTGCCACATGCCTCTCAGCCAAGGAGGTTCGGCTGCGAGGCTCGTACAGGGACATGCGTTGTTGTCTGCGAGTCGCGTGATTGTGGTCCGGGGCCAGAGGGAAGTCAGACTGGTGCTTATGAATGAATTTTAGAGAATTTAATATAAACAAATTTTGAATATTTAAAGTCCGAAATTCTGTAAAAAGAAAAGCTGAGGGATAATCAAGTGGTTTTTTTAGACAAATTTTTATTATCCTTTTATACACCAAATTTAGCGGTGTTTATTTTTCTAGCACAGTCTGCCCACAATTGCCCCAACCCACAATCCCATACTCAACAATGGACTTGACCAACGCCAGGAAAACCATTCTCACCTGCTCCGCAGATAGTACAGATCTCACAATCAGTTGGACAAACTTATAAATTGTCTTCCTGAGTCTGCAGCACAGGTACGAGATATGACAGTACCACCGCAGGTGTCGGTCCACCATAATGCCTAAATATTTCACGCTATCGACCAAGCGGATTGAATCACAAGAGCAAACCTGTTCGTAACAACATGCTCTGTGAATCAACAGGCGAAAAGTTTCTGCTGGTTGTACAGCAGCTGTTAAGGAAAACGGAAGTGCCACAGTCTTACTCACATTAAGACTAAGTAAGTTTGAATCAAGCTATTTTTTATACTTTTCATTCCTGCTGATGCATTACTAAAAGCTTCATTCCAAGAGGAACCTGGAAAAATAGCTACTGTGTCATCAGCAAAGGAATATAACTTACAATTTGTAATACTCAAATTTAATAAGTTATTAATATATATATTTCATTGTCAATGCATCACTGTTGGTTTCCCCAATTTTAACTACCTGAGTCCCTCCATTCAAGTAGGATTCGAAAAATTTGTTTGTAATACCTCTTATCCCAATTCTCTCCATTTTCCGTAGTAGCAAGCAGGCGCGTTTTTAAGCTATTCAGGGGCTCGGTGCAAGTTTTTGGCGAGGCCGGCTCTCAGAGAAGAGAAACGTACATAGAAGAACCATCACCAAGATTTCTGTTCGACAATTTTTTGGCACACATTGTTGCATAATGCTGCTAGTTCTATAAACTCCAAAATCAGATGGCGTTTTGAAGCGTTGTATGGCCACGCATTGTAAAGTAACAAAATTAACAAAAGGCATTTATTTTATCGGGGTGAGAATTAATTTGTGACACAGCTTGGAACTAGCCAAATACCTTAATGTTCAGTTTCTCATTACCTTGCCTCATCCTTACGGAAACACTGGCGTTCAAACGTTAAAATGCTCCCATAAAGATGGTTCTTCTATAGTTTCTCATCTTTGCACCTGAATTCGTAGTGGAGTGACCGAGCGAGTAAAGCTATTAAAATATGTTTTAGCCGATATAATTTTTTTATAATTTCCTCTAAATTTTGATTACTGAGAGTATCTATTGAAAGTAATGCTAAATCAGAAGTTCTAATTTGAGTCATTGTGCTCCTTAGGTGTGTTTTTAGTCTACACAATACACTAAAAGATCTCGCCGCACTTGCTATACCTATAGGTATACCATATATGGGCAGCGTTACAAACAATCGAAAAACTAATTCAACATTGGGGAAAATATCATATATTTTCTGTTCAACTAAATATTCTAGATAACCCAGAACACCTCTATCCCAACAAGGGTTATCACGTGAAAAATATATGTCCTGAAATTGTATCATTTTTTGTATCAAAATAGGGGAAATAAATTTAAATGTATTAAAAGTTTTTCTTAAAGATTGGATTTAGAAAACCTGAAATAATTCTGTAACATCTTCCAGACCCTTAATTCTGTCAGACATTTCGTTTACCATTGCATCTATTACATTTTTACTTACAAGTTTTAAAATCGATTACAGGATCTATAACATGAAAGTTTTTGGTGCCTTCACCGTGAAATTTTTTAACTCTTCGAATTCTTTTTCTTTTTAGCCATTTCGACTTGGAGAGTTCCAAAATTTGGTTGAAATAAGCAGTAATATGAATAATAATTGATTCAGTTCTTAGTGTTGCAAATTTATCTTTAGGTTTTTTCATGCACGAAACGACTTGAAATAAATCAATGTCTTTTTTTCTGCAATTTTTTTGATGTAACATCGATAGTTTGCAGAACATCATTCCAAAAAATTAAAATCATCAAATGTGAAACTATTTAAAAGCCCTGAGGCCGTCGCCACTTTATCGTGGTCACGATCACGTGATGACCTTATCTCTACAATTGTTTCTACAAAACTGATTGACTGAAAAAGAACTGAAATTTAAAATTTTGTTATAAAGCACTTACTGCCTTTGCTCTTGCAGACCACCTTGTGTTGGACAGATCTTTAAGTGTGTGTTGTTTTTCCTTTCTTGAAAATAATTCTTTTTTTTTCTTCATTTAAAATTATTCTTCATTTTCCGAGGGAAAATTCGTTTAAAAGTTTCTTCGTTCCTTATAAAAGTTCCTCCCTCACTAATTTCAATGTTTTCTGTTTTTGGAGTAAACTTATTTAAAGATTCTAAAGAACTAAGCGCTAGGTGTGGAATTCAACGACGGTGTAGGTGTGAGAAAAACAGACAAACATTCATTTTCTGACCCTGTGTATTGTAAACCAAGTGTATTTATTGTACATGTGGATTGTAAAGTATTGACACTGGGGCCCGCCGCATTGGGGCCCGTCGGTGCTACGCACCGATTGCACCTACGTTAAATACGCCTCTGGTAGCAAGTCGTGGTCAACTGTGACAAAGGCTTTTTCCAAATCTAAGAAGACCCCGAGACATTTAGTTCCATCATCTAGACAATTGATAATTGATTGAACACGTGATATTGTATTTTGGAAGAGATTAGGGAAACTACCGTAAAGAATCTTTTGATTCTGTAGTGCTAAGAGACCTATTAGAGTGCTACTATTAAGGATAAAGTTGCTCTATAGTTATTTTAGGGACCCGTATTGGCTACCATATCGATTGCCTCCTCTTGACAATGACTAAACCATCTTTTAAAGCACACATCGTACTGCCAAAGGGAACTATCCGCCATTGATGCTATTAATATTATATTGATTGAATTTAATGGGACCCTTATAAATCCCGTCCTGATAACACTCTGACAGCCAGGGCAACGTGGGGCTGCAGGTTGCTGCTAGAAAAAAGGTGTAACCGTACCATGTGATTAAAGTATAATTTGGTTTGGCACAAGAAGTTGAAAAGTTGAAAAAACTGGGTACCAAGGTTGTGTGGCCCACAACGGAACAACCATAATACCCTTGGCGTTATCTGAATTATCTTACTAATTGCTTTAAGTGTAATAGAGCATGGTGGAAAAAAAACATAGAAATACATCTTTGACTAATTTAAGGTAAGTACGTTTACAGCGAAAAAGCACCTGGGTCTCTCCACCATGATAGACTTGTCTTGTCTTAAACAAGACAATCTCAGGTCCATTAAAATATTTAACTATCCCCTCGAAAGCTGTAGTTGATCAAAAGTCCATTCAAAATTTGGATGAGAGACTTCTCGTCTGCGCTCGTTATCTGCTCTGCAGTCTGTCATTGAAGCATCGGAAAATATTTTTACACAGCAATTGTCATCTATAATTTTACGATCTGGGTGCTTCATTCATGTCCTCTAACCATTAACTGAGATTTGGCAAAATGAACCTTGGAAAACACTTATACTTATCATAAGCATCAGCATCGTCCCTTAAGTTCAAGAACTTACAACGTTCTAATTGATTTGTGTAAAGCCGTCCATATTCCACGGCTAGACAAATCGATATTAACGGGCCTACCAAACCGGTGAGGTAAATATTTTTGTACTACAAGCCCGGAAAACCTCTTTTGTATCTCTTGATCTCTTGTATAGTGTCTCATTTGTATTGATATTCTTATATAATGAAATATAATAAATTCGATTTGATTTGAATCAAAGACCATTGTTTATAAAAAACAGGACAGTTGATCTGCATACTTTGCCGAGCTTAACGGCCGTAACAGCCCCTCATTTGATTGCACTTATGTGCAGTTTGTTGGCTCCTCTGTGGTTCATGTTGTCTGCATGCCGGAACCGGAGCCTTCCAGTTTAAACTCCTGGACATTAAGGGCTTGATAGGCTTCTTAACTGCCTTAGGGTTAGGGTAAGAATTAGGGTAGACCTTCATTTCGTTGCTTGACTTTGATACTGTCTTAACTGCCTTCAAAATCTAGAGTAAATCATCTCCGAATGGGTATGTATTAATTGTGCTTTCCTTTAGTTGGTCCTTGGTCTCTTTTTCCAGCGAATACAGAGCAAAATTACGTCTAGTAATAGGCTTGGAAAGATGGAGGTCACACAAGACACGACCTGTGTCCATAAGCCGTCTTAGTAACTCATTATCCACAAACATTCATAATTATTAATAAAATTTCTTTAATAATGAAAAATACTACAAATTTGTTCTTATAGTGATTTAAAAACATCACCCGAATTGATTAACTATTCGGTTTGCTATTATTTTTAAATTGTTTGAAATGCAATCACTTAAATATCTTTATATACGAAAAAGTGGACTTTGAGACGAAACTTTTGTAAAAAAGACGAATTAATATTTTCTAGAAATTGCAAATTTTGCATAATTATGGACTTATGAACATTTGTCGACATATATTTTTTAAAAAGTATATTTATTTATGAATTTTAATTTTGGAATCTTTGATTATTGCGTTGTATTAATTATCTAAAATTAAAATAAAACAACTCCAAACTTGTTTTTGTGAAAAGAATTGAACTTATCAAAATTATAAATCAAGAATTTTTACAAGGTTGAATTATTTTATTTTCCTTAATTCGTTTCAATATTACGAATTTTAGCGAAAAAATATATTTTCTTATACTTATATTAAATTTTGCAAACCAAATTGCACGTACAAAGAAAAAAAAGCGCTTATAAAATAAGTAATTATGATTTCAAGGAATATATTTGTAATCGAAATAAAATCGCTAGATTACAAAAAACTGGGATTATCCCAAAATACGCAACTCAAAAATTTCGCAAGCAACAGATGTCGCCAGTGAATTTACCTATGACATATCCGGCCACGTTAGTGACGTGTATGTCAAAGTCAAAAAGTTTTGTTGTCGGAAAATTGTCCGTAGTATCTGAATGTATTTACGTGGCGTATGAGCGTTTCCACTTGCAAAACTATTGTACTTAAATGACATTTACATAACGATGGCCAATTTCCGCTGCTTCTCCGCCCTGTTGACGATTTTACTTATAAATTTTGGTAATTGCACTGAACTAACCTTCGAATTGCCTGATAGTGCCAAAGAATGTTTTCATCAGGAAATACAGAAAAACACATCAGTCACCTTAGAATTCCAAGTAAATAAAACGTTCAAATTTATAAACCTTTCTATCATACTAATGTACATTCTTTTAGGTTGTTACTGGAGGACAATACGATGTTGATGTTACATTAGAAGACCCTAGAAAGGAAATTATTTATAAACAAATTAAAATGCAATTTGATTCTCATACATTTACAGCTAAACACACTGGTGTATATGTTGTTTGTTTTGGTAATGAGTTTTCCACATTTTCACATAAAATGGTTTATATGGATTTACAAGTTGGAGATGAACAATCATTACCAGGACTCGGGGAACATGTCACAGCCTTAACACAGGTAATATGATTTGTTTGGTTATAATGATTTCATTATTATAACAAAAAAAATATCATTTATAGGTAATTTTGCTTGACTATAAATAAGTTATTAATCTACTTTCAATAATCCTTTAATTACATTATAATTACATTAAAAATATATTTAAACCTTCATAACAACTTGGCATGCAATGACATCCAGGACATGTTCCTCATACACAATTAATAATTTAATTGCTATTCACTCAAATAATGACAATAATTTGTTTCTAACTGATCAGTTTGAGTCTTGAGTCTGCATTTTTTTAAACTTACTATGCAACTTTAACGTACAAAATAAACTACATATTGAAAATGATTTTAATCACTTGCACGGACAAGAAATTCAGAGATGCATGTGTCAGAACAGTCCATGCAATAGAGAAATTAGAAAAAGATTTGAATCTTCTGAACTAATTTACTTTTGAACTAGGACTTGGATAATAGTTTTTAGGAGGGCATTTTTAGGACGCATCGATTGAATTTTAATTATAAATAGTAAATTTGTTTATTAAAAATCATGCAAAGTCTGGTATTGCTCAGTCTGGAACATGTAATGGTAAAAGGCATTTGTTACATGCAGTGTCACTCCATTTTTTGTCTTTGGTACACACTCTACAACTTCTTTTACAAAAGATTTTTTTTGCATTTGTGGCTGAACTATTTCTCAGGAAATGTCCCCATTGCATTGCCTCTAAACGACAGGGTGTGCTACATTTTTTATAATCAGGAATATAAATATACAGCTTGGAATTTCCTCTGTCAAATCTGATCAAAACTTTTGAAAAATTTCTTGCTTTTTGCTGCATCCATTTTCTTACAGAATAAAATAAGAATGAAAAAGTGGAAGGCCTGGATTTATCTGCTCTAATATAACCTAATCTAACCATCATATCTTGAAAGGAGTAATTCGTAAATCTCAACCGACGTGCCACGCACGTCGTTGGCGATTCTGCGACAATAGCATTACGATGTGCGGGACACGTCTTTCCAGCGAAAATGGTTAATCCTTATATATTTAATTAAACTTGCCTAAATAAAAGGTTAATATGAAAAAATGGAGTTAACTCTTTATAACTAAAAAATCAAATGGCTGTATACATGGCTATTGAAACAGATTGTAACACTAATAGTATCCCATGTTACAGTAAAGAACTATGAATTATATATTATAATCAGAAACAAATCAAATTATTATACATTATTATTATTATACATTATTATTATTATACATTATTAATACATTATGTGTAATTAAAAAAAAGACAAAAATACTTAATTAATGCTTATATAGTAGTATAGCAATCCTTATTAAAATGTAGAAACAAAAATGCTTATATCACCAAATTTTATTTAATCAAAAGTATTAGTGCTCTTTAGTTTTTAAATAATGTATATACTTTCATAATAATTCTAGGCAAAAACCACCAAATCACTGCATCAACAGCTGTACACAAGCGTGTACAGTAGACTTGATGCATGAGTTAATTTTACAAGAACTGTTAAGCAAAGATATACATTTTTTTAAGTGAAAGCTTGTCTAAGTTAAAAAAATTAATATTGCTGCTCAACAGCACTGTATGTTTGTTGTTATTTCAAACAATTCCACTTTTATAGTTCCATTAATCAAACAAAATCAGCAAATTTAGTTTTATTATTGGCACTCGGTTATTTAACACCTAACCACCTGACATACGTCTCTCAGACCCAAAGTAGCAGTAAGTTTCTCACCTGAGACGTATGGCAGGTGGTTAAGGGTTATCAATGGTTTTGTACATTCAAAAAACCTATAAAACATATTTGCCCAAAATTGTTTTTGCAGAATTTTTAGAAAAATTTCACAAAATGCCTTTTAAAGCAAAGATCTGTGAAATTATTTAGTTAATTTTACAGAATTATTAAATGTATCACAATGTATGTAATGAAGGGTACACCAAAAATCTATATTTAATTTAACTATTTCATTCAAGTTATTATGTGGATCGTTTATTTTGAAAGTTTTGTAAGTCCATTTATTTAAAAAATGAGATATTACAAAATTTATGCTTAATTCAGTGTAAACTTTATATTTATTACTAATAAGTATTTGATATCTTAAAAAATGCCAATGTTTTGTTCAATTTAAAATTGGCCAATATAGGAAAATGCATAGCAACTAATATGTTTAACTTCAATTTTCTCGAAACAACAAAAATGGACATACACAACTTTCAAAATAAACGGTCCATATATTTATATAGGAAATTCCCATTCAGAATATTTATTGCGCATCTATTCTGAACATTACAAAGTTTATGTCAGTTGTGTTGTTTGTTTTGTTGTTATTAAGACTGACCATACCTTTTAATAATTTCAAAAGCCACGAAAATCCGCTTTTTTTGCGTGTTGTATAAAAAGTTAAGGTGTCCAACAACACAATGCGGCGAAATGTCACAGCGACTTAACAACGCGCTACGAAAACAACACGCTAGGAAAATATCTCATCCTGAAATATATTATGATAATAATTATTAAGGTAGACTTCCGAGCAAAGCGGCTTCCGCGACACTGATGCGCTCATACGTTTCCATAGTGAATTGTGCCTCATACGTTTCCATAGTGCATAATACGATCGCTATGTCGCCGCGTCAGTATCGCTGCGTTAGTGACGCCAGAGCCGCTTTGCTCGGAAGTCTACCTTTAGGATGTGATGTTTTCCTAGTGCGATATTTTCGACGTATTAAGTTTCCGAATATTCCGTGATATTTTCGACGTGTATTTTTCATCTGGTATTTTTTACCGTGGTGTTTTGTGATGTGATGTTTTCGTTATGCGTTTTTTATATCGCTGTGACATTTTCGGCGGTTGTTTACTCTGCGCGACTTCTGACCTAAGGGGGATGGATCTAGCTACTCTTGAAATTTGCAGAAATTCGATTTTGTGTTTTCGATATATTCATATACATGCATCCTTTACTCTTCTTTTAGGCCTAGGCCGCACTATGGCTAAACCGCTGCTGTTTTTAATCGCGTGATTTTGTGACTCAAGTAAGCTAATACAAGCGGCATGGCCTCACTTGCGGTTTTTTCCCATGACTGATTTTTCCCATAGCGTACTGTGTTTCTCGAGCGGTTATAGCGGTTACTGCTCGCGGGAAAAAACCGTAGTGCGGCCTCGACCTTAAACCCAATAGGCATCTAAAATTTCAAAAATTGGCGAAGTTATAGTGAAAAAGGTAAGAGCGCTTGAAGGTAGTGCGCACACTCAAATGCTGAAGCGGGGAGTAATATAAGTATGATTGTTCATGATCCATCTTATCACCCTGATGGCTAGAAAGCCTTATCTCAGAAGCAAAATTAAAGTTTGAACTCTTAAACTTAAAATATGGAAAATTTTGCTGTTTTTCAGGGATTGAAGATGTAAAAATTGCGACATATTTTACTGTTTGTATATACAGTGATGGAGTATCGGGTGTATTAAACATTTTAAAAGCTTCAGATGTATTAGTTAGAGAACAGAGTGCTAGATTGTAGATTTGGTGGAGACTGATACTGCGACCTTCATATTTCTGTCACTTTCACGTCACTTTTTTAATATTGAGTCTCGATTGTGGTTTAATTGTTTTTTTTTAATGTAACTTAGCGATATTGAATATTTGCGTGCGTTACCTAAGTTATGTGGTAATCCAGCCAAAAATGGCATTTGTCGCACTAAAAAACGTGCGCCAAGATAGTACTTTTAACGCATGAGTAATAAAAATATCAATTTTAATCCGCAAAATAATTCTAAAATGACACCAAACTCTATGCGCGATTTCCCACGAACTATGTTTTTCGAAACGATGAACATGCTAACTCGAAAACCGCTCCAACGATTTGAATGAAAAAAATGCAAATTCAATTCTATAATACAAAAAAGTATCTTCAATTTAATTTATCAAAACCTTCTCTTAATAAATTTTAGTATATATATATATATATATATATATATATATATATATATTTACGGGTTTTAACTTGTTTTACTTTTATTCTTCTGTTTCGAATGAGTCTCACGGCTTAACGGTGGACCGCCCGCAATACTGCACGTTATTGTTGATAACTGTTTAATAACTGAAGCCAAATGATTTTTTCTGGACAGTAAATAAAGTTGATAAATGGAGACTTCGAATTAAAAAAAAGATCTGTCTCTTTATTTATTACTTCAGAAATAATGTTGAAATACGGCATGATTTTTAGGTCTCAAGGGTAACTATCTCCCTTAATGACCTAACAATATACTTATTATGTCATAGAACCTTTATTTTCTAATGACATCCTTAAATCTGTAGAAGTTTCATAATTTTGTCACTATTTTGATCAACTTCCAAAACAACCAAAAGATGTTATGATTTTTTCTCATAATAAGAATACATTTTTTATTCAGTATTTTTTAATAATAATTTTCACAATTATCAAAAGAAAAATTATAAATACTCCTTCAAGACAGGTTGGCTATAAACTAAGCTCATTTGTTAAAATCATTCTTTTATGTCTACCTATTCAAATATTGAATTATTTTTAAATCAAAACCTCATTCATTTTGCTACTAACATGTGTGTCGTTCATTGTAAAAGTGGTGTAACTCCATGTTTTTAAAATTCTTATTTTTTTGCTTAATGGTATCACATTTTGTTATATCTTTCATTATACAAGTAAAGCAACTTCAATAGTCCCATAAAACGCGTTACAGTGAACTAAAACTCTAAATATTCATTATAAAAGTGAAATCCATTGTCATTTTAATAGTTTCATTAATATATATATATATATATATATATATATATATATATATATATATATATATATATATATATTTATTTATTTGTGTGTGTTTATAAGTATTTTAATAGTTTATTTTTATGGATTTAGAGGATTTTAATGATTTTGGGTGGAAGAGACTTCTCAAAACATAGCATTTTCTTAATTCGCAAAAAGCTCGTTATTTTAAAATTCAGTTTCAAGGAGATAATTCAGTTTTACAATGAGCGGCACATGTATTACATGATAATAGTACATTGGGAATTCTAAAATCTACTAAAAATCATTAAGAAAATTATGTTGTTGGCAAACAAGTACAACAAGTATTTTTTTCTATTATAATAATTTTAATATTGTTCTCTATTTTTTACATTGAAATGTTCTGTGCTCAATGAATGAGTGACTCAAATAACGAAATTTTTTTTTATGTGCCATTGTTATGATTCCAGTTTGACTACATTTGTTTTATTTTAGATGGAATCATCTGCTCAGGATATTCACAAGGCGTTAAATGAAATTCTAGATTTTCAAACACATCATAGGTTAAGAGAAACCCAAGGCAGGAAACGGGGCGAAGATCTGAACGAACGAGTGCTCTTATGGTCAGTTATGGAAACGATATTAATCGCAGTGACGGCAATTTCCCAAATAATTATTCTCAAACGGTTCTTCATTGAGAAAAAAACGATATCACCATACAATTAGTTAAACGAATTATTATTTTTTATTTAAATAATTGACTGAGTGAAAAGAGTGTATTAAATAAAACGTTATCTTTTTTTATTTTTCTTTGTTGCTACAGATTTATTTCGTTTATTCTTGTTTTGTTTGTTCAGTGCTCCTTTTGTATTTTTTTAATATTTTGGTTGTAAGTGAATACTTTTTTGAATGTTAGCATACTTAAATTTTCACTTTCCTATTTAAAAGTTGCTATTTGAATGCAAGTTTTTTGTTCTGTTATTTTGAATGAAATAAATAATTGTTTGGACGCATTAAGGAAACTTGTACAATATTTGTAAAGTGAAATACATAAAAAACAAAATAAAACGTTTTCTTCCTCCTCTATGTCAGCGTTTTAGATTTAACTTCACATGTTTAAATTCACAAAAAATAGAAATAACTTTTGAAATATTTTTAGTTTGAGCAATATATTTCATTTCCTTTGTAAAATGTTGCTATCTTGGTTTTCAAATTGCATCAGCTTTAAATATGACGGAATTTTAAAAACCTAAATGCGAGCAAAACCAATTTGTCAAATACATTCAAAACTCTCTAAAATAAGTGTAAAAGTTTTCCTTATTTTTTGTTATTTGCCTTTTAGATGAAAAGGAAGAAAAATAGGTTTAACTATTTAGTAGGAAGAATTAAGGTTTAAAGCTTTCAAAATTCAATAAAACTTTTGTGAACGGCCTGTTTTGTTGGTTTCGTATCCAGCGGTTTTTATTAAAAGTGGATTTCTTGTGGATTTTGTGATAATTTGGCAAAATTTAGATGGAAAGCGTATTTGCATATTGTAGATAGTATATTAGTTTTTGAGTTATTTTAAAATTTGTGAACTTAATACAAGTTGAATTGAAGTTGAAGTAAGTATTTTTTACCACAATTTTTTTTTAATATTTTTCACTTGAAAATGTCCAAATGAAAACTTGACAAATTTTTACCTTTACTAATTTGTAATATTTATATTTTGATTTTTAGTTGTACATTATGGTACAACATAAGATATTATGAAGGGCAAATTAACTAGACAGAAAATAAACACTAATCCTACAAATACAGATGCCTACAATTAATAATTATTCAATTAATAGTGGCTATTGCCTCCTCTACTTTTCAAAACAGCCTGCATTCTCCTTGGAAGTGACTCGAAAAGAATTCTAATACAGTCTTGATCTATTGCGTTCCATTCTTCAATAACTGCGTTTCGTAAATCATTTAGGCTAGTTAATGATAAGCGATTGGTTCGTAGATTCCAACCGATGCGATCCCAGACATGTTCAATGATGTTTAAGTCAGGACTTTTAGCAGGCCAATTCAATATTCGCAATCCCATAGTTAGTATGGGGCCCTTTGCTGGTACTCTCGCACATATTCCTATATCTCGGAGTCGATTCCTTATTGTCTGACTACTAACTCGCACATTTCGAGCATTGTACATTGTACAGCTTGTAACTGCCTTGATGTACAATGTCTGATACGCATTGCATTGCATCTGATACGCATTGTATAAATCGGCCATCTCTTGCTGCTGTTGCCCACTTACGACCTTTTCCTCCTCTTCGAATGTATTCCCCAGTTTCTCTGAACCTTCTTATTATTCTTGAAACCGTGGGCTGCTGAATTCCCAATGCTGCAGCTACATATCTTTGATCTCGACCATCGTTAACTAAGGACACGACACGAACGATTTCGTCTCTTGTTAAATTTCTAGAATTGCGAACACGAGCTTCAAAGTTCATTAAAAAAAAAAAAAAACTACTGGAAATTTCATATAAATTATCATTTAAATGATAAAAAAAAATTATATAAAATTTCTCTTACCACAAATTCAAGAAAATCTTAGGAATATTCGTTGTGTTGCATTGATATGTTTATTATTCAAAGAAACAGATATGTCATCACAATAAACAAATGTTCAAATATAGGAAGAACGTATAGGTGATGCGATAATTTTTTTGCGGAGTGTATTTTTACCAAAGTAGTGGTAAAAACATAGTTAATTTTTCAATTCATAGTAAGTATAGATTACCATGTAGTAATAGTCGCAACGATTATCTTCAAGTTTCTTTAAATTTTCACTAGTACCTACTCAGGACCAAATTTACCGGGACAGTCCCGAATTTCCAGCCTCTTTTCCGATTTGTTTGTCCCAAACTCGTTTTTTTGTCCCAAATTTATAGCTTTTGTCCCGAAAAACAGCAGTGTGAAAACGTAAAAGTTTAATGCATATATTTATTTAAGTAGTGTAGAATGCAAACGGACAATACAAGCGTAAGTTAAGAGTAGGAAAAGATAGTATGTTCTAGACCCTCCACCTCCACTGTCATGCGCATGCGCGATGACCTTTGACACCTTGACCTCTGACCTTGGCACTTCCGGTTTTGACTTCCGGCCGCCATTTCCGGATGCGCGGGAAAATTAAAAAAATAGACGCGAGGCGGGAAAATTCTAAATTAGGTGTCGGCGAGGTAAATGTGGTGTGAAGTTGGTTGCATATATCGACGAGTCTAAATACATGAGACTAGACAGACGAAGTTAAATACATGAGACTAGATAGACGAGACTAAATACATGAGACTAGACAGACGAAGCTAAATACATGAGACTAGATAGACGGGGTTAGATACATGCGACTAGATAGACGGGACTAGATACATGAGACTAGACAGACGAAGCTAAATACATGAGGCTAGATGGACGGAGCTAGATACATGGGGCTAGACAGACGGGGCTAGATACATGAGATTAGACAGACGAAGCTAAATACATGGGGCTAGATACATGAAAGTAGATAAGAGTAGATAACAGATAGACAAGACTAGACAAATAAGACTAGACAAACAAGACTAGACAGACAGGACTAGATACATGAGACTAGATAGACGAAGCTAATTACATGAAACTAGATAAGACTGAAGTAAAATATATAAGGGAATTGTTTAATTTAACTAAAATATATTTTCAATTATTTTTTCGTTTAACTTAATAAACATAATAAGATTTGAATTTATCAGTAGCCAGTTAAGCATAGTAGGATGTTTGTGTTTGCCAGTGTAATCAATTTCTTTGAAATGTTTTTCATATTTGTTTTTCGTTTTTATTTTGATTTACTGAATCAAAGCTAACCAATGACTGAAAATCTATATGTGCAGTGTGTCTAATGTTCTAAACCCACCTCCCTCTCTGACCTTGACACTTCCGGTTTCGGCTTCCGGTTTTGACTTCCGGCCGCCATTTCCGGAACTTCCAGATGCGCAGGAAAATTCGAAAAATAGACGCGAGGCGGGAAAATTCAAGATTATGTGTAGGCGAGGGGCAAATGAGATGTGTAGTTGGTTGCATATATCAACGAGGCTAGATGCATGAGGTTAGATAGATGAGTCTAAATACATGAGACTAGATAGACGGGGCTAGATACATGACAAAATTAGATGTCGGCGGGGCAAATTAGATGTGTAGTTGGCTGCATATATAAACGAGACTTGATACATGAGGTTAGATAGATGAATCTAAATACATGAGACTAGATAGACGGGGTTAGATACATGAGACTAGATAGACGGGGCTAGATACATGAGACTAGACAGACGAAGCTAAATACATGAGACTAGATAGACGGGGTTAGATACATGGGGCTAGATACATGAGACTAGACAGACGAAGCTAAATACATGAGACTAGATAGACGGGATTAGATACATTTGGCTAGATACATGAGACTAGACAGACGAAGCTAAATACATGGGGCTAGATACATGAAACTAGATAAGACGAAGCTAAATACATGGGGTTAGATAGACGGAGGGTTAGATAGACGGAGAAAAAAAGGCACCCGGCCCAGACGGGCTGCCTAACGAGCTGTTCCGGCTGGCAGCAGGGGGGGACCTCGAAGGACTTGCCGACGTCTGCAACAGATGTCTGGAAGAGGGAGTGTTTCCCAGGTGTTGGAAAAAGGCAACTTTGGCCCTTTTTCCAAAGCCGGGTAAGGATCCCTAGACGCCTGGTGCGTACAGACCGATCTGTTTGCTGGACGGTGGGGCAAAAGTTCTGGAAAGGTTGCTCCTATGGCGGTTACAAGCCGTTATAGAGCAAGGGGGCCGACTCGCTCCGGAACAGTTCGGCTTCCGTAAAGGGGTTGGGACGGAGGATGCCATTCGGGCTGTCCTTCGTGTCGCGGAGGGGGCCAACAGCGGACCGTACCGCACCAGGGGGCATTGTGTGGTCGTCAGCTTTGACGTCGCCAATGCCTTCAACACGGTACAATGGTGGTTCGTTATTGAGGCCCTAGCCCGTTGGAAACTACCGGACACGTTGCTGAGGCTTACTGCCGATTACCTGCGCGACAGAACCATCAGTTACCGCGAGGGGGAGAACTGGCGTGAGCGGGGGTTGTCTGCCGGGGTTCCGCAGGGATCGGTTCTAGGACCATTCTTGTGGAATGTCGCCTATGACGGCCTTCTGCGGACGCTGAGACGGTTACTGCCCACAGGGGTGGGTATTGTGGCATATGCAGACGACCTGGCACTCGTCTTCACAGACAGGTGCTGGGATATGCTGCGTCTCAGGGTCACGCGCGCGGGGGAACTCGTTCGGGAGTGGATGGAGACGGCGGGCCTTCAGCTCGCCGCCTCTAAAACACAGGCGGCCCTGCTCTCCACTAGAAGGTCAGGCAGAGGCATTCTGGAGATTGAAATTTTGGGAGAGAAGATACCGGTCGAACGGTCGATTCGGTACCTCGGTGTGAGACTCCAGGCGGGTCAGTGGGGATTACACGTGTGCCATGCCGCCGGCAACGCGGCACGCGCATCACAACAGGTGGCGCGTCTCATGCCGAGGGCCTCCGGGCCTGGTGAGGGTAGGAGGAGGCTTATGGCCAGTGTGGCCACTAGTAGACTCCTATACGCGGCACCGGTGTGGGCAATGGCGGTGAGGGGTAACGCTCGTAACAGGGAGCGTTTGCGACGGGCACTACGCCCGGTGGCTATCAGGGTCGCCCGGGCTTACCGCACTGTTAGCAGTGACGCCGTGGAGGTCATATCACGGATTCCTCCCGCGGACCTCCTTGTTATGGAGCGCGCGTCGGTGAGGGACGCAAGAACTTCTGGTGGGAACCGCGGGGAGGCAAGGAGGGCTGCTCGGGAGCAACTACTTGCCTGCTGGCAGGAGAGGTGGTCACGGGGCGGAAACGGCGCGTGGACTCGTCGTCTCATCCCTGATTTAATTCGGTGGATGGGGCGAGGGCTGGATGAGGCGGGTTCGTACTTTCTCACCCAGCTTCTTACCGGACACGGGTCCTTCCGAGCGTATCTCCATAGGATTGGGAAAGCCCCAGACGACAGGTGCATATCCTGTGGAGAGGGCGTGCGCGACGACGCGGAGCACACTCTCGTGGCGTGTCCGCGTTGGGAGAAGGAGCGACAGGCCCTGGCGTCGGCCCTGGAACGGGAAGTCACGGTCGAAGCCGTGGCGGGTGGCCTCGCCGGCGAGGTGGGGCGGGGCGTGTGGGCGGCCTTAAGCCGATTCGCGGCCACAGTCATGCGAGCCACAGTTTTTTTTTCTTGTTTTTTTTTGTTTGTCTCTGTTTTTGTTTTTTTTTTATTACTTGTGTTGTAATTGTTGCAATTGTAAATGCTATTGTATAGCATATGTTGCTTTATTTTTTTTTACTTTCGTGTAAATACTGTTGTATTTTTATTCGAAGGGTGGGCAGAGGCAGTAATGCCATCGCTGGCGGTCCCTCTGTCCTTCCGTTTTGAGTGGAGTCACTTTGGAAAATAAAAATAAAAAAAGATAGACGGAGCTAGATACATGGGGCTAGATAGACGGGACTAGATACATGAGACTAGACAGACGAAGCTAAATACATGAAACTAGATAAGACTGATATTGAATTGAAAAATTCACTTTGTTTTTTACCACACTTATATACGAAATTATATACGAAAATAATACACTTATATATAAGTGTGGTAAAAAACAAAGTGAATTTTTCAATTCAATGTAAGTATGGATTACCACGTAGTAACTGTCGCAACCATCCTATTCATAGATAAGACTGAACTAAAATACATGTATATAAGGGTTTGTTTAATTTAACTAAAATATATTTCAATTGTTTTTTCGTTTAACTTAATAAACATAATAAGATTTGAATTTATCAGTAGCCAGTTAAGCATAGCAGGATGTTTGTGTTTGTCAGTGTAATCAATTTCTTCTAAATTTGTTTCGTATTTGTTTTTCGTTTTTATTTTGATTTACTTAATCAAAGCCAATGACTGAAAATCTAAAGTGACAGGAGCTTGAAGGACAAGACTAGACAAGACTAAACCATTTTCAACCATTCTTCTTCTGACTCTACAGCCCAGGGTGAGCTTTGGCCTCCTTAACAATCCCCTTCCACCTTTGACGGTCTTCAGCGACACGTGTCCAGTTTCCTACTTGTAGAGTTTCAGCATCTTTCTCTACCTTATCTTTCCACCTGGTTTTGGGTCTACCTCTGCTTCTTGAGGTGTTAGGTTGCGCTTTATTGATGGATCTGGGTGCTCTTGCACTCGGCATTCTAATCATGTGGCCCGCCCATCGAAGTCTCTGTGCCTTAATGAATCTTACTATGTCTTCACCTTCTTTCAATTTCAACCATTAGATGAGAAAAATAAAATCTGGTGTCAGAACGACTCTAACATGCGCCGTAAGGGAGATACCGCCTACCCCTCAGTAGATGAAGTCATCCGCCGAGGCAGATATTGCTAAACTAATTATCTCGATGCTGATTGGTTGATTAACGAATAAATAATTGCAGTTGGTCTTATGCCTCAATTTATATGTAATGGACAAGACTAGACAGTCAACATCAGACAATACCAGGCAAAACAGACAGACAAGTGGGGAAAATTCAAAATGAGTTGCGGTTAGGAAGCGGGTATACAAAATTGAATGCAAACATATTACGGTTTGATTCAATTGAGATTATAGGATTTATACCGGACCGGATAGGACTAAACAGACAAGACTAGACTAGGCAGACTACATATTCCCAGTGATATTTATCCGAATAATTTCCTATGTGTAAGTGAAATTTCTTAAACTTGTCTGTGATTTACGTCGTATTAATTATTTAAATATTTAATACCTATAAATAAAAAAGTATTTCAGCAATTAAGTTTAATTTTGAGTGAGAAATGTCAATCAGTTTAGTATTTGAACTTGTAGCTTGTATATAATATCTTATATTTAGATGGTTTATTAAGAATGATCAATATTATGAATACTAGTTTACAAATACGCTAGTGCGAGCAGGCGAAATTGATTATACAATGTTTGATTTAAATTGCCTGAATATGGATATATTGCGGAAATTACATTCTCTATTAACAAAAACTAATTTCTTATAAATCTATTCAGTGATATGCTAATAACCGATCAATTGCATCTATGAAATAATTTTATCACTTAAACAATTCGGTGCGATAAGAAATGTGCCGATCTCGATCCGATTGTGTAGATCTTCTTTTATTATACCATCCAATTTAAAGGTTTTCAGCCTGAGCATCTATGTTATGTAGATAAGGAAATTTATCCTTCACAACAAATGATAAGAGAATCGTGGAAAAAAGCAAAACTAAACTTTTTAATTATTTTATTCATTTAAACATTTTCAACACTACATACAGACTATTAAAATGATGATAGAAAATAGCGTTTTCATTGTGAATATTGTTTTTTTTATTTAATGATAAGGATTACGTTAATAAAAAGCAAAATTAAACTTTTTAATTATTTTATTCATTTTATTCATTTAAACATTTTCAACACTACATACAGACTATTAAAATGACGATAGAAAATAGCGTTTTCATTGTGAATATTATTTTTTTATTTAATGATAAGGATTAGTTTAATAAAAAGCATTATGTGTTTATATCTTCTTTTATTATGTTACCAACTTTAAATGTTTTCAGATTGAGCGTAAATGGGATGTATTATTGATAAGGAAAAGCTGTAAATGAAATATATTATTTTTATTATAATTTAAAAAAGTTCAACTTACATTTTCATCTCATCCACACATCATTGCCCACCGATAGAAACTAAAACTAGAAGTATATATATGATGGAGAAGCTGTAAATGAAACTATATTAATTTTGTTATAATTTTTAAAAGTTAAAAAAGTAAAACTTACATTTTCATAACATCCCCACATCATCCTCCACCGAGAGAAATAATTTATTTTCTATACTCCTAATTTTAAATAACCACAGAAATTTATCCCCCGGCAGTTCGTAGCAGGCGTGAAAGATGTCATCACGCTCTGGGGAGTATGTAAAGTTGTGCCCGCAAGTGCATAATAGCATCACATTCTAAAACAAAACAAGCACATATAATACACACATATATCATTTTGAAAGAATACTCACCGAAGGTAGAGGCGGCAGCTTCGAAAGAGCCAGGCTGCTGTAGAAATTACACGCACTATGTGCGACATGTACGAGTTCTGTTTGGGTTTATATTGGGTTTATAACGGTTTATAACTGTTTGGGTTTATTTTGGGTTTATATTGGGTTTATAACCGCTGCTTACCGTCATCTCGGAACTATCTAAACAAATAGAAGTGTTAAGTGCAGATAAGAGGAAAATCTCAACCCAGCAAACTATTGTTGAGAAGGAAACTACTAATATACCCAAAAATAAATCCCAAGAAGGAGATTCGGCATTGGAACTTGACGATAACAGTGACAACTCTCCGCGCTATCAAGACAAAAAAGCGAATCACCAATCTCGATCGAATTGGCGAGGGCACCACAAAAAATATATACAATCAACCGCAGATAGATAAATCTACTCGAAATAATAAAATCAATGAAAATATATCTCAAGAACAACCATGGGCGGTACAGCGACATAGGAAAAGGGATACACGGAAATCTAATGTAATTCATGGAACTAATGATGACGTAACTGAGATAAAAGCAGCAATGCGCTATATACATCTCCATGTTTACAAGCTAGACCCCCAATTAAGTGAGGAAGATATTACCACATATCTCTCAAATAAAAATATTGATCAGGTGTTTTGTAAAAAGTTGCAGTCAAGGCGTCCGGAGGAGTACTCGTCATTTAAGGTAACAGTACCTTTTGATGATTTCGAAAAGGTGAAAAGCCCAGATATTTGGCCACGTCATGCCTGCATCAATAATTTTATATTAAGATTAGAAAGGGCCCCAGCGAAAATGCTAAAATAAATATAATATCCCCAACAGATACACAAATAATCAAGGAAACTGAGAACTATCTCTTGAAACATTCATAACAAAACCAACAGGTGTCCAACAGCGCATCAAAATCTGAGATATGTTCAATTTACTATCAAAATGTAAGAGGTTTAAACTCTAAAAGAGTGATAATTTTTATTGTAACTCCTGTAGCTCTGATTTTGATATTATTCTGCCGAGTGAAACGTGGCTTAATGATTCTGTATTCGATTTTGAATTATTTCCATCTAATTATCAGATAGTGCGCTGCGACCGCAAATTTAAGCTAGTCGAACTAGAGGTGGAAGAGTGTTAGCTGCATTTAGTGATAAAATCAAGATCATACCAGTGGATATTTCTAGGCTTATTAATACTGTTCCTCTTGTTGATATTGTATTATGCAAGTGCTTCATCGGCTCACTGAAGCTTATTATTGGTGTAGTTTACATACCCACTGATATTCCAAATGAAGACTTCGAAACGTTCATGTCCGCCTTGGAAACACTCCTTGTTGATCATCAGTTAATTATTGTTGGCGATTTTAACATTCCTGATGTTTCAAGAGCTGATACTCCAGCTTCGAATAAAGCTCACTGTTTGCAACAATTTAACAATGCCCTCGACATTACCCAATATGATAACGTCAGTAACTTAAGCAATAATTTGTTAGATTTAGTGCTAGCCAATATAAATCACAATTTTTCTGTTTTACACTCTATATCTCCCCTAGTTAAGGAAGATAATTATCATCCTGCGCTAGACATTAATATATGTATTCTCGAATCACATCATTTTCGTTCGTTTCCGTCTAATAGCCAAATGGCGTATAATTTTCGTAAATCTAATTTAATGTTATTGTATCAATCCCTTTGCGATATTGATTGGTCATCTTCATTGGAACAGTATAATAACATCAATGATGCTGTTGATTCCTTTTATACCACATTATATCAATGCTTGGATGAGTTTGTGCCTAAGAAAGCTTACTCTGTTTCAAAGTATCATATATGGTATTCCCCTGAAATAAGGTCTCTCCTACGATTGAAAGAAAAATATAGGAAGCAATGGTCAAGAACTGGTGATCGCCTATTTTATGACAAATACAGTCAACTACGTAGACAAAATAAAGCTAAAATTGCGAATTGCTATAAAACTTATATCCTTAGGATGGAAAGCAATATTAAGAAAAATCCAACTGACGTGTTGAAATATTTAAATTACAAGCGTGGTCACTCAAGAATCCTGGTACGCTTCATAATGAAGATTACGAGTTTTCTGAGCCTTACCATAGTTAACGCTTTTGCTGACTTTTTCTCAAGTTCGTTCTTTTCAATTGATGCTACTGCCCCTACTGAATATTTAAATAACATTGTTCCTTTTAACTTTCCTGAAGTTAATGAAGAGGACCTTCTAATAATTATGTCCCAATTATCTAATAAATTTACAGCTGGTGATGATTCTATACCTTCATTTTTAGTACGTGATTGTAGGTTTGTTTTCGCTCAACCCCTGATGATTCTTTTTAATCTATCCATTGAAACTTGCACATTCCCGAATACCACCTATTCGGGAATACCACCTATTTCCACCAAACGCGCTCGCATCTCACCAATCTTCAAGAATGGCGACAAGTCTTGTATCTCCAACTATATAGGCCAATATCCATATTATCCAACTTTACTTTAAGTTTTTTAAATTTTCCTCTACCGTGTTATTTATAATCAAGTAAAAAGTTTTATTTCTCCTAAACAACATGGCTTTGTGAATGGTCGTTCCACATGTACTAATTTAGCAACATTTGCACAGAAGAAATTGATAACCGCGGACATGTTGATGTGATATATACTGATTTATCAAAAGCATTCGACAAGATTAAACACAACCTTATTTTACAAAAACTTTACAACCTAGGCTTAAACCGTGAAGCTTTAGCACTACTTAAGTCCTATTTAGAAAATAGAGTTTGTTACGTATACTATAATAGGTTCGTATCAACTGAATTTCTAGCAACATCGGGTGTCCCCCAAGGCTCTAACTTGGGTCCCTTATTATTCATTATCTTCATTAATGACCTACTGTCCACGATATCGTGTCCCGCATTAGCATTTGCTGATGACATAAAATTATATAAATCGATTAAGTGCCATGGGGATATGTTACACTTACAAAATAACATGGACTCATTTGTGAGATGGTGTGTTAAACACAAATTATAACTTAATTATAACTTAGTGTTGTTATGTTTCGTACTCAAAAACTCTTTCTCCAATACAAACTACCTATACAATTGATGGTAGCCCAATTACCAAGGAGGAAATAATGAAAGATCTCGGTGTCATATTCGATTCTCGTCTAACATTTCTCGACCACCTCGATAGCGTGTGCTCCTCTGCATCGAAGTCCTTAGGATTTGTAATGCGCGTTAGTCGCAACTTCACCGATACTAACCTAATGAAGCAACTTTTTTCGTGTGGTACTATTCTCGTGTGGTATCCTTTATATACATCACACGCGTTCAAACTTGACAGAATTCATAGACGTTTTTTGAAATACCTGTCCTACAGACTTGGTGGAGTTTATCCTGAGATAGGAACTAGTCTCAAACAATTGTTAATAAGACATGACATGGTTTCTCTAGAAGACAGAAGGAGTCATTGCTGTGCACAATTTACCTCTAAGCTCCTGCATAGTCAGATAGACTGTTCATTTCTCTTGGGCAAAATTCCAATCAATATTCCCAGATCATCGTCTAGATCTACCGCCAGTTTTCGTCTGCCGATTCCAAGGACTAACGTACTACGTAGAGCACCTATCTTCGTAATGTGTAAAGCTGCTGACGAAGCATCTCAGGATATATTTTAAGACCAATGTTTATATACTTATATTTACTTGTTCTCTGTAATCATTTTTACTGTTTTGTATATTGATAATTATTACTTGTATTACTTGTATGGGTTTACACCATTTGTTTATGTATTTATATGTGTATATGTATGTATATATGTGTATGTGTGTAGGTGTGTTTGTCTATGTGTATGCATGTGTGTGTCTTGTATGTGTATGTATATATATATATATATATATATATATATATATATTTATATATGTATATATATTATTATTATTATTGTTCTGTCACTGGGGTTCGCTCTGTTGGACAATAAAGTATTATTATTATATAGTCTTTACATATCGCTTCCGGTTTGTCGAATTTCTGCGTCGTGGGAAAAGTATAACAAGGAAACTGAAGTGATTACGGCGACAATAACATCGTATAATATATAACGTTTAGGATTATAAATTAAACATCAATTAAACCCGCTTATATCATTTTCAATCAATTTTCATGTTTACCATCATAATTATTGATATTTAGATGAATATTTTGTTGTAATATTTAGATGAATATTTAATTGTTTTTCAATAAAACCCCTATCGCATGTTAAGCTTAGAACCATTTCTCTTTCTCACAGTTTCTGATATCAAATGAGGGGGCCAGGTAACGAGATAAGCGATATGTTTTCTATAGGTTATTTAAAATGTACACCTCACCTTAGCCTTAACTCATTCAAACCCATTCATAATGTTTATATATCTTTTATTGTAAATAATATATATTTTTATATTGTAACTATTAATAATGTACATATTTATTCATGTAATTTTTGAGACTAGACAGACAAGACAAGACTAAAATATATAAGGGATTGCTTTGTGTTTTATTTTAATAAAGATTTTGACCTATCGGTAGCCTGATGGGTGCGACAAGATGTTTAGCACTCAAGCAACTACTGCTATCTTATCAGCGGTGCGCGAGAGGAGAAAATAATAAATCTCGCTTCCGTGTTTTTCGAATTTCAGCGTCGTGGGAAAAGTATAACAAGGAAACTGAAGTGATTACGGTGACAATAACGTCGTATAATATATAACGTTTAGGATTATAAATTAAACATCAATTAAACCCGCTTATATCATTTCCAATCAATTTTCATGTTTAAATGAAACAAGTACAAACTCCAATAAATTCTATGAAAACATCAAAAAATACTTATCTGTGAAAACACTTTCTTCATCTTCTTCTCTTTTATTAATGTAATTTCTTGGAAATCCTGCGAAGATACTCTGTTTAGATGTTTGAGAATTACTAATATCAAATTGATGTCTCCATAAATCCAGGTAATTTAACAGCTCTTTAAGGGCTAATTTTCAGCTAATATTGAGGCGTTTATCCTGTTTTCTTTTATCCCCGCCATTAAGTCATTGTCTATAGCAGGGGTATCCAAACTACGGCCCGAGGGCCACATCCGGCCCGCGGACAGATTTTGTTCGGCCCGCGGAGAGCTAGCATACTTGAAAACTCCTTTTAGAGAACATATATTTTATAGCAAATTAAATTTAGTTTACTGAAGTATTCTAATTTTATGTTGAATAATTATTAATATGACATCTACATTGATATGGTCATGGGCAAACTACTCATAACATTGTTGTAGGCTTATTGTTATTGTTTTTGTGATAAGTTGGACAAAGAAACACAGAATTGTAATGAGTAAAGACATGTATAATATGCAGAAAATTTAACTTCAGTATATAATAACTAACAAATTATTCAAATGAATCCAACTAACATTTTATACATTTTAAATAAAAACATAACTTATAACAAGCATAATGACATATGAAATACTAATGAGATTTATGTAATTGAGATTTTCCACTGACAATAGTTTGTAGTTGTGGACTAATTTTACTTGTACCAATTATTAAAAGAGATTTAAGATGCTCATCAGTTAATTTAGATCTGTAAACATTTTTTTGTGTACTTCATTTTGGAGAAGGTCTTCTCACACAAATAAGTAGTACCAAAAACAGAAAACAGCCCACGAGCAAATTTATGCAAATTATCAAATTGTGTCAGTGGAAGACTCTTATAAAATTCCAACAAAGATGAGTTTTGATATTTGTTCTTAATTATATCACTGCACTGTAGATCAATCATTTCCATTTGAAGTTCCGGGGCTAGGGTTTCAATGTCAGTATCAAAAGGATTCTGAAAAATCTTAATTTGATTCGCAATGGCATCAAAGTCCGAGAAACGAGTATCAAAATTTATTTGCAAAGCACTCAAAGTTTCGATTGCAAAATCGATAGGAAACTCAGTCTCAGTGGTGTGGCTGAATATTTCACATGTTTTAAAATGTGAAAAACATTTACTTCGTAGTTGTGATTGAAACAGTATCAATTTCTTCCGGAATGATTTGATATTAGTGTATAAATCAGGAAGATGCTGGTTTTCTCCTTGCAATCTCAAATTCAGTTCATTCACATGTTTTGTCAAATCAACATAGAATGCTAACTTCCACAGCCATGCGTTGTTTTGTAATTCAGTAAGAGGGCGATGCTTTTCATTCAAAAAAAATTAGATCACTGCTCGAAGTTAAAAAAAGCGCTGAAGGACTTTCCCACAACTAAGCCAACGTATGATAAGGTAAGTCATTTTCTCCAATCTCTTCAATAAATTGTCGGTGATTCAGCCCAAAAGATCTGATAAAATTAACAGTTGATATGACTGGTTTCAGAACTTCAGACATATCCAAACATTTTCCGCACAAAGACTGTTGATGAATGATACAATATAAGACTAATGGTTTTGAACCATCGTCATTTTCTACAGCCTTTGACACAAGAGCGACCACTCCTTTATCTTTCCCACTCATGTTTTTGCCTCCATCAGTTGTAATACATTTCAAGTTTTTCCATCGAAGGTTCTTTTGATTAATGGCCATTTCAACTCCTATCTGTAAAACCTATCTGTACCAGTAGTTGTGCCATGAATATTATACATATCAAGAAGTTCTTCATGCACTTCATAGCTTTTATCTACTCCTCGAATATAAATCAACACCTGAGCAGTATCTGACACATCCGTTGACTCATCCAAGGCCAAAGAAAACCACTCAACATGTCCATTTTTGTCGAACAGTTGAGAGGATATATTTTCAGCGATGTTTTCTACCCTTCGAGCCACAGTGTTTGCTGACATACTGACAGTTTTTAATAAATTTACCTTTTCAGGGCACATTTCTTCGGCTACTGTAATTATGCATTCTTTGATCGTTTCTCCATCGGTAAATGGTTTTCCACGTTTTGCAATTTCAAGAGCCACACGAAAGCTGGCACGAGTTGCAGCCTTTTGTTCAGTTTTGAGTTTTGTAAATGAAGATTGCTGCGATTTCAATCCGCGCTTCATAGCTTCGAATTTTTCTGTCCGCAAACTTCCTGTATATTTTGAGCAATTTTGAAAATGTTTTGTTTCATAATGACGTTTGATGTTATATTCCTTGAGAACGGCTATGCTTTCATTGCAAATCAAAATAGCGCCTTGTTACTGGACTCAATTACGAAATATTGAATGTTCCACTGATCTTTGAATTTTCTGCATTCACTATCAATTTTTCGCTTCTTTTCCATACTACTAAATCACACACAAACGCAACAATTCAAATCAAAATACTGTTACAAAGATGTCTTAAACTTAAACACGCACAAACACGTTTTAAGGAGGTACGCACTATTTTATTTCACAACAGTGTCATAGGAACTGACTTGTGGTTGCGCCACTAGCCTTCTTATATATTCCAATTACTGCCATCTAGAAGTGAGTGGAAGACACCAGAACTTTCTCGAACCAAGAGATTATCTTCTACGTGATATTAGCGCCATCTGTTAGCGATATAGGGTACTACCTATTTCCGCTTGTGTCTACCAGATGTCGTGTCACGTTACTCCTCATGGCTCGTACTCTACGACTAATCTAGAAATTACAGATAATGACAGGAAAGTTAATAATATGCAGTGTTGCCGTTTTTCGGACTTTAGTCAGATTTGCACCCATTTTTAAACGTTGCGTACTTTTTCGGACTTTTTTTTCATCAGTGGACTATTTCACTTTTTACCACCGGCAACAATGATAATATGGTTTTGGCCCTCGGAACTTACTGGAGTAATCAGTATGGCCCTAAGGCTGGAAAGTTTGTAGACCCCTGGTCTATAGCATGATCTTTAGATACACCTGATTCAATATCTTCAGCCACACTTGTTTAATAAATGTTTATATCTCTTCTCTTATTATGTTACCCACTTTAAATGTTTTCAGATTAATCGTAAATGGGATGTATTATTGATAAGGGAATTTGTCTCACAGTAAATGATAAGAGGATCGAGGAAAATAACAAAGTTAAACATTTTTAATTACTTTATTCATATTTTCGTAAATTTCGTATAATCGTAAATATTACTCGATTATGTCGACTTCTCTTAAAGCGTTTTCGATAGTTTGAATCTCATAATCCTTAGATTTGTTTCCAAATTGTTGCGACATTTTTAACAACCATAATCGTTCAACCAACTCGTTGGGATCATTCCATTCAATAAACGAATCAAACGGTTTCCCGTTTACAATTTTTTCATTGAGGTAAGATATGTTCCCTTCGAAATCATAGTCTGTGAAAACACTTTCTTCATCTTCTTCTCTCTTATTAATGCAATTTCTTGGAAATCTTGAGGAGATGTTCTGTTTAGATGTTTGAGAATTACTAATATCAAATTGATGATCCCATAAATCCAGATAATTTAACAACTCTTTAAAGGAGTCAACTAATATTGAGACGTTTATTCTGTTTTCTTTTATCCCCGCCATTAAGTCATTATCTATAACATGATCTTTAGATACATCTGCTTCAATGTCTATAGCATGATCTTTAGATACATCTGCTTCAATATCTTCAGCCACACTTTTATCCAAACTATTTTCTTCCATTAAGTCATTGTCTACGACATGATTTTCAGGTACTTTCGCTTCCACTTTCTTTACTTTACTTTCAAGCTGTCATCGTTTTGCGATTGTTTCGCTCGCTGTACTTTTTTTAATATTATATCTCTAAATTCTTTCGATTTTTCATTTTCAATTACTAGATCATCATTATCAAGTATTTTGATACGTTTTCCTTTTTGGATTATCTCGCCATCTCGCGAATTTCTAAATGCGGCTTCATTAAGAGTGTCTTGCGATTGTTCTTCGAGATCCACCAGGTTACTCATCTTAGCTGCATAATGTTTAGTCGACAAATGGCGATAATAAATATCACGACGAGAAAATATTTTTGCGCAATACTCGCATACAAAGTTTTTGTTGTGACCTCTTTCATGTCTGCGTAAATTTTGAATCAATGAATATCGTTTGGTACACTCGCTACATTTAAACATGATGTATTCACACCAACATCCAGTATTACAATCAAAGAATGATTAACAATCAAGTTATACAATTCAATAAATAGAGAAGAATAAAAAGGAAATAAAAGGAATAAAAGGATTCAAGTGGATGGAAAGTGGATGCAGGTGGATAGAAAGTAGATTCAAGTGGATTGAAGTGGATGCAAGTGGATTCAAGTGAATGCAACTGGATGGAAAGTGGATGCAAGTGGATGGAAAGTGGATGGAAAGTGGATGCAAGTGGATGGAAAGTGGATGGAAAGTGGATGCAAGTGGATGGAAAGTGGATGCAAAGTGGATGTAAAGTGGATGCAAGTGGATGGAAAGTGGATGCAAGTGGATGGAAAGTGGATGCAAGTGGATGGAAAGTGGATGCAAGTGGATGGAAAGTGGATTGAAGTAGATGGAAAGTGGATTGAAAGTGGATGGAAAGTGTATGGAAAGTGGATGCAAGTAGATGGAAAGTGGGTTTCAATAGATAGGTATCTACATTATCTTTAATCCCATTGGGGAAGGTTAGTTGAGTTAACATTATGGTAGGTTAGCATTAGATTAGTTGGAGTAGGTTACAGATATTAAGACTGAAGCGCGCTTCATTCCTAACATCTGTAACCTACCCCAACTAATCTAATGCTAACCTATACCTGAATGAGTTTGAATGAGTTAAGGCTAATGTGAGGTGTACATTTTCAATAACCTATAGAAAACATATCGCTTATCTCGATACCTGGCCCCCTCATTTGATATCAGAAACTGTGAGAAAGAGAAATGGTTCTATGCTTAACATGCGATAGGGGTTTTATTGAAAAACAATTAAATATTCATCTAAATATTACAACAAAATATTCATCTAAATATCAATAATTATGATGGTAAACATGAAAATTGATTGGAAATGATATAAGCGGGTTTATTTGATGTTTAATTTATAATCCCAAACGCTATATATTATACGATGTTATTGTCGCCGTAACCTAACCTAATCTAATCTCTTCAGTTTCCTTGTTACACTTTTCCCACGACGCAGAAATTCGACAAACCGGAAGCGATATGTAAAGACTATATAAACCCAAACATAAAATAAAATAAATTTATTCTCAATATGTCGACACATAGTGAATGTAATTTCTACAGCAGCCTGGCGCTTTCGAAGCTGCCGCCTCTACCTTCGGTGAGTATTCTTTCAAAATGATATATGTGTGTATTATATGTGTTTGTTTTGTTTTAGAATGTGATGCTATTATGCCCTTGCGGGCACAACTTTACATACTCAGTACTCTACGTACTGCCGGGGGATAAATTTATGTGGTTATTTAAAATTAGGACTATTAGTCCGGTCATTTTAGACATAAAAATAGTGATCAAATCAAAAAAATTCCGACAGAGCCAAATCTTCGTAGAGACCTTAGGTTTACCATAAGGAATAAAGTGTCAAAAGTCCCCATCAGTCCCATGTGAGCTTAGGGACTTATTCGGGGCCCAAGGTCAAAATTTTAGGTTTTTTGGATTTTTCTCGAAAACGGTAAGTTTTATCGAAAAAGTACCTCAGAGCAAAGTTGTAGATCTTAATTCTCTATAAAAATAGTCCCAATGATTTTTTCTCTAAGACCCACTATTTCCCAGATATTGCGCTTGTAAGAATCACGTTCTACATAATATGCACACATTTCCACACCACCTGTGAGGTAGTGTACTCGGCGCGTTTTTTTTTACGTGGTATCCCCGGTAGGCCTATTCCACGAACCTTTACATTTTCCATAGAACCATATCACATCAACTTTTTTTAGAAAAGATACTTTTGTTTCATTTTCGTATTCAAAATCTCGCACATTTATTTTGCTATATCCTACTACGCCAGTATTTTGATAAACCTGTATAGGTACATGAGCCTTGGCTGCAAAATCTTTAGCTGAAAGGACTTCAGTTACTCGCGGCATCGGCTGTTCTAGTAATACTGAATCTTTGGGAGTTACAATTTGTATAATACCCATGATATGAAGCGTATTATTACCGTCCAAAGTATTTACATTTATATCAGCATTATCTGCAACATATTGAACAAATGTGCCAGTTTCTGGTGATAAAATGTGAGGTGGGCGACTGAAAACTGCTGCTGCTTCATACTTCATTGTTTCACTGTAAGCTGCGCATAAACCAAATGATGAGAAAATTTGTATAAGCCGTTTTGAACCAAACCGCCGATGGAAAAAAACTGAAAGACCCAGCTGTAATTTAGACTTGAAGGATCTAGGCCGAACAGCAGTCATTATGCTATGACTAATATTTGTGCAAACTAACTTTAAATGATCCAAATCATGACGCTTATTTTTAAGAATGATTTGTCCCAAAAAAAAAAGATAATGATTCGGGAATATCGTTATTTATATCTTCAAACATTTTACCCGGTGGCGGGTACATAGTATTATCAAACATACAAGATTGAATATCTTCTCGAATAATTTCTGCCGCAGCTTTTAAAGTTTTCCACCGTTTTTCCTTTTCATTCAAGTTTTTGTTATCAGACCAGGCTTGACTTAAAATGTCTTGGTAATTGTCTACAAAACAAATAAATGTTAATTTTCCAGGCTTCTCTGTAATAATAATTCTACTACCATACTTTAATTTCAATCGTATTTTTATAATCCCGTTTTCTAAAGCTACATTTTGGCAAACATTCTTCAGTTCATCTAACGAAAACTGGCATCGCTACTTTCAATGAAATTGAAAATTTCCTCCATTGCAGAGTTTATAGCCTCACTTTGAGGACGGCCAATTTTACCACCAGTATTAGGTCTCAGGAAGGATTTGTAACAACTGTCATGGTATTTAGCGTCAGCAGCAACTAAATCATACTGTAAATTAATACGCGCAAAGACAGCTTTTGACACATCATCAGAACGATCTTTAGCTAATTTTAAAATGGAATCTTTGAATGTAAGTGTAGAAACTTTATGAATTTTCGGCGATAAATCTTCACTTTCCTCTTTTCTGCTTCTTCATCCGCTTCATCGCCACAAAATAAGCAGTGGTTTTTAAAACAAAAGCTGGATTCACTTATTCGCGCTCTAGTATGAGGTGGACTTACTTTTGAAGTACTGGCCTGTTCTTCCTCACGTTGTCTTTTTGATGCAGAGATTGAAGTTTTCCGGGTGTATGATTTTCTGCAATCCACGTGAATTGTAACGGACTTTTGGCTTCTTAAATAATCAGCAAACTCATCACTTCTCGCGACACTTGCATCGATTAAAGTTGGCATTCCACGACTGACCACAACAGTTTCATCTTCAGTCAAAAGTTTATTACAAATAAAGCAAAATTGTGACATTTTTTTTTAAATATTAATCAGCACTAACTTCAATAGTAGACGCTTGTAATAAATACGTATAGTCACTCGAACTGCTCGTTCAACACTAAAAGAAGCAGGTATACGTGAACGACACCACATGGACAAAAGAATAGGCAGATGTTTTTCAAGGCCAGATGTTATTCAAGTAGAGGGGATTCGGTAAGGGATTCGGTCATTTTAGAGTAAATTTTCTTAGAATAGTATAATGTATACATAAAAGAGACACGAGTAGTCATTTTTGCTTGCTTGAGTACCTAAATATGTATATACGTGGCATATGTGTGCATACTATGTAGAACATGATTCTTACAAGCGCAATATCTGGGAAATAGTGGGTCTTAGAGAAAAAAATCATAGGGACCATTTTTATAGAGAATTTTAAGACCTAAGTCCCTAAGCTCACATGGGACTGATGGGGACTTTTGACACTTTATTCCTTGTGGTAAACCTAAGGTCTCTACGAAGATTTGGCTCTGTCGGAATTTTCTTTATTTCAATTGTCTAAAATGACCGGACTATAAAGAAAATAAATTATTTCTCTCGGTGGAGGATGATGTTATGAACATGTAAGTTTTACTTTTTTACTTTTAAAAATTATAATAAAATTAATATATTTTCATTTACAGCATCTCCATCATATATATATATATATATATATATATATATATATATACTTCTAGTTTTAGTTTCTATCGGTGGGCAATGATGTGTGGATGAGATGAAAATGTAAGTTAAACTTTTTTAAATTATAATAAAAATAATATATTTCATTTACAGCTTTTCCTTATCAATAATACATCCCATTTAAACTCAATCTGAAAACATTTAAAGTAGGTAACATAATAAAAGAAGATATAAACACATAATGCTTTTTATTAACCTAATCCCTATCATTAAATAAAAAAAAACAATATTCACAATGAAAACGCTATTTTATATCATTTTAATAGTCTGTATGTAGTGTTGAAAATGTTCAAATGAATAGAATAATTAAAAAGTTTAGTTTTGCTTTTTTCCACGATTCTCTTATCATTTGTTGTGAAGGATAAATTTCCTTATCCACATAACATAGATGCTCAGGCTGAAAACCTTTAAATTGGATGGTATAATAAAAGAAGATCGACACAATCGGATCGAGATCGGCACATTTCTTATCGCACCGAATTGTTTAAGTAATAAAATTATTTCATAAATGCAATTGATCGGTTAGTAGCATATCATTGAATAGATTTATAAGAAATTAGTTTTTGTTAATAGAGAATGTAATTTCCGCAATATATCCATATTCAGACAATTTATATCAAACATTGTATAATCAATTTCGCCTGCTCGCACTAGCGTATTTGTAAACTCGCTGTATTCATAATATTGATCATTCTTAATAAACCATCTAAATATAAGATATTATATACAAGCTACAAGTTCAAATACAAAACTGATTGACATTTCTCACTCAAAATTAAACATAATTGCTGAAATACTTTTTTATTTATAAGTATTAAATATTTAAATAATTAATACGATGTAATCACAGAAAAGTTTAAGAAATTTCACTTACACAAATGGAAAATATTGGGATAAATATCACTGGGAATATGTAGTCTGCCTAGTCTAGTCTTGTCTGTTTAGTCCTGTCCGGTCCGGTCTAAATCCTATAATCTCAATTGAATCAAACCGTAATATGTTGGCAATCAATTTTGTATACCCGTTTCCCCGCTACCTATTAGCAACTCATTTTGAATTTTCCCCACTTGTCTGTCTGATTTTGTCTAGTTTTGTCTGGTATTGTCTGATGTTGACTGTCTAGTCTTGTCCATTACATATAAATTGAGGCATAAGACCAACTGCAATTATTTATTCGTTAATCAACCAATCAGCATCGAGATAATTAGTTTAGCAATATCTGCCTCGGCGGATAACGTCATCTACTGAGGGGAAGGTGGTATCTCACTTACGGCGCATGCTAGAGTCGTTCTGACACCAGATTTTATTTTTCTCATCTAATGGTTGAAAAATGGTTTAGTCTTGTCTAGTCTTGCCCTTCAAGCTCCTGTCACTTTAGATTTTCAGTCATTGGTTATCTTTGATTCAGTAAATCAAAATAAAAACGAAAAACAAATACGAAAAACATTTCGAAGAAATTGATTAAACTGGCAAACACAAACATCCTGCTATTTTAACTGGCTACTGATAAATTCAAATCTTATTATGTTTATTAAGTTAAACGAAAAAGCAATTGAAAATATATTTTAGTTAAATTAAACAATCCCTTATATATCTTAGTTCAGTCTTATCTAGTTTCATGTATTTAGCTTCGTCTGTCTAGTCTCATGTATCTAGTCCTGTCTGTCTAGTCTTGTTTGTCTAGTCTTATCTGTCTAGTCTTGTCTATCTGTTCTTATCTAGTTTCATGTATCTAGCCCCATGTATTTAGCTTCGTCTGTCTAGTCTCATGTATCTAGCCCCGTCTGTCTAGCCCCATGTATCTAGCTCCGTCTATCTAGCCCCATGTATTTAGCTTCGTCTGTCTAGTTTCATGTATCTAGTCCCGTCTATCTAGTCCCATGTATCTAGCCCCATGTATCTAACCCCGTCAATCTAGTCTCATGTATTTAACTTCGTCTGTCTAGTCTCATGTATTTAGACTCGTCGATATATGCAATCAACTTCACACCACATTTACCTCGCCGACACCTAATTTTGAATTTTCCCGCCTCTATTCTATTTTTTTAATTTTCCCGCGCATCCGGAAATGGCGGCTGGAAGTCAAAACCGGAAATCGAAACCGGAAGTCGACACCGGAAGTGTCAAGGTTAGGGGTCAAAGGTCATCGCGCATGCGCATGACAGTGGAGGGTCTAGAAAATACTATCTTTCCCTACTGTTAAGGCTGCATAAACAGGGAATTCCTCATCTAGCAATTGTCTAGGGGAGACTCCCCTACTACAATCCACCGAGGGATACTAGCGTTAGAACTTTTTTAGCTGTATTCTACCTACTGCGTATACACCTCCCGTTTCTCCTTTTTTTTTATTTCTCCATTTTTCTCGCTTTTGTGCTATTTGGCCCATTTTAGCCCTGTGTAGATTGATATCGTCGCTCCATCCTCTTTATAGACGTCCCGTTATCCGTTTCTAAGTCATGGCCTTGTCCAGTTCCATTTCAGGTTGGCTATGTATGGTGATGTCTCGAACGTTTGTCTGTCCTTTAATCCGCTTATTGGTTTTACGGTGTCTTAACGATATCCCCAATATCCTCCGCTCTATAGCTCTTTGCTGTACATGTAGTTTGTTCAGTTTGGTGCATGTTCTAGAGAGCCCATGTTTGTGCACCTTAAGTGCTTACTGGGAAGATGCATTGTTTGTATATTTCTGCTTTTAAGCTAAGGGATATGTCTAGACTATATATATATATATATATATATATATATATATATATATATATATATATATATATATATATATATATATATATATATTTTAATTTGCCAAAAGCGACCCACGCTAGTCGTGTTATCCCATTTATCTCTAGTACCTGATTAGCTTTACCCATAGTTATGTTCATTTACCCATATGTTTGACCCAGGTACTTATAGGTGCCGGTTTTCTCGAATTAATTGTTACCAATTGTTACGCCTTCAGTAAGCTCTGTACAGTTTGTCATATACAGTACAATCTTGATAATCCGGCGGTTTGTTAGTCCGATACGTTCAGTAATCACGTGTCTTTTCTTACCGCCGCCCCGCACCGGATATAAACAAACAGGATTTGCTCTTGCTCTTTCTTCTCTTTCCTGATTCTATATCTAGTTATTCTGTTCGTACTCTTGTTCTGTTATTGGTTTGTCGTTTATCGAGTGTATCTAGTGTATGTAGTTATTTAGTATACAATGAACAAATTCATAAAGGAGAAACTACAACAAACCAGAGAAACCCGAGAAAGCATGGGGAAAAATTATCAAGTGATGTTTCGCAGTTGATTCTTTTCCGAGGAAATTGGAATTAAAAATCCAAAAATTAACTCTCTTGCCAGAACAAGTTTGCACCGCAGATAAAAGTGGTTTATTCTTGAGGATGTTTCCGCTTAAGACCTTCGTACACTGTTCCGAAGTGCCCCAGGAAGAAAAATGCCAGATGTCAAAGGACAGATTGACATACATGCCTTGCAAACCCCACGGGGTTTAACCAACTTTCCCTAGTGGTTGTAGGAAAGCCAAGTTTACACCTTACTCACTTACAGGTTACATATAAAAATCAAGCCAAAGGATAGGTTTCCTGAGATGTGTTTAAAAAATGGATGTAGCAAGATTTTATTTTGGCGGTAAAAATGTTTTCAAAAGTTCACAACTTGCCTGTTAAAGCTTTGCTTCTTCTGGAGAACGCTCCTGAACATCCTAAAGAAGAGGAACTTCACTTGGAAGACCAACAAATTCAAGCCCTTTACATGCCTTCAAATACGACACCACTATTGCAGCCATGGTTCGAAATGTAATCCAGCAAATAAAAATAAATTACAAAAAAACTCTACTTTCAGACATAATCCAACAAACATAATATGGATATGTATGAATATGGACCCTTTTTTGAAAAAAACACAAAAAGACGTGGTTTTTCATCTCACACACAGCTCGAATAAAGGCAAAAGCGACAGCATCCAGTGTCTGGCCAACATACCCTGCTTTTAACTCTGAAAACCTGATTGACGATTTTGGCCAAGCTAACTCCACTCTACAATTGTCTTCTGAATTTTACAAGAGCTTTCCAACAAATGAGAAGTGAATGTCACTCTGACAAACGATGACATAAAAGATTAGCTTCAAGGCACAAACGAGGAAAATTTGTAGTTCCTTTCTGACGAAGAAATCCTCAGCCAAATTTGTTCAACGGATGACGACGAAGCTAACGATGGCTTGAATGTTTCAACTTAGCGAACTGTAATATTCAACGGTGACTCAATTCAACGCACTCAATGGGCAGAAGAAAATGTCATCGCAAGTTATGATGTATTAGTGGTAAAAAGGTTGCAAGAGTGCATTTTTGATAAAATGTTTAAGAGAAAGAAACAAAATTCATAATTGTTTTGTATAATATTTGTTGTCATTTTTATTTAATAATGTGTGTTCTTAGTATGTATAAGGTGGAGTGGGGTAAATGCGATATAGTTTTTAAATAGGTGAACTTTGTAGTGTTGTGTTGTAATGTAACACAATTGCCCCGTTATCACATTTACCCCACTCCACCTTATGTTTATTTTTGTTATGTACACATTTACCTAGATATGTACATATTTTATTATTTCTGAAATACAAATGGGTTGTTGAATAAAAAAAAATTATCGATTTTTTTATGTATTTTAAAACCTTATTATCAATAATTTGGATAAGATTTTGAATAAGTTAAAAAAAATTGTCCAATTAATTATAAACAATTTAAAAGTGATTTTGAAAATAATCACGTGATTCCAAACGCGCAATAATAATTTGTTTGTGAAGTCGAAAGGGAAACTTCATTCTAACATAAACATTCTTTATAAAGTCGTCGTTTTAGATTTTTTTCGGCGCACTGTTTAAAACCATTGGTTTCGACGTTTAACAATGTGGGACATTTAAAAACATTTTTTGAGGAGTTCTTTTTATACTGCCTACACGATGGTACGAAACAAGCACGATAACTTTGAATATTTGACATGTCTACTACAACTATTGTATCAACAAAGTCAGGAGCGGGTAGAAATTACATATTTACGTCACAACGGTACCGATGCGTTTTCGGTACAGAGTTTAAAAATACATTTTCAATTTGTTATAAGTTTTTAATTACAACGAAAAAAGAAAACAAAAAAGAGTTTTGTCATAAAACTTACATATGAGCTTTCGATTTATTACAAAAAAAAAAATTGATTCAAATACCCAATTGAACATAAAATATATAAAATTTAAATTTTTAGTTTTATTCACGATAATCCTGAACTTTTTGATAATCCGGCGGCTGTCTGGTCCCATATGTGTCGGATTATCAAGATAGTACTGTACTGTTTTTTTAAAATTAATTTCTACGCCAATCCGCTTGATTGCGATGTCTGAAATAAGTTTTGTTAGTTCTTCTTTGCTACTCGCTATGAGTATAATATAATATCAATTTTATTTAAATTATTTATTTAAACAGAAAACAATTACAATGACTGATAATGTCCTCTGCAAAGATGGGTTGGTTTAGCCCTTTACCATTGATGTATATGTGATGTAAAGTGTGTTAATCTAAAGTTATATAAGTTATAACGAAGTCCGTGCAACAAATCAATTATTTACAGTAACCAGTACCTACTCTGATGAACTTGAATTAGCAATGTGGCTTACCCTACCTAATTAAACAAGAATTTATTAATAATTGTCTCTCAAAATAAATCTATTTTTTTATTTAAATTATTTATTTAAACAGAAAACAATTGCAATGACTCAAATAGTATAAAAACATGGAATAGAAACACCCCAGTAATTGCGAACCTGGATGTAAATACAAACCCTATCATATAAGCCTACACTATCACTACAAATAAGCCTTTTCCTAAAGATATTTTAGGGAAGTTAAGAACATAAAATATTGCACATGCGTAACTATACAGGCGATGTAGTTTGAGTACGTACTCTCTGACGTGCGGTCTATGAGATCGCTCACTGTTTTATTTGCATTTGTTATTCAAAGGTAATTGTAGTATAAATATAATAATATAAAGAAATATAACTTTTTTTTTACTAGCGAATTGACCACTTAGGATCACGCTACAATTTCACTATTTTAGTTGTAATTTCCTCTGCCTCCAGTACTCAAGTGCAGATCGCTGTGCTGCTGCCGTTGTTCCTACGTCCAAGCTCTTCCGGTCTTTGTAGCTCCTCTCGTCATGAAACCCTTCCAAATTGTGTATCAGGAAACGTATCCCTTTTTTTTACGTATCCGGAAACGTATCCCTTTCCAATATTTGGGCCTCTGGGATCTTAGATCTTTCCGAGTTTCTTTAATCCATGATGTAGTTGTTTTTTTGTTCCAGAAGTAGTCAAATAAGTGCTTGGTTAATCTGGATTTGTCTAATCTGTATATGTGTCCAAGAAATATTAGCCTCCGTTTCCTCATCGTCGCAGAGATTTTTTTTACATCCTGGTAGACTTCGGCGTTGCTCCGAAGTTTCCGTCTGGATTGGGCATGATTTTCCGGAAGATTCTCCATTCTAGGACCTCCAACTTTTCTAGTCTGTAGTTCATTGAAAGGCATTCACAGGCGTACAGGCATTCTGTTTTGACTACAGTGTCGTAGTGCTTTATTTTGGCGTTCCAGGAAATGCATTTCTTGTTATAAATGTTTTTGTAACCGCAGCTTTCTCTAAACCATTGTCCTGTATTGTTTCAACGAAATATTCACTGTTTGCCCATCACTGTTTCAAGGATTTTCATCATGAAGTTTGTTTTCTCTATCGAGATCCTGAGTCACGTCTAACTGGCGTTCTTTTCTAAGAGGTTAATTTAAGGTCAGCGATCGTAATGAGTGATCGCTTCCCTTGGGCTTTCCGAGAGTATCGCAAAGTCATCTGCAAAGGTCAAACAGTTAACTTTAATTCCTCCTGATTTCCTCCCTAAGCAGATTGGGTTTATTCTTCGATTTATAAGCCCGTAGTTCCACATTCGTACGATCTTTTCCAGAATGCAGTGGAATAGTATGGGTGAAAGTCCGTCGCCTTGTATTACATCCGTCTTTATTTCATACGACCGGGTCAGTTATCCCATGAACTTAACTTTGGATTTTGTTTTTTTATGTATTGTTTATGTGTATTTTGCTTGTTAATGTATCCTTGATTATGTTTGCCAGCTTGCGTTTCACCCCAAATTCTCGAATGATACCGTCCAGGTTTTCTCTGTCCACCGCGCCAATAAACACTTTTATTATATATGAAATAAAAAATTTATGTATTATATGCAATTAAAGGCATTCTTTACATATTTCTCATAAACATTCTAAACAAACCGGATTATTGCACATAACACAACTATATGTAGTTTTTCTTCTTTACTTTTGACTCGTCCGACGGTTTTCCATTTTACGACCTTCTAGTGGATTTTCTCTATTTTGAAAAGTTCTCAAAATTCGACAAATAGTCATTGTGTTTTCTCTTGTCACATGTTAATTTGGCAGACACCTCTTCATTTTTGGTCTGACAAGTTGGGAAGCTAATTCTTTCATGAGATTTACTGTTGTCGTAGCTAGAAGTACATACATAAATTTAGTGACTTCGTAATTTTGTCGTAATATTTACCTGAATGAGCTGTAAAATACTGTAGGCAATTGCGTTTAAAATTTAAGCTTTTACGCCAATATTCAGAATCCCATAAAAAAAATGGGCATAGGCCATCTTGTTCTCTGGCCTGTAATTTGCACATTTTTCAACTAGCCAGTGCACTTCACCTTTGTCCATAGTAAAGTAGCATATTACTTCTGGTTTATTTACATCAGGGTCAGTGTATTTCACATATTTCATTAAGTTGACAAGCAGTACAGCTTTATTTTTCTTTACCTCATGGGATAGAAAGAAGTGTGATGTTATTATCGAAAAACCTATAAAACGTTGAACAACTTTCCCAGAGTTTTCGGGTAAAAAGTCTTTTGTTAGTTCTGTTTTATTATTATACAAGTTGACGAGTTCTATCGGTAAACCAATTATCTGCGGCCACATTTCAGTTTCTTTTCATAAATGGTGGATAATCTTGTAATCGCATATCAAAAATAAACACAAAACGGTTTAGGACAAAAAATACTAATCACAAGGAAATTATCGGGAAATTTCTCAATGGGTCTCAGAAAAACCAATACGGGAAATTTAAAATATGCTGCCGTCTAACAGATAATAATTGCAGGTTGAGAATGATGAATCGGCCGTTCATTCATTCGTGCGTTCGGTGCGGTGGTATAATAAGTTATCAAAGAACTACTACATCCCGAACATTATGCATTACAAAAATTTGCATATAAAGATTTTTTTTTTAATTAAAATTTATTATTTTTTGGATATGAATTTTTTTTTAAAGCGGATAAGGACACATTTTCCGTGGGCCGGTCAAATTTCTACGCAGACCGGCAGCTGAAGTAACACAGGGCTAAACAATATAAAAAAAAAGTTAAAAAGGAATAAACGAAAATTATTATTATTAAATAATAATAGATGTTTTTATTATTGTAACAAGCACAATTTCATGAAAATGTACAAGTATAAATTTATCGCTTTCTGCGCAATTGGAGTGAATTTCTCCTGCGCCAGGCAGCCCTGCGGGAACCACCAATAGTTTGGGAGTATCTGTGTCCTTTGCCCAAACCACGGGACGATTTGCCAGCGGATGTTTTTCCGCGGAGTTCACGATGTTTATGCACAGCATTTACCAACCAGTTAATCTTAGCGTCACGACGGATTGCCTAAAAAAAAAGTATAAATAAGTACAGTAGTAAATTGCACAGAATAAAATAGTTTTTATAATTGATGTTAATTTGCATATGCACAATGTATTTGAATGACTGACAGTGATGCGCAAATCGTGGGTAGCTCAATTAAAAAAGAAAATATTACTTTTCTTTAATAAGTATCAGGTCCCACTAAAATCTAGGGATCGCGACATAATTTTACAGAAAATGGGGAGTCGCAAATGAAGTTTGCGCACTACTGCTCTATGACTTGGATTAATAATAAAAGATATTAAGTTACAAAAGATAGTATGCCCATTATGTTTTATGTTTTTTATACACTAAAGACACTAAATAGGGCACTAACATATTATAATATAAAAGGGGGGCTTAAGGTATGTACAATACATATATAGCAATGGAAAACATAATAGACACATAACACGTTAAGTATTTAAAAATTTGCTCCTTTAAGACATCCAGTTTTTTTTTAATCTAATTATTTGTATTTTAGTTTTACCACATTTTATGTAAGAAAAACTACTTCTTGGATCCATAGCATTCTTTAACCCTTTGAGGCAGTGGTTTATAAATGTGCATGGTGGGATATTTAAAATTATCTAAAATGCTGTGCCTCAAAGGGTTAGAAAGAGATTTGTAACATTAAAAGAAAAAAAAAACTGCTATATCTTGTTAGATGAGTATGTGCAATTACATACAAATGGCAGCAGTACAGAAGTTCAGCCTTTTATATTTTAAGTCATAAACATTGCTATAGAAAATATTAATAAGAGTAATTAATATGTAGAAAACTGCCATTATTTATAAAAGTAGTAAAATTCAGTAAATTAAGTTTTTTCTTGTAGAAAATATATTTTTTTGATTTTTGATGCAAATTAAATAGAAATTGTTAACTATAAAGAATACTAATCTGCATTAGCTAGCATATAAATATTTTTTTCAAATAGAATGAAAATACTTACGTTATGTGAAGGATCTACTAAAATAACTTCATAATATTTATAAGAAGAATCTTGGGCTACCCAGTAAGAGTTAAGGACACGGAGTCCACCACAGCGTCTGCCAACACGTTCCTATAACAAAAATATATTACAATATTTTGAAACAATTAAACAATATAACTAATTATCAAACTAAATTATAACTAATATTACTAAACATGATAATATATAATAATTCAATAATAATTGAAAATCAATAATAATTTATTAGATACCAACCAATATAAAAAGTACAGGGGTAAACAGTACAGTGATTGGCCCTTTTAGAAATTGAACAATGAAAATAATTGTTGATTTTCAGAAAGTGTATGATTCAGTGGATAGGGATACTGTTTTTGTTTGACACATTGAAGGAATACCAAGTTGATAAAAAACATAATAATAACATAAATTTAATAAAACTAATACGATTTCCAGAGTCAAATTTTAAAGTGAAGTTAGCGAGCCCTTCGAGGTTAAAACAAGGCTAAGACAAGGGGACAGTCTATCACCACTGCTTTTCAATTTGGTCTTGGATAAAGTCATGAGGACGTTTTGGAAAAAGAACGATTCAAGTGCTAAAATTGGTAGAAAGAATCAGAACCTCAAAGTCAAAGGTTTAACATTTGCTGACGACATTGCGCTGTTTCTTGAATCAGAACAAGAAGCTATTAACTAAATTGATCAGTTAAAAGAAACGGCAGAAAAAGCGGGCTTACAGAATTCGTTGGTAAAAACAGAGATGATGACAAGTGATCAGAAATATACTAAGAAAATGATAAAAATGATATACAAATTATGGGAGCATCAGGGTGACTGACAGATTTAAATATCTTAGAGATATTCATTTTTATATAAATATCTTGGAGAAATAATTAGTAGCAATGGGACGGATAAATTGGCAATTGAGAACAAAAAAAGGGAAATTGGAAAGATTAAATTTATGTACAAAAAATATATATAATAAAAAGACATTTTAATACAGCTGTTAGACCAGTCATCTTGTATGGCATGGAAACTACAAATATAACCGGAATGGATAATTTGCCTAAGATAGAAAGAAGAATTTTAAGAAGGATTTATGGACCTAGGAAAACATAGGAAGGTTATTGACTGAGATCCAATGCAGAAATTTATAGTAAAATTGACAACCTTGAAGTGATGATCAGAAGCATGGATTGCTCAAAGTTAAACAAACTATAAAGAGCAAGGGGGCTATGTAAAACAAATGAAGAACCTAAAAAAATTCAAAATTACTGAAGAAGATTGTCTAAACTGAATAGAGTACAGAAAAAAAAATGTTGGAATCAAAATTCTTGTCGGGGATGAAGAAGAATCTCAACAGATGAGAATGGACTGCTGAAAGAAGAGCTGCGCAGTCGACCAGGATGAAATACTTCTGGAAGAGAATGAAGGAAACTAGACCTACAAAGAAATGATATTTGCATGGTCCTGTCCGTGGTTAAAAAAAAAAAATTACATGCTTGCACAAAATGAATTTAAGAATTATTATAGTGCCAGTGATAGTAAAAAAACGATACTTTTCCATTTAAATTTTAAAGAAAATAAGACAATACATATTTGATTCATCCAAAAACATAGTTACCGATGAAATATATATAGTAATTGGCCAAAGCTTTATAATAAATAAAAGTAATTAAAAAATATGTAGAACAGTCTTTTATAAATTCTTACAATATGTTTGTCTAGTCTTGTCTGTCTCGTATTGTTTGTCTAGTCTTGCCTGTGTAGTCTTGTCTGTCTAGTATTGTTTGTCTAGTCTTGTCTGTCTAGTCTTGTATGTCTAGTATTGTTTGTCTAGTCTTGTCTGTCTACTCATATCTGTCTAGTCTCGTCTGTTTAATCTTGTCTGTTTAGTCTTGTCTCTTTAGTCTTCTAGTCTCTGTAGTCTTGTATGTCTAGTCTTTTATAAATTCTTAAGATATAAATATATGTCTACATTTAAATCAAAACAATTATACTTAGCTTCTATGCTCTTATTTATAAGTTAAAACTTACTGCCAATAACTAGATTGGCTGGATGGCCAATCACTAATTTTACCGTTTATGGTGCCATATTTATTGGCCTGCCATATTTTTCACAATCAGTACTTTATTTTTATTAAAATACTTTTTTTTCTATAATTTAAACCTGTATTGATTTACTAATGTCAAAAATCAGCACAAAAATCATGTTTAGAACATGAAAATATCTAGAAATGGTAGGGTCACTTTTTGTAGATTTCTGTCTAAAACGCCGTAAATTTGCAAGAATATGGGTCTTGTCATTTTATTAATTAAATACACACATGAAACTTTGAGTTATAAAAAGTTACGAGTTGTATCCAGTACAGAATAGAATGTAAAATTTTCTTGCATTAATAAACAATTATGTCTTATAAAAAATCTCATAAAAGAAACCTACTAGAAATTATGAATAAAAAGAAAAAGTCTGAAATAGATCTGGACCCAGTAATATAATAATATGTGCCTGTGCACATTTTCGGTAAACAATGGCCCAGAGCTTAGCACCTGGGAAGAGTGGGGTGGAGACTCAGATCACTGCATCTCAAACATCAAAATAAGACTCCAGCCTAAAAACACTAGATTACACAGAACCTCCAAAATGGTAAGAATTGACATAGAGCGACTTAAGAACAGTCAAGAAGTAAGTAAGAGACTGAACAATACAGATTTTAACAGCTGGGACCAACTGAAGGAGAGCCTTGTCAAGGCGGCCAATGAACTCACCCACCTCGCAAGAAGAAGGAAGCATCCATGGTGGACTGAAGACTGTGACAATGCAATCGCCCAAAGACAGACGGCCTTTGGATGGCCTGGACGGCCTGGGTGAGTCTCCTCGGTGGTGTAGTTGACAACATACCCGCTTTTCAATGCGGGAGGCCCAGATTCGAATCCTGGTCGGGGAGACAACAACTAGGGCGGTTTTCACTAACCGTCCGGGCTGCCCACCCTGAATGAATGCAAAATATGCGATACCGGGGTGGCGCATTCTAAAAGCCAAGGTGGAATAGGGGGTTTAGACAGCCTGGGTGAAGTGGAATTCTAAAATGACCAAGGAAAATTGGCATAAATTTTTGGAACAAAAAAAGCTTATAGCCAAGACAATTTGAGGATTCAAACAGATTCCATTGATAGAGAAACGCTTAACAAAGTACTCCAGGAATTAGGGCTAGACAACAAAACCCGCAGACTCATCCTAGAAACCTTGACCAACACCCATTCCTAGGTTAAATTTAGAGGTGAGATCTCAGAAAGCTTCGAAATAAAAACTGGAGTGAAACAAGGAGATAGACTTTCCCCACTTCTCTTCAACTGTGTCCTTGAAAAGATTATGAGGAAATGGCGCAAGGAACTGATCAATTTAGGTGTTAAGAGTGGTATCTACCTGGGCCGTAAGAACGATGCCTCAGAAAACAGGCTGCCTAAGTAGGTCTTCAAGTGCCGCTGGAAAAAAACAGAATGCTTCACCAACATCAAGGAAGCAAACAGAGAGATGGTACTACAGCAGGGAAACATCAAGAGGACTGAGAAATGTAAGTATCTCGGTGAATGGATTGCAACCAACTTATCAGAAAGAGCATAATTATCCTTGAGAGTCAACAAGTTAGAACTAGCCTATCGACTGACTAAGAACACCTACAACAAGAAATGCCTGTCATGCAACCTGAAACTTAAGCACTACACATCAGTTTTAGACCAGAAGCCCTGTATGCCATGGAGTGTCTTTCCTTGAACCGAAGAGGTCTGGTAGAGAAATTGGAACTCAGAGAGAGAAGAATCCTCAGGAAGATCCTAGGCCCGGTAAAGGAAGATGGGGAATTCTGAAGGTGACATAATTCTGAGCTCTATGAACATATTGAGGGGCTCTCTGACTGTGCAAGGAAAAGAAGGGTAGCTTTCTATGGCCACATTGCAAGATTGCCTCCAAACCGATTAACCAACAATCTGTTCACCTTCTGGCAAAACAAGAAGGTTCATACCACTTGGTTGACAGAAACTGAGAAGGATATTAAAGAACTGGGAATAATTCTATATAATAAATCTTTTGCTGATTCTCTTGAGATGGCAAGAATGCAGGTAAACTGCCTCAGAAAACAGGCTGCCAAAGTGGGTCTTCAAGTGTCGCTGGAGAAAATTGAATCCTTCACCAACATTAGAGAAGCAAACAGAGAGATGTTACTAGAACAGGGAAACATCAAGAGGACTGAGAAATTTAAGTATCTGGGTGAATGGATTGAACCTAACTTATTAGAAAGAGCATCATTATCGAAGAGAGTCAGCAGGTTAGAACTAGTCTATCGGCTGACTAAGAACACTTACAATAAGAAATGCCTGTCACGCAACCTGAAACTTAAGCACTACACATCAGTCTTATGACCAGAAGCTCTGTATGCCATGGAGTGTCTTTCCTTGAACCGAAGGGGTCTAATAGAGAAATTGGAAATCAGAGAGAGGAGAATCCTCAGGAAGATCCTAGGCCCAGTAAAGGAAGATGGGGAATTCCGAAGGCGGCATAACTCTGAGCTCTACGAACATATTGAGATGGTCTCTGACTGTGCAAGGAAAAGAAGGGTAGCTTTCTATGGCCACGTTGCAAGATTGCCTCCAAACTGACTAACCAACCGTCCGTTCACCTTCTGGCAAAACAAGAAGCTTCGTACCACTTGGTTAATAGAGACCGAGAAGGATATTAAAGAACTGGGAATAACAGATCTCAAAAACAGAAAGTCTGTGAGACGCACCCTGAAGGAAGTCCATGGATTTCAGGAAAAACCTCGAAAGAAAAGTACCCCCTGGACAAAAGAGAGAAAGGAGTTACACTGGCAGAAGATGCGACAATACTGGGCAAAGGTCAAAGCTCAACAGTTGAACAAGTGCGGTCCAAAGCAGGCCTATTCGAAAGAAGAACTGGGAATAACAGATCTCCAAAACAGGCAGTCTGTGAGATGCACACTGAAGGAAGTCCGTGGATATCAGGAAAAACTCCGAAGGAAAGGTACCCCCTGGTACCAGAAGAAAGGAAGGAGTCACACCAGCAGAAGATGTGACAATACTGGGCAAAGATCAAAGCCCAACAGTTGAACAAGCATGGTCCAAAGTAGGGCTATTCGAAACAAGAAGAAACAATTATGTCACCAAAATATTGTCTTATAGCTATATAATTTTGAAAATAAGACAAATCATTGTCGACTGCCCAACAATTGCTCTATTTACCCCTATTTTATGTGAAATACTAATATTTGCAAAATTAATATTAAATTTATTACAAGATTTCTTAAATGAAAATAGAAGAATACACTTTCATGCATGTACTATCTCACAATATGCACTCTATAATGACACTGAAGGTGATTTTGAAAGCTCACAACTTTTAAGAATCAATTTGTTGTTACATCATCTAATAATATGAAACTAACTGTTCGTTATGAATATTGAATATATTATTTATTGAATATATATTAAAATAATATAAAATAAACTCAAGTGATATGAATAACATGATTTTGAGAGTGCATAACCTTTAACAATGAATTTGTTCTTACATCATTTAATAATATGAAATTAACTGTTGGTTATGAATATTGTTACTATAAAATTTATAAAGTATAAATATAAAATTTAAAAGACAAAAACCTGAATTTATAATATATGCAGAACAAAAACAGCTCCAGATAAATAGGTATAAACATATTTGTTATTTATTATATTTTATTTCAAACATTATATTTTCGTATATTAATTATGGAGTTTTATCAAATTGAATGAAAGCAAAAGTTATATTCAAAACCAAACACAAGAATAAATTATTGTTCAACACTAACCTCGGCAACAGATTGCAAGTTACGGACAGGTTTCAATTCATTCACTCCATGACTCTTAGGTTTGCCATAAGTGGCACCCTTTGGTACTGGGCGTTTGCGACCACCACGACGTACACGAATACGGAAAATAACATACCCTAAAACAAAATATTTTAATATTGACTTACAAAACTTAAAAGGAAAAATGTACCTTGTTTGGCACGGTATCCCATCCTACGGGCCTTATCAGGGCGAGTAGGTCTTGGAGCCCTATGCATTTTTGTCAATTGACGGTATTGCCATACTCTAATTCTCAATAAAAATCTGAGAACATCACTTTGTTTCTTGCGATACAATTCTTGAATGTACTTGTAGGCCCCCATGGTTTAGGACCTGTAATAATAAACAATACATGATAATGTTGATGAGTTTACATGTCTTGCATGGTAGATTGTAGATGTTCTTGCATGGTAAACACAACCTCTAAATTTGTTTGATTTCACTTATTTTTGAAAATATGAAAATAATATTACTTAGAATCGTTAAGATTTATGCAGGATGAAATTGTTTTATGGGTTTTTGGAACTTACAGGGTAAGATGGTAGAAAAAATGTTGGATTAAAGTAGAAAATAGCTCAGAGATACATACCTACTTCAACGACGAAAAACGGAAGAGGAAGCAGAGACAAATATCTAAAGAGAGACTGGACACTCACTAATGAATTTCTGTGACAGATGTGCGCCATCTATATTTCCTTCATAGGAATTAATTAGCAAAGGCGGGATTTATGAATGTGGTCTTAAATATATACGGAAATATAATTTAAGTAGGGTGAAATTGAAAAACAATTGTTTAATTTTGTTATTTACATATACTTATATAAAATATGTATTTACATTTTGACATTACATTTACTTGATGATTCAGTCCTATTTGAAATTGTATAAAACAGTTATTTCAAAATTCATTAAAACAAAAATTGTCGTTTTATATAAATTGTCATATAAAATGAAGTCTGATAATAACTATCTATACTGTTTTAATACAACTAATTCAACAGACTAGACAGACAATTTGAATTCACATTTAAATTACATTTACATCAGATTACATTAAAAAAAAAATAGATTAGAAAGTGCTTTTGAAAAAAAAACATCAGATTTTTAAATAGGTGTCTAACTATAGTAATAAAATGTTTTAACATAACATAACTTAATGTTTTTACTATTTTTTTTAATGCTGCTAAAAGATCTATATAGAAAACAATATTATAATGTAGATGTGCATACAATATTAATAATTTTAAGACAGACATACCAGGTTCAACATTTAAAATTGTAGGGACAACTTTGCGATTCCGTTAAATTTTGGCAGGTGTTTGGAAACATGAATCTTCAAAGTGTTTTCCACAAATGTTGAAATGCACACGGGTGGTTGCAGGTTTATGTACAACATTTAGTATATTCATATTACTTGCCCATATTTCCAATAATTCCAAATTTGTGGGTAAACAAAAGAATCATAGGTGAGGGTGAACCTTACTACCACTCAACCAGGAACCGTACATTTTAAATTCATTGTCTAAAAAGTGTGGTATATAGTAATGATAATATACAAAGCATTTTCTTCACTTACCTTTCAATTTGAATTATAAAATGTTGGAGAATTTTAAGGAATTAAAACACAAACAATATAACCAATGAAAATGTATGGAAATAGGAATAATATATTCCTATGCCCATGCGAATTCTGACATAATGGCGACATAAACAATAAACTTTAGATATGTGTATGTATGGTAATCTAAATACTAAATAATTTTCAATTTCCGTGCCCAGTGCCATCTATAAATCCTTCCAATACATTACAACTTCTATCACAAGGTCACCCATAAGAGTGTCACCCCCCTGAGAGGAAGGGTAAACAACTGTGGTCGCTCAGTTGGTATTTTGAAGAGGGCGGGACACTTAAAAAACATGAATAAATGGTTGCCTATGTTTTACAAGCCTGTGACGTAATTCGGGAAAAATGGATTTTCTATTCAATTACGTGCGAATAAATTTTATAGAATTCAGGACCGTGTTTACCATTACACAAAATAGACTTGTGCTTGTGCCATATATGTCTACTTTGCGAACATAGAAGTTTTTATCAATACTATATGAGACAAAGAAATTGACTGATTGACTGAAAAAAAACTGACTGATTTCATAAGTTCATAGTTTTTCATCATTTCAATCATAAATATATGTTAGCGTCAAAGTGTTGAGTATTTTACAGAACTTCAATGTTATTAAATATATATATTTAATAAAATGTAAATGTAATGTATATTTATTTACAGACCAAAAAAATATAGTTTTCTATGTAGTACAACTTTTAAAGAAAACTGAGGAACTCTGAAAGAATCACAATCTTCCTCTCTCAACATTTTCGATATCATGGCAATAATTCTTTTGGAAAACTTTACAGAAAATCAGTACGATAAAGGTTAATTGTGATATTTATTTGTACAACAAAACTAGAAATAGGACTGCAACCCAAAATCCGCCTGAACGGAATAATCAGTAAAATCGGTTCTGCGTTTAACGTGTTGAAGATGTTCAAATTGTCTTTTTATAAAAGTGCTGAAGCCGGTAATATATATGACCGCTCAACTCTGTCTTTAAAACTGAATTAACTAAATTGCAATTCTTCCAAGCTGATCTTGCAAATGTGGATTTGCTTAAATTTTCTTAAACTTTCGACACAAGTTAAAAATGTTTTGGTCGAAGCTAGAATTCTTTTGCATTGATTCCGAATTGTTTGAATATTGCTATTATAGTTGCTATATGCTGTTTATGTAGATAGAAGCATAGGAGCAGCGACTTTTATTTTGAATATCAGTATCCATCTGAATCTATTAAAGGAATATTAATCTCAGGTCAGTGGCGCCCCAGGAAAAATCGTCACGTTGTAATCACGATAAAATATGTATGTTTCACTTTCAACAAACTTTCCGGATCTTGTAGACGCCCATCTTCCCAAAGTTCGTCAAACAAGCGTATCACCTTCGCATGACGAGTTTTAGAAAATTCATGTTCATGAAAATCCATGTTCATGAAAATCGTATTGTGCGACCACTTTTTTGTTACACTAGTTGCTTCCTTTTTTAAATTTCAAATTCATGTCGATACCTTTCCAATTCCTCCAGACAAATTTTCAAACGTTTTACGGTATTTGAAAGATCGGTAGCTTAGACTGAACTGCTTTAGAGGCTGCATCGATGGTTTGTAGAATTTTGCAATGGAAAACCAAGAGTAAAATGAAATTGTAGTTACCAATCTTCTTCTTAAGTGAAATAGCTTCATCTCTGTCATCTGATATGCAATTTAACTGATTTGTTTTCGTTAGCGCATTTTGGACATCAACAAACCGAACGTTTAAAAAATAGCATCATAAATCATAAAGTCCTGCCGATCCAGTAGGGTTCAATGTTTTTAATGTTATTAAGTTGAAAACTCGCTTTTTTTATCAGATATAAAACTTGATATAAATTTCCTGAACTGTTTCAAAAAAATGTTGCATATCAATAACCTCTCTTACTGCATCATTAAGTAGATACTAGATTTAAGTTTTGAGCAGCACAGTGAACACATACCACACATTAGGCTCGATATCTTTTATGAGTTTTTGAACTGCACCATTAGTGCCTTTCATTGTGTTAGCACCATCACATCACATCCTTATCCTCGACACAGTCATTTATGGATTTAATAATTTGGTTAGACATTGTTGAGGCAGTTTGGTCCTTAACTTCATGCAATTCTAAAAATGACTCTTTCATTAAGGAGCGCCTTTGGAATCCCTTTTTAGTCTTTCTACATCATACAATAAAGGTAAACTTCACACATTTGATCTGTTTTTTTAATACCTTGAGTCGTCTCGAATATGATAGTAAAATGGTGCGGCGTTTATTTAATTTATGTGTGCTTTTCGTACTTTTAGAACCAGAATAGAAATCACCCCATTTTGTATTATTGGACTTATATTTTTATTTGAGAGAATATTTATTTAACAATTCTTTTAAAATAAGGTCTTGTTTTGCTAATAACTCAACAATACCCAAAAAGTTTCCTCGGGAACTTGGATCATTGCTATCTTCGTTGTATTCGGTGGTCACGAAAGGCTAAATTACACGTTGATAGTGTTAGAGCATAATCAGAGAGTACTTGGCGCCAAAAAGGTTTTTCTTTCTTGATCATGGAGTCTTGCTCTTCATCTAGTGTTCCAAGTAGCCGCCATTGTTAATACGTAAGAAAATAATCCAGGTGAATTTTCGACAAGAATCCAGGTGAATGTCTCCTGTCTTTCTATGGCGTCTACAATATATTTCCAGTAATCATATCTCTCCATCCTAACATTCTGTTTTTTTTTAGATGCCCGATTTGATAACAAACATGGTTCGCAATACGCCTTCTGATGTATTTAGGATGGGATAGCCATGTACGTTCAAGACTTCAAGTTTCACACTAGGCTTGGAAATAATCAGCTAATGTTTTTCTAGGAAAGAGCAAATGTCACTGCCTTTTAAGAAAGAACCCTTAGGTGTACAATGCCCGTCCGATCACGAACCGTTTCACTCCATCATTTAGTTCATAGGTTCCCAACCTGGGGTACATGCACCCCTGGGGGTACATTACGTTATGGCAGGGGGTACAATAGGAATTTCAAGAAATTTCTTATGTAGAGCGTAATTTTTCAAAATGTAAATTAAAACTAAATAACGGCGATGCATCGCGGAGGTACGTTCCTTCTTCTGCCCCCTCCACTTCTCAATGATAACATTCAACGCGCCGCCTCCCAATTCGTTTCTATACATAAGTAACTATTATAACATCTTTTTATAACGTCATATTCATTTTTAGTCCGTCCTAATCTATAATAATGGACAAATGGATAATATATTCTAAGAGGAAACTAATTGATAATTCTGACACTTCTATAGTAGCAGCAGTACCAAGCTCGCACCCTCAAGAAGATTCTGAATAATTAAAACAGTAATGAAGGAAATTCAACGACGAGTATTTGGCGTATTGGTTTACTTGGCGTGGAGAGAAAAATGAGCAAAAACTACACTGTGTTATGAAACATTTTCGAAAAACTCGAAGAAGCCATCCCTTCTTATACAACATCATTTACAACGTCATTTATACAACAAACACAAGCATTTGAAAGACAAGCCTATTGATTTTTTTTAAAGACTGCGAAGTGAGTGAGAAAAATATCAAAACGTCAGTTCAATCTTACACTATAACTAACAAACAAGCTTTTGAAGCAAAATATTTAGTTAGTCTGAGAATTGCCCAAACTGGCAAACCTCACACTATTGGTGAAACTTTAATACAACCTGCAGCAAAAGATTTAGTAACATCAATTCTTGGCCACGCAGCAGCAACAAAACTGGATGTTTCTCTATCAAACAACTCTGTTTCTCGAAGAATTGGTGAAATGGCAGCTCAGGTAAAAGAAAAACTAATTCAGATTATAAAACAAAGCCGATTTTGTGCAATTCAAATAGATGAAAGTACGGATTTAAACAATTTTGTGCAGTTGATGGCTTATATAAGATTTGGAGAAGAAACAAGATATACATGAAGAGTTTTTATTCTGCAAACCGCTTCCAAATAATACCACTGCAAATCCAATTTTCAAGAAACTTAATAAACTTATGATCCAACATGATATCAATTCGGAAAACTGCGTATGTTCTGGTGAAGCACGTGCAATGGTAGGTTGTTATGGACGCGTTCGTGCTAAAATTAAAGCAGATGCTCCAGGCGTAAAGTTTTCACTTTGTAGTATAGGTACAATATAGGATAGGTACGATAGGTACTGGATCAATCAGTAAAGATTGTTAACTTTATTAAATCCAGAGCTCTAAATTCAAGACTTTTTACTATTAATGAAATATGTAATGAAATGGGTAGCGACCACAATAAGCTTCTTCTACATACAGAAGTTAGATGGTTGTCGAGAGAAAAAGTTCTAACTCGACTTTGCTTCGTTCAGAAGTGCAGATCTTCCTATAAGAATACAAAGTGGAATTCTCTCATTGGTTTAGTGATGAACTCTGGTTGGCACGATTAGCATATTTGGCGGATATTTTTGGACGCTTAAATGATCTGAATTCCAGTTTATAAGGCCAAAATGTAACACCTTTTTTACTATATCTGACAAAATAAAGGCAGCTATCAGCTATCAAACTGGAATTAATAATCAAGGATATAAAAAAAAAGGTTTGCGGCATTACCTACATAGAAGACTTTATATCTCAAAATGAAGTAATAATAAATAAAATACAGATTATGTGCAAGAAAAAGAAGGGTAGCTTTCTATGACCACTTTGCAAGGTTGCCTCCAAACCGATCAACCAAGCGTCTGTTCACCTTCTGGCAAAATAAGAAGGTTCGTACAACTGGGTTGGCAGAAACGGAGAAGGATGTTAAAGAACTGGGAATAACAGATCTCCAAAACAAACAGTCTGTGAGACGTACCCTGAAGGAAGTCCGTGGATTTCAGGAAAAACCCCGAAGGAAAGGTATCCCCTGGACAGAAGAGAGAAAGGAGTTACACCTGCAGAAGATGCGACAATACTGGGCAAAGATCAAATCACAACAGTTGAACAAGTGTGGTCCAAAGTAGGCCTATTCGATAAAGAAGAAAAGAAGAAAAATACAGATTAAAGACATTGAAAAACATTGCGCCGGTCTTGTTGAGAATTTCCGATCATACTTTCCTGAAAATGTAGATAGTGAAAGCTGGATATCCAAGAGATCCGTTTTCATCCGGTTCGGAATTCGTGTTGGATCAATTTTCAGTTGAAGAAAGAGACCGATTAATTGAAATTTCATGTGACAGAAGTCTAAAAAATGAATTTAAAAAAGACTTGTGTAATTTTTGGTTAAAGAGAAGAGCTGAATATGAAATTATTTCGGACAAAGCTTCACAATTTTTAATGCCCTTTAACACATCATATTTGTGTGAAACTGGGTTTTCCGCCATGTTGTATATTAAAAATAAGTAAGGACGCAATTGAAATTTGAGCCTGACTTACGTATGAAGTTAGCGAAGGTAAACCCCAATATATCAAAGATTATTTTAACAAAACAAGACCAACAATGGCATTAGTAGGAGAATTAGTTTTTTACTAATAGTACTTGTTAATAATAAATGTTAATAGGTACTTCTGCCTACAGGGAAAAAAGTAGACTCTAAAAATTACAGTTTAAATAGTAGCAGCGGCCTTACGAATACAAATTTGTAGAGATTGCAGTAGATTTGTAGAGATTTGTAGAGAATGCACATATGTATTACTTATAGGTATCGATAGAATCTTACCAACAAGTTTTGGCAGTCCAGTGAAAATACCAGAGGAAAATATTTGTATCCATTTTTTATCAGTTGGCAAATCGAGCGATTTGGTGGAATGAATGCTATTTTTAAGAAGGCAGATATCATAATTTATCGGCATCTAATTCTACATTTACGTATTTTGCAACATCTAAAAAATCTTGGTATTGAAATTTTCGTTCTTAAGATTTTAGAAAAATTAAGAATTACTGAAAAATATTTTAATGGGCTGTTTTCATAAACCTTTTCCAATAAGTAATCGATTGCCTTTCTGTACACCGTTTACGCTTCAGTCACAAATTTTCATAGGTATATACTTAGGAAATCTAAACTTGTATTCATTTTACTACAGAGAAATTGTTCTTCCAATCTATTCTCCAGTTTATTTTTCAGAGACAACATTATGTCATGCAATTTGGAACTTTTTACCGATTGATTTTCAAGCTGTAAAACATGCTGATTCATAAGTCCCATAAAATGATGCACAAAAATATAACATTCGGCTAAAGATAAACTTCTTTATCGTCTAAAATCTCATCTTCACAATCCTTCACGAATTTCCAAATAATTTGTGCGTATCTTCTTGACGCAGTTGTACAAAATAAAGTTTTATAGCTGACAATTTTTTTTCTAAAGCTTTATGTAGAGCTTTATCTTAAGCTTTATGTCTAAAGCCATCTCGTTATCACGTGGCAAATAATATTGTCATATTCGAATTCCAAAAAATCAAAGCAATCTTTTAGTTTTTAATTCTTTTAGAGCTAATAGATATTATAACAGCATATATTTTTAATACCAAATTTTTAACATTTAGAGACAATGCCTTACATGCGTGTCTAGTCATCTTATCTGCTTTATAAATTGCATTGCAGTTACAATTACTTTTCAAAATTTTCGGATTAAGGTCGTTTAATTTTTTTAATACAGATTTATACTTGCCGTAATTAACAGATGTGTTATCTGCAGAATAAGAACTTAAATTTAATAAGTTAAGTTTACATTCTTCAAGACAATTCAATAATCTTGTATCAATTGCCTCAGAAGTTTCGTCGGAATCTTCATAAAAATAATTCTATTTTGAATTCCTTTTTCTAAATGGAAATATTGAACTGCAATCGGGAACATTTTTCTGTTGCCTTTGTTGGACGCATCGTTCGCCAAGGAATTGCTTTGCCGTTATTGATTTTAAGTTCGTCATGAACTACTTGAATAGACTTAGGTGCCAGTATGTTTTCAACAATTGCTTGGACTTTTGTTCTGCCACAATGGATTTGTTTTCCAATTGTTGAATCAAAATAATAATAACGATTTGATTTTCAGTCAATGCTGCAATAAATGTGATTATGTTTTAAGCCATGGTTAAAGAGCTTTAGATATTTGTCTCTGCGTTGGGTCGTTACACGAGATACACGCGGCACTCTGCATATAATTTTGCGCATATTCAATTTTACTTACGCCGTCTGCAGAAATAATACTTAAACCCGGAGCACGGAGATAACTCACTGAAACCCGGAGTCTCCGGGCCAAACCAGGAGAGGTGGCAATATATATTTTTCATAAATAAAGTCATCGTTCTTAAAGTACTGACTAATAGGTAACTTTTTTTTTCTTCAGACTGTTTCTTTCTTTCTCTTTGGTTTTTCGCTCCCACTCAGATATTTTTCATGTTGATATGTAAATTTCACAATTAACTTTACTTTGCCTCTGAAAAATCAAAGACACAAATGACCGATTGTCAAATTGTCATAACAATAAAACGAAGAATGCGTAAGGTAGGTCTGTCGAATTACGCCTACTTAAGCATGAACGTAAATTTCCCTAATATCTTAAATGAAGACGAAGAACGGCATGTGCTCAAGGGAATTCCCTGAGCGTAACTAGCTCGCCCGCGACACCAAAGTACCGCGACAAAAAATAAAGCAACCAATGGATGCGTAAAAAAATCCTTTTCTTATCCTTTTGTTATGATTGCGTTTAATTCTTAATAATACATTTGAATTTGTAAATGGTCTTTAGTTGTATAGCGGCCCCGGGGGGGCCGTCCAGCCGGAGGCCCATATCATTTTGCCAGCCCTGCCACCCCATAGTTACGCCACTGTCTAGGGTAATCTTTACTACATTTATGGCCAGCGGAACTAGTTTCCGAAGAAACCTCTTTGCTTCTAAGAACATGTCCGTACCTCCAAAACAAAGAAAAAACATCATTTCACGCCATTTCATCCAAGCATCCTATAGTCCATTTTTTTTAAGAGTGCAGTAACTAGAAACCTGATTTACACAATGACAAATGTTCGATCTAGTTGTCTACAAAATGTGGCGCTAAATTCAAATATAGTTACTTGCAAATAAAATTGGTAATTTATTTATTGAATATCTTATTATTATTGTTTAAATACTCCAAATGGCAACTATAGTAATAAAATACAAACAAATATATGGAGAAAAACGCAGAAAATCTAAATGATACAAACAGATCAGATGATAATTGTGAATTGACATGGCAGCCATTAACAACTAACAGCTGCAAATGTATGTGAAAAGAAAGAGAGAAGAGAGGTTGAGATGGAGAAGTAAATATCGTAGGTGTGAACTTCTCCTCGATTTAAGCCAATCAGAGAACAAGGTCAAATAAGCCCTATCTTCCCTGTACTGCATTCTTAAAAAAGGACTATAGATAGAACAGAGATACAACCTACACTCTGTCCGGCGAGAGAATGCAGTTGTACTGCGCCGAGGTATGAGGGGAGGAGGAGATATATTACTTTGAGTTAAGAAATATTCGTCAGTTTTTCAAATTCGGACAACTAAACACTGCGCACTCGAAATAAAGTGTGGGTATGCGCAGAACAATGCTAAACTCGTCGAGACTCGTATAGTGGATATCAGACTTTCAGCGCAAGTGCTGAAGTAACTAAACGCTGTTATTTTCTCTATTCATCATTATTGATAGTCTTCACAATCAATATGGATGATTCTATCCTACTGAAGAGCATTTTCCACGTACTTTGTGTGTTTGATTATCAGCCGTATACCGCATTCGCCCAAAAAATGTCCCGGAAGACTACTACCAATAAGAAGTTAAGATAAGAGTATTAATTTTAAAAATTGTTTAATTGAGTCACTCTAATAAAGCAACAATGTGCATTCCTAAATTTCGTTACTAAAGTTTAACTTATGAGAGGCGCAATTATTAAGATCTGCAGATTGTTGACCACTGTATTAGTTTGCAAAATGAATAGTAGAACCACTGAAATATATACTAACTAGAACGAGCGCTGGCTTCTAAGCTTGTGCGGGTAGAGAGTTAGGTCCCAAGGGGAGCCCTCGTATCGCTCTGTCTTCGTCTAGTACAGTCTTAGTAAAAAACAAACGTATAGTATAAATATATCTATATTATTTTATACATGTAATATATAATACAAAAAGAAAATTATTCTATATATAATACTAGTATACTAGACAAAATATTATTAGTTTTAATATTTTGTATTTACATGGTGTGGATAAATACTTGGTTTGATTTGCGAAAAGCTAGTTGTCTTTTCGCTGTGACTGTACCACATCTTCCCACTCTCGAATTCACTGTAGGCTAGACAAGCTTCCTTCTTGTCAAGCCAACAGTGAGAGGGCTCCCCGTGGGACCTCTCTCTCTACCCGCACAAGCTTAGAAGCCAGCGCTAATTCCAGATAGTATATATTTCAGTGAGTAGAACTCAAGAATCGTTTGCCTCCCCTCGTATTTTGGAATCCGTAGTAATATTTTTTGTCTCGTCTGTTTGCCATAAGATTTTACCAATCCAGAAAAGCAACTACTGTATTTAACTGATCATAAGTTTTAAAAACACAATTTTGTTTGTAGACTTTATGAAAGTTAACATGGTTTATCTTCATAACTACCGATTTTAGAAATTATTATGTAAATGCTTCCAGTTAATATGCAAACCGAAATTTACGGAAACGTCAAATCCATTCGATATTATAAAATCGCCGCTAAACATTAAATTTTCAAAAACTCATATTTAATGAAATATGAACACTATTTATATACTATAACTATGCATTAACTTTTCATAATTATATAATGAATCAACGAAATTTAAGATAATTCATTATCAAAGAATTCGGTAATAATTAATATGGCTTTAAAATATTGATTTTATTTAGTTATTGATTTTTTCAAAATTTACAGAATTCTATATTAAGGGCGACCGATGGCTCTACTGCGGTAACGGGTGATGCTAAGTTGCGCCAACCAATGGGAAAAAAGCAAACGTACGATTTGCGCATGTTCATACCTTTCGTGTCAGTCACTCACGAATTACACATTCCTAACGCTGGGTCAACTATCCCGACAACTGTTCTCTGGTAAGTCGGCGAAATCTTCCCAAAAAATCCTAAGTAACCCCAGGAAATTTGCACCATCGGTTATTAAAAATCTCCCTAAAACACTCCTTTACATTTATTGGCTATTGCCTTTCAAATATTTTTTGCGGTTTTTGTCAACTTCATATAGAAACAAGTGAATAAGTTACACCCAAGTTATATATTCCTTTCGGCCATTATACAACCAACATATAATATACAAAAGTATTTAAACACTTATAGTATACCAACTTAGTTTCTAACGAACTGTTAAATGTTCAATTTGTGTTTATTGTGTTAAATTTCTTGTAAATTTTGGATTTTTAGCCGAGTTAGGTTTGTTACGTAACTGAGAACGTAGATTGCGGTTGTCAAAAATCGTTTCTTTACATAATCAGTCATACGCTAATATTGCATTACTTTTTGCAGGTTCATAGCAAGCAGCCGCTAAACAAAAATACAAAAATGTTCGCCTGTGCAAGATTGATTGCTCCAGCTGCAAGAAGCGCTGTAAGTATAAAATTTTGTTTGTCAAAATATTTTATAGTAGCTTTTTCTCAATCTCCCCTTTCTATTAAGAACTTTTCATTATTCATTGTAGTTTCAGTAATTTTGCTTTGGCAAAGTTTCTTGTACAATTTTTGGTTAAGTTGTATTGATCTTGTTACCTAACCATTCAGCCATGTTTAAAGGTTAAGATTTTTATTCAACTTTGATTATCTTTGACATTGCTAATAATTTAATGAGAAACTATCATAATATAAATAAACTTCAAATACAACGTAAACCCACAAAAATAATTTAAAATTTGGACTTTGAAGTTCTAGTCTATTTAATTTTAATCCAATGCATATAAGCTATTTGCTAATTATTACAGTAATACATTAGTTATTTAATTGAAAAATTGAAAAAAATTAATTCAATTCATGATATAATTTGGTTTTGGGTGGTTTAGGTGTGTTACATAACCATGTAATAAGTTCATGTAATCAAAAAGCTTTAGTTTTCTTGTTAAACTTGTCTCATTTTGTTTTAGTTTTACAATAAAATATAATTTAACTAATTACCAATAACTTTTCATGTGTTTCATTATAGAATGAATATGATTTATTTTATATTCGATTAAATGCTGAAAATAAGAGAAACAAGAGATGACAAAAGGGGATGAAATTGTGAGTTGGAGGGACTCAAAAAATCAATATAAGGGTGGGAATTTCATATTTGACTAACATAGAAAGGCTATAATAGTTTAATAATTATGTACATATTTATATTCAATTGATTAGTTTCATTAATTTTGAACTATGAACAATATAAAAATTCAAAAAACTTAAATTTTTAGTGTTGAATGATTAAGTTGAAATAGTGCTAATAAATTGTTTTTTTCAACATAAAATAAGAATTTTCATTATCATTTTCATTATTTCATTTAATATTTCATTATTATAAAATAGGCTTTCAATCTTTCAATAAATCTGTTATATATGTAGTAACTATTAAATATATGTTGGTAAGTAGCCAACATGATATTTTAAGGAAAATATACTAATATTTTTATTATTGAAACCCAATTTTGAAATACATTTTTGTTAATATAATCAATTTTTGTTTATTTTCTTCAGTCAGTAAAACTTTTGGAAAAAGCTCTAATCAATAAATAGGCTTTATTTAGATGAGTCTTAAATTTCTATAAAAATATGAATGCAATGTATATTTCATTGCATAACTTTTTATTTGTAATGTTTTTTATTTGTTATAAATTTAATATTGCAAAAATTCTTTGTATTACAATTTACTATTTATGAATGAGTCAGAAATTTGATTCTAAAACATCTCTTAAAAATAATTTGTTACATCATATGACTTGTGGCATTGCAAAAAGGTTTTTATGTAATGTGGGATAAAATTAGAATTTGTTAATAGATTGATTAATCTACAATAATAATTTAACACTTTTTTTTATCCTAATATACATACTAATTCTACGATTTCCTTGCGAAAATTTCCTGTTTAAAAGTCGATTAAAAAAGTTTGTATAATGATGATTATGTTCAAGACATATTAATTCATTGATGAATTTTCACTTCCTTGGATGTCTGAAATACAAAGCTTTATAGACTTTTACTCTATATAACTTATTTTTATATTAAATTAATTTATGTGTGTATTATGATGATAAATCTTAGGGCATAATTTCAATGATGAATTTTCACTTCCTTGGATGTCTGAAATACACTTTAGCTTGTACGCTTTAACTCTAACTTAATTTTATATTAAATCAATTTATTGATGTACCATGATGATAAATCTTAGGTCATAATTTCAATGATGAATTTTCACTTCCTTGGATGTCTGAAATACATCAATAATTTGTATAATGAATTTATTATTGTTAAATTCAAAACAATTTAATTAATATAATTATTAACCTTTACTCACAAATTTATATGAGGAATTTCTCTTTTAATATCTGAAAAACGTATTTTTTTAAATACAGTTTTCAATGTACATGAAAAATTTGTACTAGATCATGGAACCAACACTAACAAGACTATTAAGAAGTTTTTAATGCTAATAAAAACACAAAACAACTGCTTCATTCTGTGCAAAAAATTGTAAATGTAAAAAAAAACTTGTTACAGCTCATCAGCAACTCCAAACAATACTTGAGACCACTCAGCAGTGTTGTTAGCCAGAGCCAGTCTTTAGTCCAAAGTCCAGTTGTTCAACAACACCAAAAACCATCCCTCTTACCCGCCATCCGCAGTTTCCAAACCTCTCAAGTCACCAGAGACATTGACTCTGCTGCCAAATTCATTGGTGCTGGAGCTGCCACAGTAGGAGTAGCTGGATCTGGTTAGTATTTCATACTAAAAAAAACTTGAAATTGAAATGACAGTATGATGATAATCCAATATTCATAAACAAAGTTTGATGAAGTTTTTAACTTCCTTGGATGTCTGATAAATGTTGCTTTTTATTAATTTTCACAGATTAGTTTGTGCAATGTTTTAAGTTGCGTTCTTTTTTTTATTCGTTTTATTAACACATTTCAGGTATTGGAATTGGTGTTGTTTTTGGCTGTTTGATAATTGGATATGCTAGAAATCCATCATTGAAGCAACAGCTGTTTTCATATGCTATCCTCGGCTTTGCGTTATCGGAGGCTATGGGCTTGTTTTGTCTGATGATAGCGTTCATAATGTTGTTTGCATTATAATTATTTATTTAATTGTTACTTTTTATGTTTATTAATAAGTAAAATGGTTTTCTAATATATGCATGTAACATTTTTGTAACATAATCAGGACAGGTGATTTTTTGATTTAACTGGTGCCATAGGTATGTTTTTTCATTTTAATTTTTTATAGAATATTTCTTAAATATTGATTTTTAAGCAATATTTTATAATTAGCTTACATTAACAGCTTTTTTAAGCACATTAACAACTCTTTCTATTTCATTTACATTTAAAATTCACCGTTTTAAATTCATGTTTAACCCATAAAGTAGGTGCAGCGTCGGTAAGACAACCATGATTTTTACTTAATTGTTGAAAAGGATTTTAATTTTTATCAAAGTTGGATATAATTTTCTAAAAAAAATGCTCAAATTTGTCAAAAACTCGAAAACTGCAATGATGAATATATATTTGTCACAAACATGTTACCTTTTACATATGAAACAGGCAGTATCTACTTTAAGGATTACATACATGTTTATCCATCGTAACTAACTTAATAATTAAATTTCTAACTTAAATTCTTTACTGTTTTTTAGATTATCCAAATTCTTAGTAGATGTTTCAACTTTTTTCGTAGAAGGCTTTCAAATATTTTATTGGACAATTTATTAATATATTTATTTCTGTTTTTAGGTGCTGGTATTGGATCCGTTTTTGGTTCCCTCATCATTGGTTATGCAAGGAATCCATCCCTCAAGCAACAGCTTTTCTCATATGCCATTTTAGGTTTCGCCTTGTCTGAGGCTATGGGTTTGTTCTGTCTTATGATGGCTTTCTTGCTCCTCTTCGCCTTCTAAATCACTGCCATTTGAAGGTCATAAGTTAAAAAAATAATAATTACAAACAACACCATCAACATAATTCTTCGGTGATTCCAGTTTTGCAGAACATCTTGCATAAAACATAAGAAGATCATGTGTTTTAAAAAATTTCATTCAAAAAATAATTCAGCAATAGAGGACTTAATTTTTTTCGTGTAGATTGGCTCCACTTTAAAATGTATGGCAAAAATATTTCGTTTCTATAACATCGGGTACCAGTGACTTTGGGCTTAGGTTTTTTTTTAATAATTTTTTTGGCATATATTTACAAGGGAGTTTGTTGACTGTAACTATGTGTAATCTGGGAAGTGACACTATTGCATATTGTACAGCGTTAGAAATAAAATAAATACCATAGTTGTGATTTTTATTTATCAAATTAAAACTACGTTTTGTTGTATTGTTTCAATTCTTGATGTCTTCATTCTCACCCCTACATTTATTGTGTATACTTAATTTAGTCAGAAATTATGTTTCTTAATGTGCGTTATTTGAATTCATTACGATTTTTTTAATAAATATGCTGAAGATTATGTTGGTTAGTTTAAAAATTGGTAAAAACTTCATGTATTATTTCCTATATACCATCCATGTTTTGAAAAGTAAATTAGTTAAGTAATTAGATGATTATAAATAGTTGTAAAAAGTAGAATAACAAAATTTCTATGTTGAAAAATCAAAGTTGCTATAATAGATTATTGTATTTGAGACTAGTAGTGGTTTTCCTCTGCAATATTAATTCGTTGAATTAATTTAGAAGCTCAAGTCGTGTTGTGTGTAAATTTATATAATTATATTTATATTACAGACTGCTCCAAAAAGGACTGAGGAACTGGCCCTGGAATCTACAAACCATCCCAGGCGTACAGTTTATCTGTGCTCCTGGGATAACTTGCCACGACATTCCCAGTGGAAATGCAGGAAATCATGATCTGTGTCTGTGAAAATCTAAAGATGGACTACAAAAGTAGAAACATCCGTTTTTTCACGGACAGTAGGGCCGCATTTAATGCTTTAGCATGCCATGAAATTAAAAAATCTAGAACATGGAACTCTCTTCTGACCTTAAGGCACAGGTGAAACTCAAGGTTGGTCACACTTGGTTGGGTACGACCCACAAGGGACTGGTAGGAAACGAAATGGTAGACAAGTTAGCAAAAGATGAAGCTAACGAAGCAAACATCAGTGCTAACAGGGACCTCCTACATTACTAAAACCATGGCCCGAAAATCTGTAAATGGGTAGCAACTAAGCACCGGATACAGAGACAAAATGAATGGTCAGAAACAGAAAACGAATGCTAGAAAAATTTTCGGACGCTTTACCTGCCGAAATCATCCTGCAAATGTCAAGGAAAATTGTCAAGGAAAAATCTTGCAAATGTCAGATTACAATTGTGGCAGGCCTACTCACAGGACACTACCTTCTACGAGGACATTTGCAAAAAATGGGTATCTCAATGGGTATAAAAAGATTAACCATTGTGCACACTATGCTATTAGGAGGATGAAACTGCCTACCATATAGACGAGCTTAACATTACAGCAAAAGAGATTCCCGTGAAGAACATGGCCCATAGACTCGTAGACCTAATACAGGAACTGAATCTATTTGCATGAATGGTACAATGTGAGGAAATACCATTGGCCAATAGGCCTCAGTGGTTTAAGAGCTAATCCCCCTGGACCCATATTGGTTGATGGAAAAACAGGTAGATTTATATATCTTCACAAGTTCTATAATATTTTCACAAAATTAGTGGTAAAAACATAGTGAATTTTTCAATTCAGAGTAGTTTTACTTTGCATTGGGAAAAGGTTGAAAATGAAAGTATTTTTCATATTTTGTTAAATATCCGGCGGTCACAGTATGAATCGTCAGTTCAAATAACAAATAAGTAACTAAGAACTACAGTAAAATTGAGAAAAATTACTATAGATTAAATGATAAGTCTATGGATGTTCATTATCATTAATATTTATTAGGTTATAGTATTTTAGCAAATCACATGCTCTCTCATAGCACCCAAGTGCAACAAGATACCAAATCTTGTAATAATTATATATATATATATATATATATATATATATATATATATATATATATATATATTTATAGTCCTGAGTGAATTAGAATATAGTAATTTATGAATTATTTTCTTGTAAAAACTAAAAATACTTTGTCATTCATCATTTCAATTTTGTATTACAAATTGAAAATTAAGCAAAACAAAACGTTGAAATGACAAACAAATATCGAAATTAAAGCAAAACTGAGTTAATGTGTTAACGTTATATAAATAAAATAAATGTTGAAACAAACTATATAAGAATTATAAAACTACTTTAAAATCCTGATTGTAATCGACACCAAATTTGTCCTGCGTTTGGCCATCGAATGATTTATATATGTCTGAAGAATGAGTATATACAATGTAACGCTAAACTCTGATGAAACCAAGCAGCTGACTGCATAATTTAATACACCGCTCCTAGAAAAATTTGGCGAATATAAGTACAGGATTATCCACCTACTGTAAAACCAGATACGAGCTAAGGTAATGAAGAAAGGTTGTTTTAATGTACTAATTTATTCACAATATTATCAACGTGGTTTGGAAAACGCTGGCAGAGAAAAGTGAAAGGGGAAGCTACAAAAAGTTTTCACATACTCTTAGTATGGTTAATTATGCAAGAGCTTAATTGTAAATAAAGTTAAATAGTTCATTATCCAAAACTCTGAAGATAATATCAGCTATGTTTTAAGCTTTGGTTTTATGTTAAGATTTTGATATAATCGCATATTATAGTATAGAATAAGAGATATTCTATATTAATAACTTCTATTATATTCAAAATGTCTAGATTTTATTTACACATTTGAAAAATTTAAAGCTTATGTTTAAATAATAAGATTTCCTGAAATATTTGACTATAACACAACTTTTCATGAAGCTTAAGAAACTTTTTCATGATTTCTGTCTGCCGATTGGTTTTACGCAGGTCTACTTCAATAGCTCTAGTTTCCATTAGTAATTGACTCTTCGCTAAAAAGAAATTGATATTTCAATGTTTCTTTTGTTTTTAGTTGAAATTGAAACAACAAAATGTGGGTTTTCTTTCTTCCACGAGAAATTTAAGACTTTCTGTTGAACAATATTAGGAAATGAAAACATAAGCTGAAATCTGTAATACATTAACAATGTTAATTAATTTCAATGTTTACAATAATGTATAGATAATTAATTAGTAAAATTGCTACAACTATTTTGATGAAAACTGAAAATGAAAGTACATAAATGAAAATGTGTTACAGATCATCGAACAAATTTATAGAATGGTTGCTGCAGTTAAATAAAATATGTTGTTATTTTTAGTTCTAGTTCTCCAATACTTGCCGGCGGCTCTTCTGAATTTAAATACGTACCACTTCAGCATGGCCCAAATACGTACCACTTCAGCAACCAAATGCGGCCGGCATAGCTCGTGAATTCGGCCCGCGATATCGATACGATATATTAGTTTTTTATTAAAAAAATAAATAAGTAAATAGTAAAATCAATAATAAATATTACAAATAAGATAAGCGTTTGTATTAGTAAAATATTGTTTTGTTTATATTTAAAAAAATATTTTAGTATGTCTAGTCTAGTTATTACACATTTGTACAGAAATATAATATAGTAGTCGCAAATAGATACAGAACTGTTAATCATTTAAGACATGCAATTTGAAATGATTACAAAATACATATAGAATTACAAAATAATATCGATGCTAAAAATTCTTATCGGAACAATTCCTTAATTTATAAAGAATTCATGCGTGAATTATCCGAAAATACGAAAACATGTTCAACAAATGTTTTCATTATTTGGGAGCACATATATTTGCGAAAAAAAAATTCAATTATGAGCATAAATAAGTCGAGATTAAGATCAAAATTGAGTGATAATCATTTACAAGCAGTATTAAGGGGTCGTCCATTAATCACGTAATGTTTTTTAGCAACTTTTTTTGTTTTAATAAATATATAATTAAAGATTTATATTAAATTTAGTATACTAATAAAAAAAATAAGAAATAGTTAAAGATATTTAAAACAAAAAATGATTGGCCAAAAAATTCGGTAATATTAAATTGGCCCGCCTAAGAAAAACTTTGGGAACCCCTGCTCTAAGGGAAAACATATGCAAAATGTACCTAGCCAAATGTAAGGCTAGTATATCGGCCTATAATTTAGTAAGAGTAGAATACAATTCTATTAAAACGATCTATATACATATAATTTTTTGTCAAGGCATAGTAAATGATCATTTTGTACATCCTGATGTCTAAAATGATCCCTGGGGTTGGAGGTAACATGATCTCTTGGATCATTTAACCCCGCAGTTAAAGGTAGGTAAAATTAAAAATAAAATTCCAAGTAAATGTGGTAATGTAGTGGATAACATACCCTCCTGACAAACGGGAGACCGGAGTTCGATTCCCCGCCGAGGCATAGGCATTTTCAACCAGGGCGGCACTAACCGTCCGGGCTGCCTATGCCATGACGCTTTGACAGAATGATAAAACCGTTGTGACAAAGACTATTTTCACTCAAAAAACTACATAGTGCTACAAAATTCGGTAAAATAGTTGTTACTCGTTTTACCCGGAGGGATCGTTTTGTACAACTCTCCCCTAATCACAAATAGATTAGTCGATGTGTGGATATTTTACTGTTTTTTACTAAGTTTATTTCCGTTAATCAAATTCGTCGGCTTGAAGAACCCTTCCACTGACTCAACATCCTACATGTGCAAAGTGGGATCGATTGCCGAAAAAGTGGCCAAAATTAATACCTCGTTAAATATGTAGAAAAGGCAGACGGCGATACATTTATATCAAGTTTTTGGGGTCGCTGATTCCATATCCGATGTCAATAATTCAAAATGGCGGATCCAATATAGCGGCACAAACGATAAAATTTTCTTGGATTTGAGTGAAACTCATACCCCAAGGGTTTTTGGCGTCGCTGATTATGAAATTGAATTCAAATTTTGAAAATTCGAATATTTTGTGCGATGTAGGTAAAGGTTAGTTTTTACGGGTTTTTTTTGAGTTGCTCAACACTATTGATATTAAAATTAAATAATTCAATATTGCGGATAAAAGGCATGGGAGTTGGATTCTAGAGGACTTTTAAGTTGCTGATAACGATTCGGACACAATCATAATCAGCTATATAAAAAATCAAGTCTTCATACAACATTTTTAAACTTAAATTCACCATATTGGATCCGCCATATTGAATTAGTTAATTTTGATAGCAAAATCGGGATCAGCTACTCAAAAATACCCCTAGAAACACACTTTTCTGTCTCTTAAACATTAAGTCCCCCATTTTGGATTCGCCATTTTCAAGTTTGCAATTCAGAGATCAGAATCGTTTTCAGCTACCCGAAGAACTTATTAATAGCTTTTCCTAATAATATAAAACATTTTTTACTTCTGGCCACTTTTTCCGCAATCTATTCGAACGCGATATATTTTCAGCTCTGAAATTTAAATTAATGAATATAATGAGTAAATTTGTGAATTTATAAACAGGGAGAGAAAGAAAAAAGAGTGTATGAAGAGATAAAGATAACAGAGTGGGAAGAATACTTCATGAGACTACTGGAAGGGAGAAAGGAAGACGAGGGAGCAGAAACAGTATTGGGGAAGCCGCAGGCAGCCCCTAAGGGTACAGAAGTAATAATAGAAGAGGTAGAGGGACAGATAAAGAGGCTGAAAAATAAAAAAGCACGGGGAGGGATGGCATACTGAATGAAGTGTGGATAGATGGGACGAAGAGAGTGATAGAGCCGGATTCTCGGCAGGATGGGGGGAGGGGGTAATATGCCCGGATTTTAAAAAGGAAGAGAAAAGCATAGTGGAAAACTACCGAGGAATACCTCTGCTCAACACAGGGTAGAAGTTGTATGCAGCAATTTTGAATGAGAGGCTGAAGAAGGAGATAGAGAAAAAGAGAATAATCCCAGACGACCAGGCAGGATTCAGAGAAGGGAGAGGAACTATGGATAATGTATACATCCTGGACCATCTAACGAAGAGTGAGCTAAAACGGAAGGGGGAAGTGTGTACGCATTGATCATAGATTTCAAAGCAGCGTTCGACAGAGTGGATAGAGAGAAAATGTTTGAGTGTATGAGAGGAAGCAGAATAGAAGTTGGTTTGTGGGAAGGGTGAAAGAGGTTTATGCAAGAACAAGAAACAAAGTGAGAGTGCGAGATATAGAGAGCGACTGGTTCGAAACGACAAAAGGAGTTAGACAAGGCTGTCCACTCAGCCCTCTACTGTTTACGCGATATATGTGGCAGATATATAAGAAACGTTTAAGAGGGTGCAAGCGGGAGGGTGTGTGATAGGTAGAGAGAAAGTATGGAGCCTTGCGTTTGCAATTGATGTTGCAGGGGGCATCGGATAAATCGCTTATGAGATAGCTAGCCAGGAAAGCGATTATGGTAATGGGTATATCTGGGGTTAGGAGAGAGAAAATGGAGAAGCGACTTAGGAGGAAAATGATGATGTTTGCAAGTTTGATAGAAAGTGTATTAATGTATGGAGCAGAAATGTGGGGTTGAGAAGAATAGCATGAGGTGGAGAAAGTGCAAGAGAAATATCTGAGATGGGTGATAGGGGTAGATAGAGAGACGCTGGGCTACATAGTGAGAGAGGAATGTAAGAGAAGCAAACTGAAAGTGTAAGCGGGAAGAAAGCCACTAAATTCGTAGGTAGAATGAAAGGAAGGGAAGATTGCAGGTTACTGACCGAATACTGGACAACTAAAAAAAGAGGATATAGAAATGAATGGAAAAGAGGAATATTATCGAAGAAATGGATATGCAAGTAATGAATTAGAGAGGTTAAGAGCTGAAGGTAGGCGGGTGAATGGAGAAACGAGTGAAAGAGACAGGGATGTAGACAGGCAGGAAAGAAGATGAAGAATAAGGGAATTCAGGTACAATATAAAGTATGAGAGATGTCTGATAGAAGAGATCCCGAAGTACCTGGGAAGAGAAAGTGTGAGAGAAAGGAAGATAATGGCGAGGTTCAGTTGTGGAAACGAGGACAGAGAATAGATATTGGATGGAAGAAGAAAAATGATTGCATAGGATGTGCTACCAGGAGAGAGAGACTGTGGAGCATATGAGTGACGAGATGAAAGAAAGAGAGAGAAAGAAAAGAAGAAATACTGAATGAAGACGGAAGAGAGATGCAGTGGATGAAAGGAGTATGGAAGATGAGGGAATTGTTGGATAGGGAATTGTAAATATAATGTAAACATAATTGTAAAGATAAAGAAACCTTGTGGGGGAAATAAGTTATAAGTTTTGTGCATTTAGAAATTGAAGAGTATGTCTCATATGTAACCAAATGCTCGTATGAAAATTCAGGGGAACACAAAAGATCGAATTAATGAAAGTTTGACCTATGACGAAAATACAGTATAAAACCCTATAGTAATTACTCTGCACGAGAATCTTTATGATTAATTGTATTCACATTGCATCAAAATTCATTTATACAAAACATCTCAATTTTGGAGTTCAAATCAGGTTTAATTACGTATAAAACTTTTATCCACATACCGCCTTAATATTAAGGTGTTTTGTAGCGTTAGGTTCGTAGAAAGATATTATGTCTTCTCCATGTATAGATGGTTGCAGTGTGCCGAAATTTATTGTACATTTCATTGATTTTCTGAAAATGTCTAAAATATGGTTTATTAATCCTTATAAGATTCTAGTTTAATAACCTCTACGGTATATGGTTTATAACCCGTTCTACCAAAGTTCTGAAGGAAGAAAATATCATAAATTCGCAAGTGGTAAACAGTTGCTTGCAGCTGTTCAATTTATTATACAATAAGTTTGGTATAGTGTTATGTACTCAGCTGAACAAGTAAATAATAATAAAATTCCTGCATATCCACATTTACCATTCATACGTATTTTATTAGAAGAATCATTTTTAGAAATGCTGCAACCAAGTTTACTAACTTTGGGCCGCACTTTTTGTATCTTTTGCACTCGTGTGTCTTCATCTGAATAATCGATACTCAAAAAATGTCTCTTTTTATCTTAAATGGGATATAATTTTTTAAGGGGAAATTATTTCGAATAAATTATTATTTGGAATCGTTAGATTTTTTTCTGAAAATTTTTTTGTGCATTCACTGAATAATAGGGAATATGCAAGAGATTTAGATTTACTTGATTTTTTTACCCCCATTCCTTTTGATCTTGACATTACACCTATATCATTATTTTCTTCTTTAGTTTGAATTTAATTCCAAAAATTAAAATCAAAAAGTCCAAAATATGCGAGCGAAATTCAAATTTGCGAAACGCATCACCATTGGTCGGACCGAAACTAGGACTGTGACGTGCACGTTATGATATTGATCGGCGTCGATATTCACTATGCTGTTTTGCTATGCAATATTTCTGTAGTATTTTCCAATACCTAGTGCGATTTTGGTATATGGTGACATTATAAATGATCAAGAACAATGACTGAAAGTAGTTTTTTTTAAGTACAATCGGACAATCTACCAAAATAGATACATGCTCTCATATTTTGTTGCGCATGCGCAAAAGATGTGGGTAGGGTGGACTATACACCTCGATTAGGATTTTATCTGGTGTACTTATAATAGTGTTTTTGCATTCCGGTACTAGACAATATTTATAAAATGTTTTTTCAGCTTTTTCCATTATCGAAATAGCGATTCAAACTGAAAATCCTTAACTGCCTATGCAAATAGTAAACAACACTGAATGACAACGAGAGCTGTAACGTCATCCAAGGCGCGCGATAAATGGGACCATTCAAACAAGTCAAATTTAATAGGTATTTCATATATTTAAAAAAAAAATTAAACCACTTTCAACAGTATTTATATTTTTTACTATATTAAAAACGAAGTAAAGAAATTGATGCATATTCTCTATTTTCATTAGCAGAAACATTTTTGCTTCGATTTTTTGAAAATGTAAATTAAATATTTTTTTTAATTTAAGGATTTTGAATATTCGAGTATTTAATCAACAATAATAACTTTTTGATTATTAATTTGAAACAACTAAAATCATGAAATATTAAACTCTCAATATAATAGTACATTAACTAACTCGAAATAGTACAAGCAACTAATTTGCTAAATCTAAGATTAGTGTATATTACATGAAAAAAACATAATTCTATATCAAATCAGGAGAATGTTTCAGAATTTGATACCCTAGACTGCTCTACAAAATATTTTTTTGGCCTCCTGAATTGTAAAGCTAGCTTTGACATCGTGTATACGTCCAGCAAAACTAGATTTTTACACACAATTTTGCAAAGTACGGCTACGATGCGGTAAAGTGACCAGTAAATTGTATTAACCTTTCAGGGACACTACAAAATAAATTAAGTATAAGACAATAAAATGTAATTTATAAAACGCTACTTTCACCATATTTTCACGATAATGTAGAACATAAGAGTGATTTTTTAAATTTTAATGTGCGTATGATATGTGAAAAATGACATATATATTATGTACCAAATAAATTTGAATTAGTAAAAATGTCAATGTTTGTGTGTATACCAACATTAAAAAATTAAATAATTTCCAATATTGCAAGTAATCTAAATCTATTTGTTTCTTAAATAATAATTGTCGGCCAAAAAATATTATACAAATTTCTAGCGGAAATGATTTTACAATGCTCCAGCAAATAGGTAACTCGCACTTAAGGCTCGTTTCCCAAACGAGCTGTTGCATTGTAAAATCAACGTTTCCGCACTCTAATCTAAATAACTATTTCAATTCCTCGTCGTTTTAGGTGTAATGTGTGATAAAATAATATATTATATAAAATTGTTTTCATGTAGGGATCCCTTAAGGAGATTGCAGTTCTTTATCCTGGACCATAGAATCTCCTCACATTTTACTTTAATTATAACATTTTTCTTTAATTAATAAAAACGTACTAAATTCAGTAAATGCAACTCATTAAGAATTACGATTATATACAAATTTGGGCTGTGTTACAATAGTATACGAGGTCTGCTCAGAAAATACCCGAATATTTGGAATTACGAAAGCACTTTTTTGAATTTTGAATATTTTCACAAATATGTTGAATTGCATACCTGTAACCACGTGTTTTTTGATTGTAGAAAATATACCAGAATTGTGGCTAGATATTATCAACGATATGCTTTTTGTACCATGACAATGTACCCATAAACTCAGATTTGTCAATTCATCAGTGTTGTACCAAAAATCAGATGACTGTACTTTCGCAGCTTCTTACTCGCCAGACCTGGCTCTGTGCGATTTGGACACCATTTTCAGAGTATTGATGGCATCAAAGCAAATTCGTCACAGACATTGAAAACCATCTCAAATCAAGCTATCCAGAACTGCTTCGCGAATAGGGAAGGGGAGTACTTTGAAGGGCATAGCGACCAATAATCTGTAAAATTAATATTAAAATTAAAGTATTAAATATTAAAGTAAAATAAAAAAGTTCGTTTATTTCTGATCGGATCCTTAATTTGACCCTTAAAATTACTCTTAGAAGATGCAATATGTACTAAATATTAATATATGTATTAAATATGTATTAAATAATTGCAGATTATAATTAATTCAACCCAAACAAATAGACAAAGATCATTGAAAATATCTAATTGTAAATCAACTCTTAATATAAGTTGTAAAATATTTCTTCATAAAACCAAGAATAAACATTTTGACTCGTAAACTATGTAACGCTATTAATTATGTTTATCTTTTTAAGTTTATCTACATTTACCTTTACTACTAATATTTTAAATTAAATATTATCTATCACGTTTTATTATTGGAGTAGATAAAAAATGATCTAATATTTGTAATTTACTTCAATAATTAAACGTGAAAGATGATAATGAAACGTGTTTTAATTTTTAATAGTATATAATTTAATAGCATTGCTATCTTCCATTTTTTTTTTTAATTTTTCTGTAATTTTTTTCCACCATCATAAAAAAACAAACGCTTCATCGTCAAAATAATCTCCAAAAAACATGTCTTACTTCCTCCTCAATAACTGCACGTTCAATAATTGCGGAAAGTGTTTCCCAACGCTACACGACTTAATAGTACATATTGAGAATACACACATAGGTAACAGCTAAATTTTACTTTGAATTTTTGAAGTTTAATTTATAACCTATAAAATTTCAGATTTCAATCCAAAAGTTGTAGAGGATAGCGAAAGGTGTAAAGTTCAGTTTCTTCCCATGAGTTATGTTTTACGGTACACGCCAGAGGATGAAATTATTGTCAAGGAGGAAATCGTGGATGAGTTTGAGGACGTCGAAGTTAATACTGAAGGATTTGTTGATGGTGAGATCAAAATTATATCTACTCCTGTACATCTAGTCCCGTCTGTTCAAGTTTTGTGTGTCTAATTATTGTCTATCTCGTCTCGTTTTCTCTTGTGTTGTTTTATGTTGTCTGGTGTTGTCTTTTGTTGTTTTGTGTTGTATTGTGTTGCCTTCTGTTGTTTTGTGTTGTCTTCTGTTGTCTTTTGTAGTATTCTGTTGTCTTCTATTTGAATTTATCTGTCTTGTCTGTCTCGTCTGTATCGTCTGTCTCGTATGTGTCGTCCGTGTCGTCTGTCTCGTCTGTCGTCTATCTCGTCTGTCTTGTCTGTCGTGTCTGTCCTGTCCGTCCTGCTGACTTGTCTGTGTTCAGATTCCATTATGCGAAATCGTCTTATATGCGAAATTATAACTATGCCGTTTCAAATCACTTCAATTAAAAAACATAACTTTTTTTTTGCTTATTCTGTATGTTTTGTATGGTTGTGTAAATTATTTTAATTATGCCAATCAAGGTTATTACTACTACTTGTCTTTGTTGATAAGTCTTCAGACAGAGTTCTGTCTCGCCTTCTGTCTCGTCTTCTGTCTCGCCTTCTGTCTCGCCTTGTATCTCGCTTTCTGTCTCGCCTTCTGTCTCACCTTCTGTCTCGCCTTCTGCCTCGCCTTCGGTCTCGCCTTCTCTCTTGTCCGTTCAGCCTTGTTTGTCGAGCCTTGTCTGTACAGCTTTGTCTCTCCGGCCTTGCCTGTCCATCTTCGACTATCCAACCTTGTCTATCCAATCTTCTCTGTCTGTCAAACCCCCTCTGTCCAGCCTTTTTTGTCCTGTCTTGTCTGTTTGTCTCTCCAGTCTTGTTTAACCTGCCTTGACTGACTAGTCGTGTCCGACCAGTCTTGTCTGTCCAGTCTTGCCTGTGCAGGCTTTTCTGTTGAGTGTTTCCTGCCCAGAATTGTCTCTTTGGTCTTATATGTTAATTCTGGTCTGTCTAGTTTTATATGTCCACTCTTGTCTGTCTAGAGTGGCTCTGGTCAATTCAGACATTCTCCCCGCAATCTTATCATAAAATAGCAAAGGAAGGAAAATGAGGCCGGCTACAATGAAAGTGGAGACCCGCTGCATTTTTGTTGTTAAGTCGAACGTGCCTCTTCCTCTATGTATGAAAGTGGTTCCATGGTAAAAACTTTCTCTATTATTGGATTAGCTAATCACTGGGCTACAAGGGATCTACTTGAAGGATGCCAGAGAGTATGGTCTATAGAGTTATAGAGTATGGAAGCTCAACGAAAAAGGAGCTGAATGGAAAAACAATAACTATGTACTTCAATCACTGTATGTATGGTCATGGCTGTTTCATGGACTACCTCTATAATATGGGCAGGCCATCAGACGATCTATGTTTGCTAGGAAACACTTCGTGAAAGCACATTCACTTGCATAGTGTGGGTGCACCTTAACACACACCTTCGATTGCAGGCGCGAGTAAGATGAAAGACAAATAGTTGCAACAAGCTTGGAATTAAACATTATAGATCATTTGCTGGAAAAAAATAAGTGAGGTACTATACCTGCGCTCATTTACACAATTGTGACCAACAAAGAAAAAAAAAACAAAGTAAATTAACTCTACTACTTGTGGGATCTCACTAAGCGGACCGAGAAGGTATTGCGGGGACACCTGTCAGAAAACGTGCGAGAGTCAAATAGATACCATCATCTATTTGACTGCCTCTTTTTGTCTCTCTAGTATAAACTATACTATATCTGTCTAGTATAGTTTGTTTGGTTTAGTCTACCCAACTTCTCGGTCTAGTTTTCTAGTTTTCATTGCCTAGTCTTGTCCGTCTATTTTTTTCTATCTATGTTGTATTGTCAATCTTTTTTAGTCAATACGTTGGGGGTAAATTAATCATCCAACAATGTAATCAATCAAAAACTGAAGGGGCACTTTATTAACTGTCGGTTATCAACAATAATCGCATGAAGTGTATTTTCAAACAAATATTTGAGTGGAAACAATAACAGGATATTTGTTGAAGTATTTTGATTTTCCGCAAGTTTTCTTTATTGTACAAAATTTGTTCGAATTTAAGGAGTAAAATCAAGGGATTTTAATAATCCTTTAAGTGTTTCCAGTGTTCTCATCATTTTCATGAAACTTTAAACTCAATCTTTGTTTGCTTGCTTTTTTAAGCAGATTTAGTCACTCGGCCCCTCAACAATGTTTTATATTTATAAATTAAATTTTAAAGTATTCAAAATATTGTTGGCATTCTAAAAAATGAATAACTATAATCTAAAAATAATAAATTTAATAATAAATCATAGCAAATAATCAAAGCACTATTAGAATGACACTGAATAATATTAGAAGGTGAGGTTTGTATGAGATTCAGAAGTCTATTCAGAAGAGACTATGATAAAGATTTGATATACATATAGATTTCACTAAATAAATGAAACTATTGCGGTATTCATTATACTTCTTGGTCGTAACAATCTTATCGAGTAAGTTTTAATCGAGTTTGTTCATTCGAAATGCATAGTTAAATTAACACGTGTGATCTTCAAAACATCTAGAAAATTTTCAAGATAGTCTATTTGATTGTTCCAATGAATGAAATAATAGAGATAATTTGAAGCTACTGTAAGGTCAGTTGAACAACAAAAAGAAGCGGAAGTGGACGAGAAAATTGATATTAAGACGACTTTTCGTTGAACTTTTAAGGGAATTAAACAGTGACAATTTGACGAAATATAGATTATTTATAAGAATAAATGTTTGATAATTTATTGCTAAATCTAGATTCATTGACACACCATTTACAATTTACATTTTGAAATCACTAATTTTGAAATCACCTCAATGCGAAGGATCGTTCAAAATAACAATATCAAAATAAGAATATTCGGTAGCGTCGTTTCATCCGCAACATTTCATCCGCTACATGTTTACAGTTACCGAGTCTCTGTAGAAGTCAGGTGTGAATAGTAGAAGTTTTCCGATTCAATAAATAAATCACGGCTCTAATTACTCGCTCACAGATTTGTTCGTTGTACCACAAGGCCGAGTTCTGTTCTAATTCTTGGGCTAATATTCGCTAGACATAATCTAGACCAAATACTATTTATTAAAATATTATTTTTGGGTTTTGTTTAGATAACGCTGAGAGAGAAATTGAGGGATTGGCAGATCAGTTACAAATGTCTGACTTTCTTGGGTAAAACCATTACTATTTTAAGGTTGTTTTTGTATTAATATTAGGAGTTTCAGAACGCCTCAATGGTATATTCCCGAAGATCCCCCGCTTAAGAAAGAGTCTTCGAGTGGAAAATCGAAGACTAAAAGGTTTTCCTGTCCAGTCGAGGGTTGCACAAAACGTTACAAGAATCAAAATGGGATGAAATATCACATATTAAATCATCATGATTTGATGGGAAAGTATGTATTTTTTACTCATTTTACTTTTTATTACAAGACTCTTAAAATAGTAAAATAAACTATTCTACTAATATGCTTTTAAAATGTTATAGCAAATATAGGCATTTATGCATTTAAGGGGAACTCTTTTTTTAAACAAAACAAATGCATTCAGCCATTCGCCACACGTTCAATCTGTTATTATTTCAATTTTTTTGCAAATACTTTTATTTTTTGTGTTTTGGCTTACATATTTATTTTAAGTAACAATTTTATAGATTCCCAATATGTAAAAATCTTTAATAATTATCAAAATTCCTAGTGATAATTAAAAAATTATGTTATTATATACTTTCGAATAAAAAAGAATTAATGTCAAATTTGTCGTTTTTAAGCTGGGGGCAATTTTATATATTAAACAAAATTCCATTTTGCATATTTTAAAAAGCACCTTCGAGAAAACGTCCAATATTTTTGCATTAACCAACTAACTACCCTTAAAATTCTCAATTTCACTTTAATTTACTGCACCATAAATTCCCGTAATTGAATTAAACCCGAATTAAAAATTCCACCTTCTTCCTTAGCAGTTTTTCTATATAAATAACGTTTATATTTGCAGTTTGATTAAACCAAAAAAGGATTACAAATGCCAATGCGGCAGAGAATACAAGACTCTAAGGGGATTACAAAGTCACTCACTTACACATAAAGATATCACCACAACAAACGTTATCCCGAAAGCACAGAATTATAAAGGAAAAAACAATTATCCTCCTCTATTCTCTAGGAACGGGATGAATTCTCGACAGTTCATGAATTTGCATAGCAAGGAATCTTTAAAAAGGAACAGTGAGGACGGGATTAATTATACGACGTTGGATAGAAATGCTTTTGGGGATGTTGAGGTGAACAGGAGTTCTGTTTTGTCTCCTATTAGGTCCCCTGTAAATGATAATTTCGTTAATACCGCGATTTATAACGAGTATGGTTTTGAGAGGGACCTAGAAAAATACACCGTACTTTGAATTATTTTATAAATCATTAAATATTCATGTTTATTTTTATTACCTATGGTTTTTGTTGAATAGTTTATTAAAAAGAAGAGTATTTGTGTTTCTTAAGTTTGTATTTTATATTCCAGAGTTTATTTTTATGTTGATAATTTTAGGTTTTGTTTTTCATAGATTAATGTTAAAATACTTATGAAAATTACAGTCCCACATATAATAGTTATTATATCTGGTGCAATATAAAAATTTGATTCTTGCGAATATTAGTTTGAGATTATTAGAATAGTTGTTTAATATTTTTCTTATATATTTCAGAGTTGATATTTATTTGTAGAATTTTAAATTTAAATATTTTGAAAGAACTAAAATAATATAGTATGTTGTGCTTTATGTTAGTATATTAAAGTATGTTGTATTATTTTATACAAATTATGTCAGATTTGATACTATTATTTTAAAATGTCAAAGAACACCTATGTAGCTTACAATTAGTTTCCAAAGCGAATGCGTCACTTTATTGCTCGTTGGAATAAAACAGGTTATTTTCATGTCTAGACAGTATGCCCATACAATAAAAATTGCACAGGTTATTTTTATAATCCTTGAAAATGAAAATATGTTTTTATACATTTTTGATGTGATTAAATATTGTAGTAGTATGTTTTTTTATTTAAATTAATAATAAATAATAAACACTAGGTATAAGTTTCACAAATGTATTTATTTAACTCTTTATCGATTTCGGCTTCTTAGGCCTTCTTCAGAAGATTATGTACAATACAAAGATGTTACATGTTTATATACACTTTTTTATCATCTGTGAGGAAGAAGGGATTATTTTAGGAAATTCCTAATTAAGATTTTGCAGACGTTGGAATGGATTAAATTTACCTGGTCGTTTAAGATGAAGGAAATCCATTTTCGGGCCTTTATCTACAATATGTAAAATTTGTAGATTTTCTTTATAGCAGAGGTATGATTGATTACTCATTCAAATGTTTGGCTAGATTTGAATCTGATTTTTTATTTTTGTAGGATCTCATGTGGTCATTAAACCTAATATTAAATGTCCTGCCTGTTTGACCTATATATGATGCATTGCAATCGTTACATTTTATTTGGTAGATTCCACTTCGTTCGTTTTGGTCTATAGAATTTAGTTTATTGTTAACACATATGTTTTTAGTTGTGTAATTGTTATAAAATGCTGAAGTTATATTGCATTGATTTAGATTTAGATCATAACTTATTCTTCGACTGCTGTTACCTATGTAGCTTAATCTACGAAATTGTTTAATTTTTTCGTTTTCTGATTTTTTGAAAATTTTGTTTAAGATCCGTTTCTTTTCCATTCTGAATATAAGTTTATCTATGATACCAAGATCATAACCATTATTTGCGGCAATTTGTTTAATGGTTTTTAATTCTAAATTATAATTTGCTTTGGAAAGTGAGGTATTTAATAGTCTGAAAATATGACTGTGAAAGGCAGCCATTTTTATGTATTCAGGATGGTTGGAGTGTGCAGGAATTACAGCATCTGAGTAAGTCGGTTTTCGAAATATTTTAAATTCTAAGCACGAAGTAGTTTTGTTAGTTATTATTGTTAAGTCAATAAAATTTATTTGTTGATTTACTTCTTTTTCTATTGTAAATTGGAAAGATAGGTTTATATTGTTGAGTAGCTGTAGCAAGTGGTCTAGTTGTCTATTTGACCCTGTGAATAAAAAGATTATATCGTCTACATATCTGTACCAAAATTTGATAAGTTTGATTAAGTTATTATCCAAATTAAAGAAATTTTCTTCCAGATTATTCATGAATATTTCCGCCAGTAACGGGCTTAACGGCGATCCCATAGGCAAACCTTCTTTCTGTTTGTAGAAACGGTTGTGGAATTTAAAACAAATTTGTTCTAAGCAAGTTTCTAGTAGCGTAAGAATTTCTGATTGTAAAACTATGTTGGTATTCTTACTAGTTAAATGGTCTTTTATGATATTTTTTAGTTCGTCGATTGGGATTGAGGTAAATAGACTAATAACATCGAAAGAGATTAATTTGTCATTGCTAGGAACCGTAATATGTTTAGTTTTGTTTATTAGGTCTTGCGAGTTTTTTATACTTTTGGAAGATTTGAAATCTATGGTTTCCGGTATGATATTCTTTAATAATTTACATAATATGTAAGATGGTGCTTGAACATAAGATACTACCGGTCTGATAGGAATATTAGGTTTATGTATTTTTGGAAGGCCATAGAGAATGGGTGCGCTAGGGTTCATAGATTCATACTTAAGTTTACTTACATCAAAGGTTAATTCTATGTTTCTTAGGGCATTTTTGACGTTTTGTTGGTATTTTTGGGTTGGATCTTTCTTCAATTCTTCTATGTCACTATTGGCTATAAATTCTTCAATTTTCTTGATGTAATCTGATTTATTTAAGATGGTAATCGAGTTACCTTTATCACATTTAGTAAATATTAGGCCCTTATTTTTATTCTGTTTTTCAGAGAGTTAATTAGGAATTTAGTTATTTTTTTGGTGTTTATGCTTAGCTTGGTTTATAACCGATTTAACTGTTTTGGCAAGACCTAATGGTTTATTATTTATTGATTTAATAACTACTTCAAAGTCTTCAATTAAGTTGACAAAGTCTTTTTCTTTTGGTACCATACTTGGAGAGAAGGACTGTCCTTGCTGGAGAAATTGATTCTCTTTCTCAGTGAATGTAGTTGAGGTTAAGTTGATCACTCTTGGATGGAAGCGGTGAATTTGGTACTCGGTAGATTGAAGACTGTTCTTATTATCCTCCAGTTTCCTCTTGTTTTGGATCAGTCTTGCAAGTTTTCTCTTCTGTTTCTGGTATTGTAGGTTTCCCAGTATTTCTATTTCGATGCGAGTCTGGAGGTCAAATTCATCAAATGCAAGTGTTCATGAACTGGGTGACTTTCATATGTATTAGGTAGAGATGGAGTTGTAAATTATATCTCTTATTGTATAGTTCTTTAGATTCGTTGATTAGCCATTGTTGTTTCATGTTATTCACTGCTTTTAATGCTGGTTTGGATTTATTATTATTGCACTTAATATGTATATGATTTGGAACGACACAACATTTTTTACACTGTGAGTTGAACCATAGATGATTGTTCGTGTATTTTAACTTCAAAAGAAGTCTACGGTATAATACAGCTAATTTAGCTTCACAGGCATTATTAATAAAATTCAAAGATTCAGCTGTAGGCACTAGGTGAAACATTATTAAAAAATAATAAATAATAAACACTAGGTATAAGTTTCACAAATGTATTTATTTAACTCTTTATCGATTTCGGCTTCTTAGGCCTTCTTCAGAAGGCAATCAATAAATAATAAACCATTAGGTCTTGCCAAAACAGTTAAATCGGTTATAAACCAATCTAAACATAAACACCAAAAAAATAACTCTAAATTCCTAATTAACTCTCTGAAAAACAGAATAAAAAATGAGGGCCTAATATTTACTAAATGTGATAAAGGTAACTCGATTGCCATCTTAAATAAATCAGATTACATCAAGAAAGTTGAAGAATTTATAGCCAATTTATTTGAAAGTTGAAGAATTTATAGTGACATAGTAGAATTGAAGAAAGATCCAACCCAAAAATACCAACAAAACGTCAAAAACTCCCTAAAAAACATAGAATTAACCTTTAATGTAAGTAAACTTAAATATGTATCTATGAACCCTAGCGCCCCCATTCTCTATGGCCTTCCAAAAATACACAAACCTAATATTCCTATCAGACCGGTAGTATCTTATGTTCAAGCACCATCTTAAAAATTATGTAAATTATTAAAGAATATCATACCGGAAACCATAGATTTCAAATCTTCCAAAAGTATAAAAAACTCGCAAGACCTAATAAACAAAACAAAACATATTACGGTTCCTAGCCATGCCAAATTAATCTCTTTCGATGTTACTAGTCTATTTACCTCAATCCCAATCGACGAACTAAAAAATATCATAAAAGACCATTTCACTAGTAAGAATACCAACATAGTTTTACAATCAGAAATTCTTACGCTACTAGAAACTTGCTTAGAACAAAATTATTTTAAATTCAACAACCGTTTCTACAAACAGAACGAGGGTTTGCCTAAGGGATCGCCGTTAAGCCCGTTACTGGCGGAAATATTCATGAATAATCTGGAAGAAAATTTCTTAAATTTGGATAATAACTTAATCAAATTTATCAAATTTTGGTACAGATATGTAGACGATATCATCTGTTTATTCACAGGGTCAAATAGACTAGTAGACCACTTGCTACAGCTACTCAACAATATAAACCTAACCCAATTTACAATAGAAAAAGAAGTAAATCAAACAAATAAATTTTCTTGACTTAACAATAATAACTAACAAAACTACTTCGTCCTTAGAATTTAAAATATTTCGAAAACCGACTTACTCAGATACTGTAATTCCTGCACACTCCAACCATCCTGAAAACATAAAAATGGCTGCCTTTCACAGCCATATTCACAGACTATTAAATCCCAAAACCCCACTTTCCAAAGCAAATTATAATTTAGAATTAAATACCATTAAACAAATTGCCGTAAATAATGGTTATGATCCTGGTAGCATAGATAAACTTATATTCAGAAAGGAAAAGAAACGGATCTTAATCAAAATTTTAAAAAAATCAGAAAACGAAGAAATTAAACAATATCGTAGATTAAGCTACATAGGTAACAGCAGTCGAAGAATAAGTTATGATCTAAATCAATGCAATATAACTTCAGCATTTTATTACAATTACACAACTAAAAACATATTCGTTAACAATAAACTAAATTCCATAGACCAAAACGAACGAAGTGGAATCTACCAAAAAAATGTAACGATTGCAATGCATCATATATAGGTCAAACAGGCAGGACATTTAATATTAGGTTTAATGACCACATGAGTTCCTACAAAAATAAAAAATCAGATTCAAATCTAGCCAAACATTTGAATGAGTCTAACCATACTTGCTATAAAGAAAATCTACAAATTTTACATATTGTAGATAAAGGCCCGAAAATGGATTTCCTAGAAACTTCAAAAAGCCATCATGAAAGGCGCAAACATCTTAAACGACCAGGTAGATTTAATCCATTCCAACGTCTGCAAAATCTTAATGAGGAATTTCCTAAAATAATCCCTTCTCCCTCACTGCTGATAAAAAAGTGTATATAAACATGTAACATCTTTGTATTGTACATCACTCGTTCCTCCGCTGTCAAACAATGAACACATTTATTCCGACAACACCCAACGAAGCCCTCGCGGCAAAGTATTTCGACCCCGATTACTTGGACACCGTGGACGACAGCGTCCTCGTCCAAATGATGGATTACATAACGAAGCTAATGAAGAACCAAACCGCCAACGACAAACCCCAGGAAACCGCCGCCGAAAAGACAACTGATGCCGTCCCTGAAAAGACAAACGAAGCCGCCCCCGAGATGACTAACGAAACCGCCGCCGAAAAAAACAAACGAAGCCGCCCCCACAAAGACAACCGAAGCCGCCGCCGAAAAGAAAACCGAAGCCGCCTCCAAAAGAGCAACTATAGCCGCCCCACGGAGAAGAACCACACCGATGGACACACACAGCGCCACCGAAGCCACCCCCAAGCGTAAACCAAACCAAGAAGAAGAAGAAACCATCACCATCAACGACATGACCAAGCACATCAGGACCACCGGCCACTGGAGAACAACCACAGAAGATGAAACACAGAAGAAGCAACGAAGAAAACCGAGAACCACACCAAGACAACAGGACCCAACTGTAATCAAGTAAAGGCAACGAAACCCAAACCCAACGAAAGACAAAGAACAGACGACACAGACAAACAAACAGACTAAAAAAAAACAACGACAACCAAACTCCAAGACGGCGGGATAGCTGGGCGAAAGCTCAAAACCGCCAAATCAGCACAGGACAGATGATGTATTGTACATAATCTTCTGAAGAAGGCTACATTACTACAGGATACATTTGTGAAACTTATACCTAGTGTTTATTATTTATTATTATTTTAATAATGTTTCACCTAGTGCCTACAGCTGACTCTTTAAATTTTATTTTTTATTTAATTTATGTTAATACTATTTGGTCTCGTTTATATCGGCTTTAAATTCATTCTTTTGAAAAATTTGCCATCTTTTGAAAAAATTGCACGTCATATTGTACCTAATAAAAAGGGAAAAAAAGTTTTAGTATGTTCAGACAAAAAAAAAAACAAAATAAAATAATCATAGTTTTATTAAAATTATAATTTATAATACATAATACAAAAAAAATAGGTAAGAAGTATCTACTAACATTTATTATTAACAAGTACTATTAATAACTAATACTCCTATTAATGCGATGGTTGGGCTTGTTTTGTTGAAATAATCTTTGATATAATTACCTTCGTTAACGTCAAACGTAAGTCAGGCTCAAATTTTAATTGCGTCCTGAATTTATTTTTAATATACAACATGGCGGAAACCCCAGTTTCACACAAATATGATGTATAAAAAGGGCATTAAAAATTTGAATGCTTTGTCCAAAATAATTTCATATTCAGCTATTCTCTAAGGCTCTCTATCACTCAACTAAAATATCTATTCCGTAACTATACAACCAACCATACAATCCGGATAAAAATAAAGTGGAGCTAATATTTAACCCATCCCCTCCTTCTACTCCATGAGAGAAGAGGAAGGAAGAGAATAGTTTCTGATCTCTCTCTTGAATACGCCGTTGCCCATGCGCATGCGCAGTGCACCGCTTCTCTCACCGGACAGCGGCGGCATTGACAGTCGAAAGAATAAAGGTGTATTCTGAAATTGTTTTGAAAATTGATCTCATAGTTTTTGTTTTTAGCCAACTGATTTTGCCAACAAAATTTGTAATTTTTGAAAAATTCAAACTTAAAAAAATATTAAAATTCAGATAAACAAAAAATGCTTATTAGACATTTTTGTAAAATCAATATATAAATTTATTTATAAAAAACTTTCGACGAAGATAAAAAAATACAAGAGTTCTGAGTAGCCCCCGAGGGTTCTGAACAAATCACCTATACAACTTCTTTGTCCAACCAATATTAAAGAAGTTATAAGCAAAAACGAGGTGCTAAATTTTTAAAAATTACAAAATTCCAATTTTTTTTCCATGAGTTCTGTTAAGAGTTCTGGGTAGCCCCTCGAGAGATTTGAACAAATCTCTTATAATTTCTTTGTCCAACTAATATTAAAGAAGTTATAAGCAAAGAAAATATTTCTTTTTCATGAGTTCATTTAAGAGTTCTGAGTAATCCGCCGAGAGTTCTGAACAGATTACCTATTCAATTTCTTTGTCCAACCAATATTATTGAAATGCAACAATAAGCTCAAAAGTTATGTTGGTTGCGTTTTTTTTTAATTATTTATTTATTTATAGAGAATAGGAATGCATTTATTAAAAAAGTAGCCACGTACCGCCGTAGTCCGCAACATGCTCGTCATTTTGATGTAAGTCTGATGATTGGCAAGGAAATAGACTTTGAGCAAAACGTGTTCATAGTTTTCCAATAATTGGGGTTTTTAAGGTGTTTGGATCAAGATTTAGAAATAATCAATCGGCACCACCCTAGAAAACAACTTTGTTGTCGTAAGGAAATGTATTAGAATTAAAATTAGAATTGAATATTAAAAATTTTATTTATGCCCAAAAAAAAAAAATGGTGCTTACCCGTATACATTTTTGGTATAGATTCTCAATTCCATTTAATCACCGCATAAATAATTCAGACAGACGGAATGCACTCTTACAGACAGGTGAGCATAATTGAATCTGTCATTTCGAAAAGGGCATAAATAAGTCCATGAATTAAAACTTTTCAGAATCAACAAAAATATGTTTTTTGTTAAAAAAGTCATTGATGCTGAAGAAAATGAATATAGAGATTGTTAAATAAAAAACATACTCGCACTCTTTCGCACTGTACTTTTTTCGTATGGTATATGTAAAACGCTTCAATGAATAAAATGGTGTAAAAATGTGATATTTCAAAAAAGTGTGAGTCGTGCCCTTTTCGAAATGACCGGTTCAATTAATTGTCTTCACCTCAGGCAATAAACAAAACTGATTAGATAATAAATTAGACAATACATGAGTTGGGCAACTATCCGATACTGATAGAGAGCCTTAACCAAAAATTACACAAGCTGTCTTTTTTAAATTCATTTTTTAGACTTCCGCCACATGAAATTTAAATGTATTGGTATCTTTCTTCCATTGAAAATTGATTCAACACAATTTCCGAAACGGGTGAAAAAGGAACTAAAAAAAAATCAAGTTTTTACTACATATTCAGGAAAGTATGATCGGAAATTCTAAACAAGACCCACGCAATGTTATTCAATGTCTTTAATCAGCATTTTTTTTATTGTTAGTTCATTTTGGGAAATCTAATCTTTCTTCTAGTCTTCTAATATGGGTAATGCTTGTTTTTTCTTATATCCTTGATTATAAATTCAAGTTTAGTGATAGCTCTGCCTTTATTTTGTCAGGTATAGTAATAGGTGTTACATTTTGGCCTTGTTAACTGGAATTCATTACATTTAAGCAACCAAAAATGTCAGCCAAATATGCTAATCGTGCCAACCAGAGTTCATCACTAAACCAATGAGAGAGATCCACTTTGTATTCTGATAGGAAGATCTGCACTTCTGAACGAAGCTCAAAAAGTCGAGTTAGAACTTAGATGTAGAAGAAACTTATTGTGGTCGCTACCCATTTCATTTCACAAAATAGCAAAAAGTCTTGAACTAAGAGCTTTGGATTTAATAAAGATAATCTTTACTGATTGATCCAACACAGTCTAATTCCGCAAGCATTGATTTTGTGGCAAGCGCTTCACGATGTAGACTACAATGAGTAAACTTTACGCCTTGAGCAACTTCTTTAATTTTAGCACGAACGCCTTCATAACAACCTACCATTGAACGTGCTCCATCAGACCATCTACGCCCATGCAGTTTTTCCAATTGATATCATGTTGTGTCATAAATTCATTAAGTTTCTTGAAAAATTCATTTGCATTGGAATTGTTTGGAAGCAGTTCGCCGAATAAAAATTCTTCATGTATATATTGTTCTATTTCAAATCTTATATAAGCCATCAACTGCTCAAAATTGATTAAATTTGATGACTCATCTATTTGAATTGCAAAAAATCGGCTTTGTTTTATATTCTGAATTAGGTTTTCTTTTACCTCAGCTGCCATTTCACCAACTCTTCGAGAAACAGTGTTGTTTGGTAGGGAAACAACAATCAGTTTTGTTGCTGCTGCTTCGCCAAGAATTGATGTTACTAAATCTTTTGCTAGTATTAAAGTTTCATCAATAGTGTGAGGTTTTTCGGCAATTCTCAGACTAACTTAATAAGATGCTTCAAAAGCTTGTTTGTTAGTTGTAGCAAAAGATTGAACTGACGTTTTGATATTTTTCAACTCACTTCGACACTGTCTTTAAAAAAAATCAATAGGCTCTTTTAAATGCTTGTGTTTGTTGTTTAAACGACGTTTAAGAAGGGCCTTCATCGAGTTGGTAGAAAATGTTTCACAACACACAACACATTTTGGGCTCATTTTCCTCTCCACACCAAGTAAATCCATACGCCAAATACCTTTGTTTCTGTTTTAATTTTTCGGAATCTTCAGGGTGCGGCTTGGTACTGCTGCTACTAGGAGTGTCAGAGTTATTTGTTAGTTTCCTCTTAGAGTTTATTAACCATTTGTCCATTATTATAGATTAGGATGGGCTAAAAATGAATATGACGTTATAAAAAGACTTTATAATAGTTACTTATTTATCAGTGGCTAAACGTGGTTTTTGACATTAGACATGCACTTACTTAAAAAAATATATAACAATTTTAATATATTATATATTTTATATCAAAGCTTGTTTTGGTTGAATTTTACGTTTGTTGGATAAAATTATAGGCGTATCTATTTATTTTACGTAAAATTTTATGTAATTTCTAGTCAATTGCATGTTAGATAATTTCAAGTGCTTTTCATAAAAAAATCCTCATTATATCACCACACTGCTGGAAGAAAATGCATTGCTTACATGCACGCCTCGCCACTGTTATTTATAATTCAAATATGTATGAAACTTACAACTTACCTCGTAATTGATTTAAAAGTTATTGACAGTGAAAATTTATACAAAAGCACACATTTTCATAACCACAATCAAAACATTACGTGCATCGCGCCGTATAGAAACGAATTGGGAGGCGACTCATTGAATGTTATCATTGAGAAGTGGTGGGGCAGAAGACGGAACGAAGCTCGGAGATGCATCGCCGTAATTTAGTTTAAAATTACATTTTGAAAAATTACGCTCTACATAAGAAATTTCTTGAAATTTCTATTGTACCCCGTGCAACAACGTAATGTACCACCAGGGGTACATGTACCCCAGGTTGAGATCCTATGCAATTGAGAATCACAATTTTTATTTCAGGGGAAAATATCTGAAAACTTTCAATAACAACAAATTAGTCAACATTATATCTTGTTGCTTCATCTTTACTTTACTATCCGATTAAAACAGAGTAGAATAGAATTTAAAGGTAGTAATTTTGTCTACTGCGACCTTTGTAGATCTATTATACTTCCCCCTCTTTTTCTTTTCAATGATGTAGGTCCCATTTAGAGCACATATTTCAATTTTGATTCTTTTAGGAGTTGTTGGCTTTGAAGCAGGGTCAAAGATTTCAGTTTCTCTTCATTCAAGCAGTAGACGTCTTGAGGAAGTTATACTTGCTCTTGCAGATCAATATCCCACAGTTCATGGAAAGGTGCATAGGTGTTTATTTTGCAGAACTACGAAACCTGCAATCATCTTCCTCCAACGCTAGGGGTTTGAGATATTTTGTTTTGTGTCTGAAGTGTTCAATTAGGCAAGATTTCTGATTTCTTTAATTTTAGGCAATATAAACCTTTTCTGGTTTATTGGTTCCTAACATCATCATCATCAGCTTTGGCTCCAAACTCCATCATGGGTCTTGCCCTCCTCTAGAATTTTTTTTCATTTCAATCTATTCCGGGCCTTAGCTTTCCATCCGGACACCTTCATTGCTAATAGATTCTCCTGCACTTGGTCCAGATATCTTGTTTTTGGCCTGCCCCGTGTCCTTTTCCCTACTGGTCTTTGTCGTGTGATAAGTTTTGCTAGCTCTGAATCCTTCATTCGCTCGATATGTCCTATCCATCTTAATCTAGCAATTTTTATAGTACGAACTAGTACATGTGGATCGTATTTTTCGGAATGGAATAGTTTTTGTGGATGGAAGAGTTGAAAAGAATGGAATAGTTGCTAAAGGTGGAATAATTGATGAGGGTGAAATTGTTTAATGAATTTTGACATTTGTATATGAAAGAGTAATCAGAATTGCGAGCTGCGCGATTCTTGTAGAAAGCGCATCAGCTAAGGTTGTATGAGTTGCAAGATGTACAATTCCTACTGCACAGAATATTAACTAATAATTCATCCGTCTCAAATGATTTTAATGCTGTCAGGTGTGTAAAATAATATAATCAAACACTTTTGAGGTGTACTTAATCATATAATGTTACCAATTGTCTGAAATCAAAGTGACTTTAATTTAAGGAGTGATATTAGAAATGAAAAGTTCCCAACGTTCATAAAAAGGTTACTATATCTAACGATGTGATATTAGATACTAAGGTGTACAACATGGACAATAGAAAATCAGCTGTGGAGTAAAAAGTTACTGAAAATCTCACAAACTTTTATGACCTTTAAATTGATTAAGTAACCTTGATGTTGTCAACTTTGACGTTCAACATAACCAACATATTGTTTTAATCAAGTTGGTATCATGTGTTTTTGAGTTACCAACATACTCAAACATAATCTCACCAACTATTTGTTAAAGTTACATTGTTGTCCTTTTTTTCGTCAAAATTGCAAGCCTTACTTATTAACTTCACTTCGTCATATATAGTAACCTCCTTTTATGAAGGTTGGCAACTCTTGATTTCCAATATCACTCCTCCAATTATAGTAAGTTTGCTTTTAGACAATTAGCAACACTTAGCAAAATTATTATGTTACTAACAAATATTATGTTACTAAAAGTTTCACCAAAAAAAATAATAACCAATAAATTACTCAACTGACGTTAATGTCAACTTTGATTTAATTTTCATGTATTTCTTTATTTAAAAAATCCAGTGTCAAGGTTATCGGCCATGAAAATTCCAAAATGGTCAAATTGTTTCAATAGAAATATATATGATCTTAATAGATCTGAAAGAGTTTTTATTATATCTATTGCAGTTTTCGAGTTATATGAATCCATTAGTATCAGTTCCGGTTTGACTTCGAGGGATGCGTATGTGGTCTGGATTTCTATGGCGCTTTGCTAACCTAATAGCCTAACCTAGGTTAAACCAACATTTAGCTTTACATCTTTATCTTATTTTTGATCTCTTGGGTCGCGCTACCGCTTGTAGTTTGTCTTAATTTTTCGTTCGCTTTTCTTTCAGGCTAACAGACTTTGCCACTTTAGCTTATTGTAGATCAAGCTGTAAATGCATATCTGGTAGACTTTGAAGAGTTGGACAAAAAAATATATTTGCAAGTTTTCAATAAATATTTCTTTGTTAAAAACAATCCTGTGTCAAGGCTATCGACCACAAAGGTACGAAAACGTCAATTTAAATAGAAAAATCTATAATCTATATATATATCTGAAAAAAATTTCAAAATATCTGTTGCAGTTTTCAATTTATAGTTATTTGAATTTATTAATTTTTGTTATGTCCGAGTTTGAAGGTCTTAATTTATCTGCCGCTTAGCGGTGTGCAACCTAATCTAACCGGGCTTAAACCAACGGTCCTTGCAACACCGTCCTATATTGTATCGAAAGCTTGCGCTACCGCGCGTATGTTGTCTTAATTTATCTGTCCTGTTATTTTACCCGGTGTAAACCAACATTCCTTGCAACACTGTCCTATATTGGATCGAGAGTTCGCGCTTCCGCGCGTATGTTGTCAAGATTTAACTGCCCGCATCGAGGCGGGCAACCTAATCTAACCGGGGTTAAACCAAAGGACCTTGCCAAATTGTCCTATATTGGATCGAGAGTTCGCGCTGCCGCGCAACATACGCGATTTCTCCTGTAGAAGGCCCGTTCAGTTTTACAACAGAAAATGACAATTTCCCATTTCGACGCGCAAGACGAACGGAGTTTTTGAAGAAAAAGTAAAAAAATTAAAATGCACCTACAGCCGCCCCCTGCGGGGGCGGAACTTGGTTTGTCTTCTCACAGTCTTGATTTATCTCTCCGCTTCGCGGCGGGCAACCTAACCGGGGTTAAACAAATCTAACCGGGGTTAAACCGACGGTCCTTTTTCACATTGACCTATATTGAATCGAGAGTTCGCGCTTCCGCGCGTATGTTGTCTTGATTTATCTGTCCGCTTCGCGGCGGAAACCGAATCCAACCAGGGTTAAACCAAAGGTCCTTGCAACACTGTCCTATATTAGATCGAGAGTTCGCGCTGCTGCGCGTATGTTTTCTTGATTTATCTGCCCGCTTCGCGGCGGGCAACCTATTCTAACCGGTGTTAAACCAACTTTTTCACATTGACCTATATTTAATCGAGACTTCGCGCTGCCGCGCGTATTTTAAATACGCGTTGGTAAAACCAACGGTCCTTGCCACTTTGTCCTACATTGGACCGAGAGTTCGCGCTGCCGCGTGTATGTCATGATTTATTTTACTGCTTCGCGGCGGACAACCTAATCTAACCAAGGTAAAACCAACGGTCCTTGCCACATTGTCCTACATTGGACCGAGAGTTCGCGCTGCCGCGCGTATGTTGTCTTGATTTATCTTCTCGCTTCGCAACGGACAACCTAATCTAACCAAGGTAAAACCAACGGTTCTTGCCACTTTGTCCTACATTGGACCGAGAGTCCGCGCTGCCGCGCGCATGTTGTCTTGATTTATCTTCCAGCTTCGCGGCGGTCAACCTAATCTAACCAAGGTAAAACCAACGGTCCTTGCCATTTGGTCCTACATTGGACCGAAAGTTCGCGCTGCCGCGCGTATGTTGTCTTGATTTATATTCCCGCTTCGCGGCGGACAACCTAATCTAACCAAGGTAAAACCAACGGTCCTTGCTACTTTGTCCTACATTGGACCGAGAGTTCGCGCTGCCGCGCGTATGTTGTCTTGATTTATGTTCCCGCTTCGCGGCGGACAACCTAATCTAACCAAGGTAAAACCAACGGTCCTTGTCACTTTGTCCTACATTGGATCGAGAGTTCGCGCTGCCGCGCGTATGTTGTCTTGATTTATCTTCCCGCTTCGCGGCGGACAACCTAATCTAACCAAGGTAAAACCAACGGTCCTTGCCAATTTGTCGTACATTGGACCGAGAGTTCGCGCTGCCGCGCGTATGTTGTCTTGATTTATCTTCCAGCTTCGCGGCGGACAACCTAATCTAACCAAGGTAAAACAAACGGTCCTTGCCACTTTGTCCTACATTGGACCGAGAGTTCGCGCTGCCGCGCGTATGTTGTCTTGATTGATCTTCCCGCTTCGCGGCGGACAACCTAATCTAACCAAGGTAAAACCAACGGTCCTTGCCACTTTGTCCTACATTGGACCGAGAGTTCGCGCTGCCGCGCGTATGTTGTCTTGATTTATCTTCCCGCTTCGCGGCGGACAACCTAATCTAACCAAGGTAAAACCAATGGTAAAACCAAATGGTATCTTAAAATATAAAATTCAAAGAAAGACAAAATATAAAATAGTGCTAAATGCATGCAACTTCGGAGCCTTTGAAAAAAATATATATTTGTAAATTTTCAATAAGTATTTCTTTATTAGAAAAAATTACGTGTCCAGGCTATCGGCCACGAAGATACCAAAACGTCAATTTCAATAGAAAAATGTATAATCTATACAGATCTGAAAGAAATTTCAATATATCTCTTGCAGTTTTCATTTTATAGCTATTTGAATTTATTAATTTCTGTTATGATCGAGTTTGAGGGGCGACGGCCGCCGCCAGATAAAATATTTTGCAAAACTAACTGAAAGATATCATAGATTGGCTAATTCTCTACAAATGTGTGAAATTTTATTGTTCCACGTTGTGTGACACATACTAAAATCATTTTTTAAACAAATCCAGACATGTCAATCACGAATTCCGATCAAAACCGAATGCAAAAATTTCAAAATATTCAAAAATTGCGAAAAAAAATATTAATCCTTGAAGGATTTCAATGAAACTTGTAATGAATGTGGGTATCCACCAGAAGTAACTGCCGATAAATTTTGAACGCTCCCACTCCAATGGGGACGGCGTGAGGAATTATTTTTGCATCACAGCTTATTTGCAAATAACTCGTCAACGCCTCAAGGTGCAAAATTATAACCGGGATATCCGTATGTAAGACGTCGGTGTCTACAAAAAAGTATTTTTTGAAAATTTTGTAAAAACCTTCGGTTTGGTCGCAAAAGTAAAAAATATAAAATTAAAAAAATTTTAGAAGGGGTCCCTTCTCTGAATTTCGTCACTCAATTTACACGGGTTTTAAATGGGCTCTTCCGCCAAAACGGTTCGCACTGGAAAAATGAAAATGACACAACTTTTAGATGAAAATGTGCTCTATAAAATAGCGCTAAATGCATGTTTCTTAGACTTCGGAAAATTGAACAAAAAAATATATTTGCAAGTATTTCTTTATTAAAAAAATCCTGTGTCAAGGCAATCGACCACAAATATGTAAATTTCAATAGAAACATGTACAATTTATATTATAACTCTTGTAAACTATATAAAACTTAATGCGTTTGTTAACGAAAGTGCTCTCTATTTATCTGTGTTATAATTATTTAACACACATTTCTAAACGTTCGTCATGTCGTGCCTATCAGCCGCAAAAAGTTTGCATGCAGCACATTTCAATGGGTCTCAATGAGCACTATTCGATTTTAAAAAGAAAATCCGGATAAATTTCGAGATGGCTTTTCCTTCAGCCGTCAAGTGGTAGAACTGACCGTTTTTCAACAAAAACTCTCTTGTTATACCCGCTAGGAAGTCGAGGAATACACCTTTAAATTCCAAATTAAATGTGTAATTTTTAACTATTCTTGTAGAATACTCTTAATTCCCACCGTTTGAAAAATGGATTTTAAATCACTAGATGACCGAAAATCTTACATCGTCCCCCATGTAAAATTATCCGAATGACGAATCAGCCGCAGAAAATTCATGCAACATATTTTAATAGAACTTGATGAGTTGTATTCGAATTTGAATCGAAAATGTCAATAAATATTGAAATGGCTGTTCCTTCCTCAGTGAAATGGTAAAACTGACAGCTTTTCGCCAATAACTCTATTGATATACATTCGAGGAAGACGCGTGTTGAACCGTTGGAATCTAAATTCAATTCGAAAGCTCCAATTATTCTTAAAAAAAACTCGTAAATATCGCGGATTATAAAATAAATTTTGGAATTCAAATGTGAAGGGAAGCAACTGTTTCTGATGTAAAATGGTCTGAATTTTAAGAATCTGCTAAAAGAAAAGTGAAAAAACTTATTATTAAAAAAAACTTATATTAAAAGTGAAAAAATGCGAATTTTGACGTTGCTATGTGTTGCTAATCAAGAGCCAGAGTCGCCGAAATCTGCAATTTAGAGATTTCAAGATATCTCTTTGAATTTTATTTGAATTTCAACCTAACATTGAGCGAAAAATCTGAATTTTGATTTAAATTCTTTTCTTTAAGTTTATCTTTTCACAAGCACACGAATAATCATAAACGGATAAACTTCAACAATGACATTTCCACATAACCTGAGCGAAAATAGTGTCAGAATGATCAGCTGTAAGTGTAAATTGGCGATTCAGCGGCAAGCAATGGTCGTAGTATTTTTGACCTGGAGTGCGAAGCCGTTGATGGATTTGAGAAATTCAAACGCCATACTGTTGGCCTTTTCACCGGGCATGCACTAGTTGGACTGGAAATGTAAATTTTCTTTTAAGCGTTTCCGTTTGAAGAGGTGAAAAAAAAGTGACTTCGCGATTGGGGCCTGCGGAACGTCCCCTGAGGTGTAATGCGCCGAGACTGGTGTCGTTCGAAAGTAGACACGTGGGGCTATAATTCCTAAAAAGAGCAATACAATTCTAAAACATTTCACCGAATATTGAAGGTTTCAATTTGCTCAATTTTGAAAAATTCGTTTCGAGTTTGGACGGGCGTCGAGACCCCCAAATGCGATCGAGCGATGCATCGTTCCTATCGCCTTATAGACCCTTTCGTTCTATATTCAGAAACCACCACCGCGAGGCCCTGCTATTTAATTTAGCGAATCCCAGAGTATTCTCGCGTACTTCTGCAAAACATGTTTTTCAGGCCTCCCGGCGCCATCCGGCACGCAATCGCAATTAAACTCCAAAACAAACTTAAAGACACTATGCCGAATCGATTGGTGCCGGTCCGGTCCCGATCCGACTGTTGGGTATCCCGGGAGAGGGATCCCCGCAAATTAGGTGAAAGAAACATCGCGTTTTTTCGATTTTTGTGTTAAAATTGACCCAGAGTGGGAATAGGATGCCGAAGGTACCAGATTCTTCCAACGCCGGTTGCGGGTAAATATCTCGCATCAAACGAACCCGTTTGGAGACACGGCGCTCTTCAATCAAGAGAACGGCGTCCACAGATGTGATGAAAAAAACGTTTTTTTTTCGCTTACATTTTCCGCCGCACCGGGTCAACCGACGGTCGCGTACTTTTCCGCATGACGTCAAAAAACGAGAAATCGACGCGGCAAGAGAACGCAGTAAAAAAATCGAGCCGCGGACCAAAATTGCTCCTCAAAGGTAGCTCCTCTAGAAACGACCTCCTGTTTTTGGCACCTAGAGGACGCCATATGGGACTTGCGAGCGGCAGACGGACACGGGTCGAAGGCCTGTTCAGTTTTACTACAGAAAATGACCATTTCCCGTTTCGACGCCCAAGAGGAACGGAGTTTTTACGGAAAATGTGAAAAATTTAAACCTACAGCCGCCCCCTGCGGGGGCGGAACTTAGTAAGGCTCGTCAAAAAAACCTAATTTTTTGTTCAATTCATTGGAAAAAATTCAAGACGTAAACCGCATTTTTTGACAATTTTTCTTAATTTTCAAGAAATCTTGACTTTTGACCCCTTTCGAGTTCAGTGACGGTACCTTACTCGATTAGTATATTTCGACTAGTACATATTGATCGTTTGTTTTTATGTGAAATGGTGATGAAAATGGAATAGTTGTTATGGGTAAAATAGTTGTTTTAGGGTGGAATAGTAGAAGAGGGTGAAATAGTTGATGAGGATGAAATGATGTGGAGAATTTAGAGGTGCACGCCACTGGTGAAGATGAAGGAACCGTTTGGTGTTATTATCTGACAATTGCTCTGCCGCTTGGCGGTATGCAACCCAGTATGGAAAATTTTAAGGTGCACGCCACTGGCGTTTTCATCGTTACCGTTGGTACGTTACTATAGTTATTTGTAAATATACTGCCAGACTGTGCCAATGAAAGCGCTTTAGAAGCGTTGCTTAGCAATAGAGTTCATGACAAAATATGCCATTCAAAACCCGCTATGTTTTTAAATTTCACATAATACTAAGCAAATGGATAGAGTCTTTTAATATTTCGATAAAAAAGGTATTGTGCTATTGAGCCTTGAACTTTTTAATCTTGATTTATCTGATCAAGACCTCATACTACGCGCGGCGCTGCCGCGCGTGGTATGTAATCTTGATTTATCTTCCCGCTTCGCGGCCGACAAACTAATCTAACCAAGGTAAAACCAACGGTCCTTGCCACTTTGTCCTACATTGGACCGAGAGTCCGCGCTACCGCGCGTATGTTGTCTTGATTTATCTTCCCGCTTCGCGGCGGACAACCTAATCTAACCAAGGTAAAACCAACGCTCCTTGCCACTTTGTCCTACATTGGACCGAGAGTTCGCGCTGAAGCGCGTATGTTGTCTTGATTTATCTTCCCGCTTCGCGGCGGACAACCTAATCTAACCAAGGTAAAACCAACAATCCTTGCCACTTTGTCCTACATTGGAACGAGAGTTCGCGCTGCCGCGAGTATGTTGTCTTGATTTATCTTCAAGCTTCGCGGCGGACAATTTAAACTAACCAAGGTAAAACGAACGGTCCTTGCCACTTTATCCTACATTGGACCGATAGTTCGCGCTGCCGCGCGTATGTTGTCTTGATTTATCTTCCCGCTTCGCGGCGGACAACCTAATCTAACCAAGTTAAAACCAACAGTCCTTGCCACTTTGTCCCACATTGGACCGAGAGTTCGCGCTGCCGCGCGTATGTTGTCTTGATATATCTTCCCGCTTCGCGGCGGACAACCTAATCTAACCAAGGTAAAACCAACGGTATTTGCCACTTTGTCCTACATTGGACCGAGAGTCCGCGCTGCCGCGCGTATGATGTCTTGATTTATCTTCCCGCTTCGCGGCGGACAACCTAATCTAACCAAGGTAAAACCAACGGTCTTTGCCACTTTGTCCTACATTGGACCGAGAGTTCGCGCTGCCGCGCGTAAGTTGTCTTGACTTATATTCCCGCTTCGCGGCGGACAACCTAATCTAACCAAGGTAAAACCAACGGTCCTTGCCACTTTGTCCTACATTGGACCGAGAGTTCGCGCTGAAGCGCGTATGTTGTCTTGATTTATCTTCCCGCTTCGCGGCGGACAACCTAATCTAACCAAGGTAAAACCAACAGTCCTTGCCACTTTGTCCTACATTGGAACGAGAGTTCGCGCTGCCGCGAGTATGTTGTCTTGATTTATCTTCAAGCTTCGCGGCGGACAATTTAATCTAACCAAGGTAAAACCAACGGTCCTTGCCACTTTGTCCTACATTGGACCGAGAGTTCGCGCTGCCGCGCGTATGTTGTCTTGATTTATCTTCCCGCTTCGCGGCGGACAACCTAATCTAACGAAGGTAAAACCAACAGTCCTTGCCACTTTGTCCTACATTGGACCGAGAGTTCGCGCTGCCGCGCGTATGTTGTCTTGATATATCTTCCCGCTTCGCGGCGGACAACCTAATCTAACCAATGTAAAACCAACGGTATTTGCCACTTTGTCCTTCGCGGCGGACAACCTAATCTAACCAAGGTAAAACCAACGGTCCTTGCCACTTTGTCCTACTTTGGACCGAGAGTTCGCGCTGCCGCGCGTATGTTGTCTTGATTTATCTTCCCGCTTCGCGGCGGACAACCTAATCTAACCAAGGTAAAACCAACGGTCTTTGCAACTTTGTCCTACATTGGACCGAGAGTTCGCGCTGCCGCGCGTAAGTTGTCTTGATTTATCTTCCCGCTTCGCGGCGGACAACCTAATCTAACCAAGGTAAAACCAACGGTCCTTGCCACTTTGTCCTACATTGGACCGAGAATTCGCGCTGCCGCGCGTATGTTGTCTTGATTCATCTTCCCGCTTCGCGGCGGACAACCTAATCTAACCAAGGTAAAACCAACAGTCCTTGCCACTTTGTCCTACATTGGACCGAGAGTTCGCGCTGCCGCGCGTATGTTGTCTTGATTTATCTTCCCGCTTCGCGGCGGACAACCTAATCTAACCAAGGTAAAACCAACAGTCCTTGCCACTTTGTCCTACATTGGACCGAGAGTTCGCGCTGCCGAGCGTATGTAGTCTTGATTTATCTTCCCGCTTCGCGGCGGACAACCTAATCTAATTAAGTTAAAACCAACGGTCTTTGCCACTTTGTCCTACATTGGACCGAGAGTTTGCGCTGCAGCGCGTATGTCGTCTTGATTTATCTTCCCGCTTCGCGGCGGACAACCTAATCTAACCGAGGTAAAACCAACAGTCCTTGCCACTTTGTCCTACATTGGACCGAGAGTTCGCGCTGTCGCGCGTGTATTGTCTTGATATATCTGCCCGCTTCGTGGCGGACAACCTAATCTAACCAAGGTAAAACCAACGGTCCTTGCCACTTTGTCCTACATTGGACCAACAGTTCGCGCTGCCGCGCGTATGTTGTTTTAATTTATCTTCCCGCTTCGCGGCGGACAATCTAATCTAACCAAGTTAAAACCAACGTTCCTTGCCACTTTGTCCTACATTGGACCGAGAGTTCGCGCTGCCGCGCGTATGTTGTCTTGATTCTATCTTAATCTAACCAAGGTTTGATCTTAATCTAACCAAGGTAAAACCAACAGTCCTTGCCACTTTGTCCTACATTGGACCGAGAGTTCGCGCTGCCGCGCGTATGTTGTCTTGATTTATCTTCCCGCTTCGCGGCGGACAACCTAATCTAACCAAGGTAAAACAAACGGTCCTTGCCACTTTGTCCTTCTTTGGACCGAGAGTCCGCGCTGCCGCGCGTATGTTGTCTTGATTTATCTTCCCGCTTCGCGGCAGACAACCTAATCTAACCAAGGTAAAACCAACGGTCCTTGCCACTTTGTCATAGATTGGACCGAGAGTTCTCGCTGCCGCGCGTATGTTGTCTTGATTTATCTTCCCGCTTCGCGGCAGACAACCTAATCTAACCAAGGTAAAACCAACGGTCCTTGCCACTTTGTCCTACATTGGACCGAGTGTTCGCGCTGCCGCGCGTATGTTATCTTGATTTATATTCCCGCTTCGCGGCGGACAACCTAATCTAACCAAGGTAAAACCAACGGTCCTTGCCACTTTGTCCTACATTGGACCGAGAGTTCGCGCTGCCGCGCGTATGTTGTCTTGATTTATCTTCCCGCTTCGCGGCGGACAACCTAATCTAACCAAGGTAAATCCAACGGTCCTTGCCACTTTGTCCTACATTGGACCGAGTGTTCGCGCTGCCGCGCGTATGTTATCTTGATTTATCTTCCCGCTTCGCGGCGGACAACCTAATCTAACCAAGGTAAAACCAACGGTCCTTGCCACTTTGTCCTACATTGGACCGAGAATTCGCGCTGCCGCGCGTATGTTGTCTTGATTTATCTTCCCGCTTCGCGGCGGACAACCTAATCTAACCAAGGTAAAACGAACGGTCCTTGCCACTTTGTCCTATATTGGACCGAGTGTTCGCGCTGATGCGCGTATGTTCTTGATTTATCTGCCCGCTTCGCGGCGGGCAACCTAATCTAACTGGGGTTAAACCAAGAGTCTAATAAGTTTCAACTTGTCAAATAAATTCTTCGTACTAACCTTAAATTATGCGTTATGTTTCGTTTATCCTTAAATAGATTTGTAAAATAATAATATACTTGTTATATGAATTCGTCATCGTCACCTTAAATAATAATGCGTATCCAACGATTTACAGGCCACTGGAGGTTTAATGTCAATTTCCGTTGGAAAACCCACCAATGCGCATGTGCAGAATGCGTACGGTGGATTGCCTACATGTCATCTGAAGTGATGTTTTATAGTACATTTTAACCGAATTTTGAATAGATCTGTTACAATATTCGAATGATAGCTATTTACGGCTTACCTTATGTTTAGCATCGACTTTAATTAGCCGGTCCCATAGAATATTTTGCAAAATTAACACAGACAATTCATAGAATGATCCTTTCTATACAAATGTGTTGAATTCCATTGTTCTACGTGGTGTGGAAATCCTTAATAGGCAGTGGCCATCAACAGATAAAATATATTGCAAAATTATAAAAGGAATTTCATAGACTGATGAATTCTCTCCAAATGTATTCAATTTTACTCTACCAGATATTCATTTGTTGAATTTCTTTTGGATTTAAATGAAAAATGCAGCCGGAACCTTGGAAAACAGATTCCTTAACAAAACTGATTTCTTCTGAAATGTTAAACTGAATAGAAAACTGAACAATCTATATAGAACTGAAAGAATTTTGGATAGATCTGTTACGGTTTTCAAATGATAGCTATTTACGGCTTACCTGATGTTTAGCATCGACTTTAATTAGCCGGTCCCATAGAATATTTTACAAAATTAATACAGACAATTCATAGAATGATCCTTTCTATACAAACGTGTTGAATTCCATTGTTCTACGTAGTGTGGAAATTCTTAAAAGGCAGTGGCCATCGACAGGTAAAATATATTGCAAAATTATTAAAGGAATTTCATAGACTGATGAATTCTCTATAAATGTATTCAATTTTACTCTACCAGATATTCATTTGTTGAATTTGTTTTGGATTTAAATGAAAAATGCAGTCGGAACCTTGGAAAACAGATTTCTTAACAAAACTGATTTCTTCTGAAATGTTAAACTTTATAGAAAACTGAACAATCTATATAGAACTGAAAGAATTTTGAATAGATCTGTTACAGTTTTCGAATGAAAGTTATTTGCGGCTTACTTTATGTTTAGCATCGACTTTAATTAGCCGGTCCCATAGAATATTTTGCAAAATTAACACAGACAATTCATAGAATGATGCTTTCTCTACAAATGTGTTAAATACCATTGTTCTACAACAAAAAATAACAATCCATATAGAACTGAAAGAATTTTGTATAGATCTATTACGGTTTTCAAATGATAGCTATTTGCGGCTTACCTTATGTTTACCATCGAGTTTAATTAGCCGGTCCCATACAATATTTTGTAAAATTAACACAGACAATTCATAGAATGATGATTTCTCTACAAACGTGTTGAATTCCATTGTTCTACGTAGTGTGGAAATACTTAAAAGGTAGTGGCCATCGACAGGTAAAATATATTGCAAAATAATAAAAGGAATTTCATAGACTGATGAATTCTCTCCAAATGTATCCAATTTTACTCTACCAGATATTCATCTGTTGAATTTCTTTTGGATTTAAATGAAAAATGCAGCCGGAACCTTGGAAAACAGATTCCTTTATAAAACTGGTTCCTTCTGAAATGTTAAACTTAATAGAAAACTGAACAATCTATATAGAACTTGAAAGAATTATGAATAGATCTCTTACAGTTTTCAAACGATTGCTATTTGCGGCTTACCTGATGTAGAGTATCGACTTTAATTAGCTGATCCCATAGAATATCCAATAGAAAATTTTGCAAAATTACCACAGACAATTCATAGAATGGTCCTTTCTCTACAAATGTGTTGTTGAAAAAAGGGAAAAATGAGGCCCTTTCTTGAAATAAATCCTGAAAAAAAAAACATAATTATTTCAAGCAAATTCGAAAATGTATCTATGCATACCTAATTTATGTTTAATAATCTGTAATTTATATATTTGTAATATATTTAGAATATCTGAAAAAATACACAACAAATATTTAACAATGATAGCTAAAAAAAGATCAGAAAATTTGTAAAACACAATTTAATGTAAATATATTTCTCGCTTGTAAATATTTAAAACAAATCTTAATATTCAATTATCGTTTATAATTAGAAACATAAAAATGTACGGAAAGATGCTTACCTGTCAAAATTTATCTCAGGAATGAAAATAACCGTTGGAAACAATTGCTCAAAAAATTCCTGAAAAAAACTACCAACTTAAACCTGCAATCATCTTCCTCCAACGCTAGGGGTTTGAGATATTTTGTTTTGTGTCTGAAGTGTTCCATTAGGCAAGATTTCTGATTTCTTTAATTTTAGGCAATATAAACCTTTTCTGGTTTATTGGTTCCTAACATCATCATCATCAGCTTTGGCTCCAAACTCCATTATGGGTCTTGCCCTCCTCTAGAATTTTTTTTCATTCCAATCTATTCCGGGCCTTAGCTTTCCATCCGGACACCTTCCTTGCTAATAGATTCTCCTGCACTTGGTCCAGATATCTTGTTTTTGGCCTGCCCCGTGTCCTTTTCCCTACTGGTCTTTGTCGTGTGATAAGTTTTGCTAGCTCTGAATCCTTCATTCGCTCGATATGTCCTATCCATCTTAATCTAGCAATTTTTATAGTACGAACTACATCCGTGTGTTCGTAAAGGTGGTACAGCTCATGGTTGTATCGCCGTCTCCATTCTCCGTTTTCCTGTACGCCTTTATATATGTGTCTCAGAATCTTTCTTTCGAAACATCCCAAGATTCTTTCTTCCTCCTTGGTTAGGGTCCAGGTTTCGGCTGTGTATATCAGTACAGGTCTTATTAGGCTCCTACAGATTTGACATTTGGTTCTTCTGGATATAGTCTCGGATTTTATGTGTCGCATTAGTCCATACTATGCTCTATTTGCAAGGTATAATCTTCTTTTTATCTCTTTGTTGCAGCTGTTAGTGTTCGCAATTTGGGAGCCCAGGTATATGAATTCCGATACGCCTTCGATGTTACGTGTCCCGATAGTTACGTTTTGTACTTGTGCATCCCGCGTAGAAACAACATGTATTATGTTTTATCTGTGTTTATTACTGGACCCATTCTTTTTCCTGCTGCTTCAATGGCCGTGAATGCTTGGATCATCCTATTTTTGAGTTAGTTAATATATCTATATCGCCTGCGTATGCCAGATTCATGCCACTTACTCCAGATTCCCTGATTACTTTTCAAGGGCGATGTTACATAAGATGCACGATAGAGCGTCTCCTTGTCGTAATCCGGTGTGTGTAGTAAAAGATACACTATTATGGATCCTATCTCTGTTTTCCACTCTTGAAATAGTAACCTTCGTAAGAAGTACCAGATGTTGTGGTATGCCTAGTTCAATCATTGCTTCGAATAGTGCTTTTCGATTGACAGCGTCATACGCACTTCTGAAGTCAACAAATAGATGGTGCGTGTCAACGTTATATTCCCGAGTCTTTTCTAGGATCTGCCGAAGTGTAAATATCTGGTCTATTGTGGACCTATTTTGACAGAAGCCGCACTGGTAGTTGGCGATCTCCTTCTCTGCATAAGGTCGGATGCTGTCGAATAAGATATTGGCCAGTACTTTGTAGGCAGTATTGAGGAGAGTTGTGCCTCTGTAATTGTTGCAGTCTAGTTGGTCACCTTTTTTATGTATAGGAATGATTATGCCCGTGTTCCATTCGTCTTGTACTGTTCTTGTTAACAAATTTCCGCTATAAGTTCTTGGATGCGTGTGGCTAGTTCTTTTTATTAGTTCCTAACATCCAAGCCGATTCGAGCGACGAATCCTCAGCATACCACATAGAGCAAAATGCTATCAAGTGGTATACGGATGGTTCGAAGACAAATGAAGGTACTGGTGCAGGAGTGTTCGGACCTCGTACCAAGTACTTCGAATCTCTGGGAACATCCCCAGGTATCTTCCAAGCAGAGGTACACGCAATCGAAAGATGTGCACAGTGTAACCTCGTCAGGAATTATCGCAAAAAATAAATTGCTATCCTGCCAGACAGCCAAGATTAGCTCATACACCATCGGATCCAAACTGGTATTATTGCGAAGCGTGTTACTGTATGGATGCGAGGTCTGGGGAACGAAAGAGGAAGACAAGATCGAAAGGGTGCAGCTAAAGTTTTATAAGAAAGTGTTGAAACTTGATAGGTCGACGCCTGGTCACATTGTGCTTCAGGAAGTGAGTGCTTGTAAGGTGGCGGTAATAGCTGCGGAAAGAGTGATAAAGTTCGAGTATAGGGTGGATGGGTTAGGAGATGAAAGGATAATAAAGGAAATCTTTCGAGTAGTGAATAAAGAGGGGTTAAGTGGTAGAAGAGAGAGCGGTTGGGGGTTGAATAAAAGGAAACTGTATGAGAGAGGTGGGTTATCATCCGAGGGGTTGAAAACGGAAAAAAGTGCGGGTGCTCAGTGGAAACGGATGCTAAAAGAGAGGTTATTAGAAGTGGACTTCCAAGAGCGCCAATCGAAAATAGAGGCTAGTAAATATCACCAAGGCTACAGTCAGATACAAGTGCACGGCCGTATTCCTGGTTATTTGAGGACAAGTAAAGGGTCAGACGACCAGTCAGTGTTGGCGAGATTTAGGTGCGGCAATGAAGAGCGTGGAAGGAGACATTGGATGAAGGAGGAAAGTAGAAGGTGTTTGGTGTGTGGGTTGAAGGAAGATATGTGGAGTCATTGGTTGGAAGAATGCACGATGGCGGAGTGGAATGACTAGGAGAGAAGGCGAGGAAAGGGAAACTGTCGTTTTTACACAGAGTGAAAACATGGAAAGAGCGGATGCGACGGGGTAGTTTTTTGAGTGTTAGTTTTTTTTTTTTTTGTGAGCTTATGTCCGATGTACAGGTGTTGAAGTATAGGTTTATAGGGTGGTAAATTTCTTTTTTCTTTTTAATGGGGTTTTAGTTTCACAACTTTTTTATTATTTTTTATTGTTTTATTTTGTATGTATATTTTGTATGGAAATTATTTTAATTATGCCAATAAAGGTTATTATTATTATTATTAACTGGTATGGGACTGTGTGGGGAAGCTAAACAAGCTTGGCAGAGATAATAATGTAACGCTATACTGGGTACCAGGACACACTGGTATAGACGGAAACGAAGAAGCCGATCACCTAGCAAACAAGGAATCCAGTAGCCCCTTTATAGGCCCGGAACCCTTTTGCGGCGTGAGTGTGAACACCATCCACAAAAGTTTAGATGAAGAAACAAGCGAACAATGGATGAAAACCTGGAAAGAACTTCCAGGGCTAAGGCAGTCCAAAGTGATGCTGGGATCTTTTAACCAGAAGAGAACAAAAGCTTGCCTGAAATTAAGCGGGACACTGCAGACTTAGGAAACTTCTCAATGCCCTAGGCCTAGAAGAGGATAACGGATGCAGATTCTGTGGCTCAGCAGAGGAAACCCCCATACATCTGCTCAAAGACTGTGGATCACTACTCCGCAAGAGGCAGATGTACCTCTGGGCTCACTGCTTGAACACAGAGGAGCTGCAGGCCTTGAATCCCACCCAGATCCTGAAATTCCTAGAGGAATCAGGATTGGAGGAGGCGCTCTAAATGGGTAAGTACAACAACGCTTGGAGGAGTAGGGTAGGGTACAATGGATCTATAAAGGTCATAGTACAAGTCGTCACCACCATATCTACAATCTACAATCTAGTTCCTAACATTAATTTTAATTGTTTGGGCAATGGAAGCCCAAAATGCATAAAACGGTTAACTCCTTATAAAGTTATTTGTTGATCCATTAATTGCTAGGTTGTCGGCTTCGTCATTGTACTCTATACCAACGTATCTTGATAAACTATAAATCTAAATTCTTTCTTTAGCTAAAAATATTTTATTTAAAATGTTTATAAATTCTACAGTAATCAATTAAGCATCAATCTTTAAGTAATATGAAATCATTTCCAAAAAAATGAATATGGAATAAATGGAATAATCAAACATCATCATCACTGGCGAAACAGCCCGTTGTGAGCCTTTATCTCCTCTTTCAGACTTTGCCATCGAAATCTAATCCGTAACTGTTTTAGTTGATTTTATCTTCCCACCGGAGTTTCGGCTTCCCTGGTGTTCTTCGCCTTTCCGGTTTGCCACTTAACAGTCATTCCCTCTGTACCCTCTTAATGATTTTATTTTTATGTACCTACTGTTTTATGTTGCGTTCTGGGTACAGGTCGTATAGCTCACGGTTGTAACGGATGCGGTATATATCTCCTTCTTGGACTGCTTCATTGACCCTTAATATAACTTTCCTTTTCGAAAACGAGTAGCGCGTCCTGCTCTTTTTTGCTCATTGATCAGGTTTCCGATGCATACATCAAGACGGCTTTTTATATTAGAACCTTGGTTCTGCGGCTTAGGAGGCTCGATCGCAGAGCTCTTTGTAATACTATAATATTATATTCTTATTCGTATCTCGATAGTGCGGTCATTTTTGACATTTACTTGGGATCCCAAATAGACAAAACTCTCGACATTCTAGACATCTAGACAAAGGAGTGCAGGCCTATGGATAACGCCTATGAGTCTTATCTCTGGTGCTGCATTTGAGGTTCTTGTTACATGCATATATTTAGTTTTATGGGTGTTAATCTTTAATCGCATTGTGTTCGCCCCACTTTTTGTGAGTTTGGTAAATGTTTCCATCATTTCGATATCATCTTCCCACGATATTTGGCATACCCGAGCTATATTAAACAGCAAATATTAGAGCGTATCACCTTGGCGTAGGCCATTATCAGTTATAAAGGGTGTGAATATGTCAGTTTGAAATTTAATACAGCATCGAGTGTCGTATCGTAAGTCGAGTTATGCTTATTAGGTTCTCAGTAATTCCAAGCGCGCCCATAGCAGCATATAATTCGGGTCTAGTAACTAAGTCATCAACGGGTTTCCACATTGGACTCCAAGGTTTTTTCTAGGAGTTACGTAGGCAGAAGATCTGGTCTGTTCTTGATATATCCGGGCGGAATCCACACTGGTATAGTCCAAGTGCCGCCTCTATATAGAGTTGGAGTCTAGTAACGTTATACCCTATAATTAACCTTTCTTATGAAGTGGACATATGACTCTTAGCTGCAATTCCTCTTGGATAATTTTCTCACCACCAGCTTATGAAAGAACTGCTGTAGCTCAGGAGTACCATATTTGAGCAGCTCGCTTGCTATATAATCTTCCCCCGGTGACCCCCGGTTTTTATGCTTTACTTGGAGCTTATACTTTTACTTTCTTCTTCTTCTTTCGAACAGGCCTACTTTGGATCACGCTTATTCAACTGTTGGGCTTTGACCTTTGCCCAGTATTGTCGCATCTTCTGCCGGTGTAATTCCTTTCTATCTTATGTCCAGGGCGTACCTTTCCTTCGAGGTTTTTGAAAATCTTTTGAAATCTGAAATCCACGGACTTCCTTCAAGGTGCGTCTCACAGACTGTTTTTGAGATTTGTTATTCCCACTTCTTTAATATCCTTCTCGATCTCTGTCAACCAAGTGGTACGAAGCTTCTTGTTTTGCCAGAAGGTAAACAGACGGTTGGTTAGTCGGTTTAGAGGCAATATTGCAACGTGGCCATAGAAAGCTACCCTTCTTTTCCTTGCACAGTCAGAGAGCAATATGTTTGTAGAGATCAGATGTTATGCCGCCTTCGGAATTCCCCATCTTCCTTTACCGGACCTAGGATCTTCCTGAGGATTCTCCTCTCTTTGATTTCCAATTTCTCTATTAGACTCCTTCGGCTCAAGGAAAGACACTCCATGGCATACAGGGCTTCTGTTCGTAAGACTGATGTTTAGTGCTTAAGTTTCAGGTTGCGTGACAGGCATTTCTTATTGTAAGTGTTCTTAGTCAGCCGATAGGCTAGTTGTACCTTGTTGACCTTTCGATAATGATGCTCTTTCTGATAAGTTGGGTTCAATCCATTCGCCGAGATACTTATTTCTCAGTCCTATTGATGTTTCCCTGTTCTAGTAACATCTCTCTGTTTGCTTCTCTGATGTTGGTGAAGAATTATGTTTTCTACAGCGACACTTGAAGACCCACTTTGGCAGCCTATTTTCTGAGGCAGTTTACCTGCATTGTTGCCATCTCAAGAGAATCAGCAAACAGTGCCATGTCATCTGCAAAGGCCAGGCAATCTACAACCAGTCCATCGTTCTTACGTCCCAGGTAGATACCACTCTGAGCACCCAAATTGTTCAGTTCCTTGCGCCATTCTCTCATAACCTTTTCAAGAACACAGTTGAAGAGAAGTGGGGAAAGTCCATCTCCTTGTCTCACTCCAGTTTTTATTTCGAAGCTTTCTGAAATCTCGCCTCCAAATTTAACCTTGGAATGGGTGTTGGTCAAATTTTCAAGGATGAGTCTGCGGGTTTTGTTGTCTAGTGCTAGTTCCTGGAGTACCTTGTTAAGCGTTTCTCTATCAATGGAATCGTAGGCCTTCCTAAAATCAACAAAGGTGACGACCACCTTGCGGTTTCTCATCTTGGAGTATGCAAGTAAAATTTTAAGATTGAGGATCTGTTCAACACAGGATCGGGTCTTCCTGAAGCCCCCCTGGTATTCTCCCAGTTGACTATTCAACTGATTTTCTGCCCTTGTTCGTAACGCCTTCGAGAGAATCTTGTATGTTACCGGGACGAGAGATTCCACGGCACTTTCAGATCAGTAAAATCTCCCTTTTTGTGAAGCGGATGGATCAGAGCAGATTTCCAATCGGATGGTAATTTTTCTGTTTCTCAGATGTCCTGGATGATCTCGGTTAGCTTGCGCACAGCATTGTTTCCAGCACCTTTCCACAGTTCAGCAACGATAGAGTCCTCTTCCAACTTCTTCCAATGAAGGGGGAAGCGAGTCCGGGTTTGGTGTGTTTTTTTTATAGTCGAAGTCTTCGCTGGGTGGGTGACAGTCGAGTAAATTTTTAAAGTACTGAGCCAAAAGGTGGCAGTTGTTCTTGTAGTTATAAGCCAGTTTGCCTTGTGAGTCTCTGTAGTGGAGGCTGGGCGGAGCCTGCTTAAAGGTTGTAAAGAAATCACTGGAATTATTCTTAGCTTTTACTTTCATTAATAAATTAATATTTTATCAACTTATAATTAATGTAATATAACTAGATATGTTTCAATGAGTTCAGGTTTGTTTGAAATAACCTTATTTAACGACACACCTGGTTAACGACTGCTCGGACCAACGACCAGTTATCGATTTTCTGTAGCAATCTCTTCGCAAACTTACCATGTATCACCCTTGAATGCCGCTTGGCAACATATGTATTTTCTGGCTCTACATTCACTGCAGGAACGTTTGGATGCTTTTTACGCATTGTGGACAAAATACATCAAACCGCTCACATGTAATTGTATACGGTGAGCGCCATTCATGCGTCGTAGATTTTTTAAAATATTGCGCTACTATTGGTATCCATTTACATACAGTGTGATAATCCAAATACTGATTCGCGTTGTTTTCATTAGAAGCCGTAACACGACAATTATTACCGTCATACCAGCAGTTACGTTTTCGCGGAAGTACAGACATACATGGAGAGCACCTGAATCTCGAAACTCCATACCAGTTCCTTTCTGAAGAGTTGATAAATATTATTGTCTCTCAATCAAATTTATAGTGTTCAAACACAACCCGATAAGCCCTTGGATATCACAGTTTGTGACATAAAACAATACATAGAAATCCTACTGTATATGTCACTGGTGAATATGCTCAATACAAGATCTTTTTGGACAAACTAGAATTTCAGCCAATAAAGAACACAATCTACTTGAAAAAGTATGAAAAGATAAGACAATTTCTTCATTTTCAAATTTTCAAATTATTGCTAGAAATGAAGTGGGTCATGACACATTGTTCAAAATTAGACCTCTACATCACCATTTGCTGGTAAGATCACCTTACCAGCGAATTCAATAAAATACCCCTTGAGAATTGATGTCTTTCAAATCTTTCAATTGATGAGCAAATGTGCTCGACAAAGTCAGACATTACATGAAACAATATATGCCCATGAAACCCCATAAGTGGGGATTCAAATTGTTTGTTGTGTCTGAAAACATCTGGGAACATCTGGGTTCGCGTACAATTTTGAAATATACAGTGTCCAGGAAAATGAGACGACTCATCCTGCAGATGAGCCTGATCTGGATGTTGTCATCAAATATTGTCCTCCGGCTATCGCGAATTATACCTAAAAATGAAAACTAAAGATTATACCATGATAACTATTATACCGCTCTACCACTGATGATTCATTTAGCTAAGGAAGTCATTTGGCATAATTCGACGAAGTAGGTTACCCAATTGTAAACTTCCTACAGAAGCACACATTAAGCATGAAGATCGTGGTACTAGTTACCAATTCGTTGCCACGATAGATGGAATAGATGTGTATTCCCTAATATGGAAAGATAAAAAATATGTAAATCTGATATCGTCATTTGCCGGAACACATCCGAAGCTATGGTAAAGATATATGATCTTTAACATAAAAATGTGAAATGTGAATAGTTGATGTGACTAAACTGTTGATGTGACATACCCATTTGTAATACAAGAATACAACCATATGGGAGGTATCGATCTCCTGTATATGACACTTTTTATCATTTGCTTGATCTAACACTAGTGAATTCTTGGTTAGCGTACAAGTGAGTACATAAACAAAAAGGAACTAAATATTCTAAGATTGTTGAGCTTGTTAAATTCAGAGCTGAAGTAGCCTATTGCCTAACAAAGATAAACATACCTGTAACCTCGAAAAGGGGTTGACCAAGTTCCAACTCTGTAGAACAAGAACTGCAGGCGAAGAAGAGGAAATGTCCTACACAACATGTACCACCTCAAGATGTAAGACAAACCAATTTGGACATTAGCCAATACATGAAGATACCAAAATACGATATAAACTTTCTACTTGCAAAGGATTCATTTGTTTTAAATGTGGAGTCGGACTTTGTTTGAATAAAACAAACAACTGTTTCAAGAATTTTCTCGTGAAATAACGTATTACAGGTATTATACGTATTACAGAGTAACAGAGGTAGCAGGGTAACATATGATATGATACAGGGTAACATATGATAATTTTGTAATCAAAAATATTTCCACAAAGATGTGATTTTTTTCCTTATTTTTCCCTTAATATACACGCTTTTTTTAGTAATACATATTTCATAAATAGAAACTGTAAAAAAATGTCTAATTCACTTAATTATTTTGTAATTAGATATAGATATTTTTGTTGTGTAATTAGTTTTGTAAATCCTAATTCAAAATGAATATAAAGGAATTGTATTATTCACACTTATAGACCAATTCGCTTAACGATCTTGTCAATGTGACCAAAGTGAGGAGTACATTTAATAGATTCTTTACAGCTTAACCTGTTAACCGGGGTTAAATTTTGTTAAATTCATTGCAAATTGCTTTATCGAAAAAAATGCTTTTGTTGATTTTGAAAAAATATTTTATGATATATTTAGAAAATATTTAAATCAAGTATCTATTTCCAATTTACAAAGAATTAATTAAACAAATTTAAATAAATATTTCGTATTTATGTTATTTTTTTGTAAACATTTCTCGTATGACGAAATATTTCATCATACCCAGTTAACAGGTTAATGGACAAGATCTAATTAAACAGACCAATCAAAATGTTTAAGGATTCAATAATACACAGTACCAAAGAAATAATTATAATTAATTTAAATTAAGTTTGTTTTGTCAAATTTAATACCACCAACTTTAACATTTATACAACAGCATGAATAAAGAACATTAATATTGTGTGAAACAAAATGTTATAGAAGATGATACAATTTCTTCGACTCCATTCTACAAGCAATTACCAAATAAAAAATATCGATTTGAATTTTTCACTTGATTCTTAAACGTATCAAATGGATAAATTTGCAACAATCTAGAATTCAGATAAGTAAAAACAGTGGGATAAATAAATTGTACGTAATATTTGCCGTTTTATACTCCGAATATTTATTAGTCTTTTTCAATTTTCAATTTAGAGTAGAAAAAAGAAACGTTATTGTCAGCGTCGTAGCTAGTTGTTGCTGCAGAAGGTTGCACAGGGCTGCTTAGGCTGCGGGTTGCTGGGGCACGACATACAAAATTAAAACATATAAAATAGTCAAAAAAAGTATTACAAAAGTATTTTTAAAAATTGTCCATTACACACACACATACATATATATCAGACATATATATATATATATATATATATATATATATATATATATATATATATACAGGGTGCTTCAAAAAAATATATACACACTTTAAACTATTGTAGTTTTCCCGCTCTACAAGGCTAATGTTATATTTCTTCGCCAGGTGCCAGCATAATCGTCCCTCTATGTTATATTATCAGTTGGAATTTGTAATATCAACATGGGGGACGTACGTTTGAGTTTTGAAGAACGTAAGCAGGTTATTAAGTGGTACTGGAAGTTTGAGAATGTAAATGAAGTTCAAAGACAGTGGAGAAGGGAGTATGATACAGAACCACCTTCAAGATTAACAATTACACGCATACGAGACAAATTCGAAGTTCATGGAACAGTGTGTGATGTGCATAAAGGTCATTCAGGTCGGCCTCGAACAGCTACAAGTGATGAGTCATCAACGGCAGTCTTGGAACTGTTTCAACGCTCTCCTAACAAATCTTCAAGGCAAGGGGCACGTGAAAGTGATGTAAGTGCTAGCAGCGTGCTACGCATTCTGAAGAGAGGCAAGTATCGTGTTTACATTCCAAGGCTGGTGCAACAGCTAAATGACGACGATCCAGATCGAAGGTTGCAATTTTGTGAATGGATTCAGTTGCATTCCATTGCAATTTTGTCAATGGATGGTGATACGTGAACCGGGATTTATGGGTAGCATCATTTGGTCGGATGAAGCCCAATTCAAACTTAATGGAACTGTCAATAGGCACAATTGTGTTTACTGGGGTGAAGAAAATCCTCACATTACAATTGAAAAAGCTGTAAATTTGCCTGGTGTAAATGTGTGGTGCGGTTTGTCTTCAAGGGGACTCATTGGACCTTTTCGATTTGAAGGCACTGTAACTGGTATTAATTTCCTAACAATGCTTGCTGATTCCATATTTCCTGCCATTCGTGCATTATACGGTAATGATGATTTTTATTTTCAACAAGATGGTGCTCCGCCGCACTATCACAGGGACGTACGAGCTTACCTGGATCAAAATTTGTCGGGACAGTGGATAGGACGCAGGGGGCCAATCGAGTTTCCAGCACGCTCTCCAGACCTTACACCACTGGATTTCTTCTTGTGGGGCACAGTAAAAGATGAGGTGTACAAACGTAAACCACGTAACCTAGACATTCTTTGGAATGAGATTCAAGCAGTGTGTAGAGAAATCTCATTGGACGTTTTGATACGATGTACAGAATCAGTGGTGACTCGTACTCAGAATTGTATTGATGCTGCAGGTCACCAATTTGAACAGTATTAACATTTGTTATTTATGTTTCATTTACATTGGAATTTCAGCTTTCTATTTTCCTGAAATTTAACTTTGTAGAACGGTAAATAAATTTTCTATGGAAGTTCAAAATGTGTATACATTTTTTTGAAGCACCCTGTATATATATATATATATATATATATGTATATATATATATATATATATTTATATTATATATATATATATATATATATATATATATATATATATATATATATATATATATATATATAGTGCCACTGTAGTGGCACAAGTTAAGAAGAGTATTTTAAATTTAGAAATCAAAATAACCTTTAGTGAATTAGAAATGTTAGAAAGAGAACTAAAGGACATTAAATGTAAATTAACTGTTATATTGCCTAGTCACATTTTACAAGAATTCAATAGAAGAATTAGTATAAAATACAAAAACCGTTTTCACAAAATCAAAAAGAATAAAAGAAAAAATCAAAAAAATTAGGTGAGTTGAGAACGGATGAGTTTCTTAATATTAAAATACAAGACAAATGGATAAAAAATTTAACAGACACAATATTACCCAGTGATGTTAAAAGGTTACTACCTTTAGGAGCAAAGTTTGGAATAAATCCCATAATAGGCGATATTAAAATATCCTACCTATTAGCGGATTTAGAACTCATTTTGTTAAATGTAGATAAAAACCATCAGAACACTTACCGGGCTCAATTCACTAATACAATAACTAACTTTTTTCATAAAAATTCAAATAATTCACACCATTTAAGAAAATTTTTTGATCAATGCAAACAATTTTTGAAACACCCAGACCTCTATGTCAGGGCTCCGCAACCTTTTATCTTCCACGGCACACTAACGTTTTTTCAAAAATTCCGCGGCACACCACAAGTAAAGGCTTTAAAAATACAGCAAATACAATAATACATCGACCTACACTACCCCGACTTACGCGAACTCGGAGTTACGCGATTTCAAATCTCGTCGATTCGTCTTTTGTTTGAGCGTCACACAACTTTTGATTATCGATTATAGACTTACTTCTCCCACACTATTGGGAACTGATATAGTGGCGTGGCTAAAAATACATGTGTTAAAACGTATAAAACGTAACTGTATTATATTTCAACTACACTGAATTTTAGAAAATGACTCCAACGAAGAACTCATTTCTTCCACAAAACGAGTAATAAAGAAATTATTAGCATGCTATGAGCAAATTTTGCGAGAGGAAAAAAAATCTTTGAGTCGTCAAACTACTTTGTTCGATTTTATGAAGCCTTCTATATCAAAATAACTTCGGTAGGCAATTTTATATTTCTATAATCTAAGATTTTATTAAACATTTTTTGTATAAATTTATTTGCGAAATTATAACCCGACTTAAGCGAATTCGAGTTACCCGGTTAGCGCTCAGTCCGACCTATCGTGTAAGTTCAGGGTATTACTGAATTAAATAACAATAATAGGTGGTACGTACATGTTTTTATTAGATAATAATATAAAATAAAAATTTTTAAGTAACCCCCGTACAAATTTAAAATCAATCGGATCTGTGAAAGTTATTAAGACCCGTTTGTCAAGTAGGAAATGAGCTGATGATCATCCAGCGCCTGAACAGATCTTCATAAATTATAGCTCGATTATGTCAGCTTTTAAACAAACAAAAAACGCATCAAATTCGGTCCATTCCTTTAGCAGTTATACACAGCCCGACATACAGATACACAGACAGACACGTCAAACTTATAACACCCCTCTTTTGCGTCGGGGGTTAAAAATACAATAATTTTTATATACAATTTTACACCAACACAAAAACACATATTTTTATTATAGATTCCACATGTAAAAAAATGTCTTTTAATTTAACTATTAAGTTTGTTGTTATTTACTTATGCCTAATTAATCTATGCTAGGTGCTCCATACTTACTCTGAATTGAAAAATTCACTATGTTTTTACCATAATTAATTTGTAAAAATATTATATGACTTGTGAACACAGTTATATAACACTGAATTGGAAAATTCACTATGTTTCTACCACAATTTATATCTAGAAATATTATATAACTTATTACTTTATAATATATATTATATAATATTTTTACAAATCAATTATGGTAAAAACATAGTGAATTTTTCAATTCAGAGTAATCAATGCTAATTTAAACAGTATTTAAACATAATAACTAATTTATTAATGTTATATTTGTGCTTGTTTTGATGAACATATACGTCGTATATTTGGCTCTATATTAGAAAGTGATATTCGGAGTTCATGGTCAAGACCTTTTAAACACGATCGTTTTTCATTTTTAATTAGAACCAATGTAGAAAAACTTTGTTCACATAAGTATGTCGTAGAAAAAGGTAGCAAAAGTGCAATAGCTTTTGCAGAAATTTGAGGATACTCATTCTGAACGGAAATCCAGAAATCAGCCAATTTCATTTCACTGAAGTTGAGTTTCAGCGTCGTATCGTTCCTCAATTCTATAAATTGCTCTCGAATTTGAAGGGAAAATGCTTCTGTTGAATTTTCTGCATCTGCTATAAAAAGATTTCTAATCCAATTATATTGCTCCATATTAATTGTGAAAAAATAATGATTAAATTTGTCTTGCAACAAATTTAAATGTTGTTGAGTCAGATCCAGAATTATCTTTTTGTTTTCAATCATTGACTTGTGAGTCCTTTGGAACATTTCTAATGATCCTTTTTGTATCTCTTTCTGAAAAAAGTTCAAGCTTATTTTTAAAGCCCACTAACATGTCGGAACACGTCAGATTATTTTCGGTTCGACCTTGCATTATTTTATTCAGTTCGTTCAGGTGCTCAAAGATATCAGCCATGTACGCCAGTTTGGACATCCAGTAATTATCATCAAAAAGTTGATAAAGTTCGGGCATATCTTGTTTTAACAAAAACTCGCGAACCTCGTTGCGAAGCTCAAACAATCTAGCCAAAACTTTGCCACGGGATAGCCAACGTACCTCGGTGTAAAACAATAAGGATTCATAATCCGATCCCATTTCTTTACATATTATTTTAAAAATTCGCGAATTTAAGGCTCTTGTTTTAATAATGTTTATGATAGTAATGCATTGATTCATCGTTTTCAATAGTTCCGTTGGCAAGGTTTTGGTCATTAATGCTTCGCGATGTATGCAACAGTGTGTAATTTCTATATTTGGATTTTGCCTTTTTACGCACGAAATAAAACCTTTTTTCTTGCCCATCATTGCAGCAGCACCATCCGTGCAAATACTAATACAATTACTCCATGACATATCATAAGTTTTAAAAAAATCATCTGATAATTTGAAAATTTCCTCGCCGGTAGTTCGCTCTGAAAGCTCGTTGCAAAATAAATAGTTTTCTATTATGGTGCCCTCGCCAACGAAACGTACAATAGCTATGAGTTGTGCTCGGTTTTTAATATCCGTCGATTCATCAATTTGTAGTGCAAACTTCTGGGCCGTTTTTAGTTTTGCAATTAGTATTCCTAAAATATCGTTCGACATATCGTTGATACGTTTTTTAACAGTATTAGCTGACAACGGTACTTTTTTAACTTCATTAACTTCTCTAGGCCCAAGCATGGATTTAACAATTTCTATATATGCTGGTTTAATGAGTGTCTCACCAATAGTATGTGGTTTTTTCTGATGTGCAATTAATCTTGCAACATGGTAAATAGCTTCTAAGGCGTTATCAGAAATTGTGACTAACGATAACAGTGATTGCTTTTGTTTTCGCTTTTGATCGAACAGTCTAAGAAAAAACGATTTGTCCTTCTTAACGTAACTAGGATGGTTTGCATTTAAGTGGCAAAGCAGTTTACTGGGTACCATTGCTTCGTTAGATAGCATTTCTCCGCAAATGATGCATTCTGGTTTGGGTGGCGTTTTTTTATCATAACACGAAAATCCATATCGAATGTAGTCTTCGTTATACTGTCTTTCCCACATCTTCTGTTTTTTTACAGCACCACTTGTGCTTGGTTCATTTTGGTTTGTCGGTGAATTGGAAAATCTTTTAAAAAACTTGTCCATATTTTTTAGAGGTATAACAACAAAATAAACTAAAAATGTGGTATTTGATGCGAGTTCTTCTCGTTCGGATGCATACTGACTAACATGATCATCAGTTCGGTAGATAGAACAAAATACGTCGAGACTCAGACACAAAGTGACGACGCTCGAGCCACGCCCTCCGTAATTTGCCCCACGTGCAACAGCGAAATATGGGTTTATACTAGAGTTTCCGATCTCGATTCGATTTTATTATACGTCGATCTCTTAAAGCCCAATTTTTGTTAGCCAGATCGATCTTAAAATCGCCACGAAATGAAGAGATCGAAAATCGATCACTACTAGTACATTTATAACGATTCATTTTAATATTTCTAACCTACGACAGAATTTTGTTAAGTCGAGAACGATTTATTCGATTCGTGTTTCTGAAATCTTTAGAAGATTGAGATAATAATTAATATTAGCTCAAAGCTATGCTTAAATAAAAAATAATCTATTGGCGAAACACTCAGTTGGAACGACTTAAATGTTTTATTATCGATACGCAAGATTATAAATTTGACTTACCCGAAATAAATGCACTAGTGCCGATTATTTAATAAAAAATGCTTAGAAAAGCATAGCAGCAAGCTGATTTACTAATGTAATAATAATATCACATTAAACGACGTACATCTCTACGCATAAGGACGCAAACTAACACTCACACTGTACAATGTACATTTTTTGTTTAACTAAGTACATGTTTTTGTTTTGTATATAATATCGACTCTGAGAAATTACATATTGGCATTTTTACATATTAATTATTCTTGAAAAAACCGCGGCACAGCTAAGATCACCTCGCGGCACACTAGTGTGCCGCGGCACAGCGGTTGGGGAGCACTGCTCTATGTTGTAAGGAGTGACAAAGGCAATGTAACAGTAATAATGTCAAAAGATGATTACATCAACAAAACTTGTGAGTTACTTAATGACACAAAATATTACAGGCAATTAAAAAACAACCCTGTTTGCACTTTACAACAAAAAGCTAACAGAATTGTCGCTAATATAAAGAAACGCAAGTTAGTTGATGAAATCACATGTAAAACACTGACTATTTATAATGCGGTTGCCCCTAGACTCTACACCTTGCCAAACATTCATAAACCTAATCTCTCTGTTAGACCTATTGTGTCGTCGGTAGACTCTCCATATAGCAAATTGGCAAAATGGCTGGCAACCATACTTGCTAATTCTTATGATTCAGACAATGATTATTATGTACAGGACTCACTAACTTTTAGCAATTTCATTAACAATTTAAAACTACCTGATGATTATGTGTTGGTCAGTTTTGATGTCGTCTCACTTTTCACCAACTTACCGTTATCTGTTATAGTAACGAGTTTAAGTAAACATTGGGAAAAAGTTACACCACATTGCTCTCTTGATTTCGAAACTTTTAAACAAACTTTAGAATTTATTTTTGACTCAAATGTTTTTGTTCACAATGACGTATATTATAAACAAATTTTTGGTACACCAATGGGGTCAACTATATCCCCTATTTTAGTAAATTTTGTCTTGGATGATCTTATCGCAGACCGGTTGGAAAAAATACCTTTCAATATACCCTTTGTTAAAAGATATGTTGACGATTTGATATTATCTGTCCCTAAGGATAAAATGGGTGAGGCGCTTAATGTTTTCAATGGTTATAACACCAACCTACAATTTACAGCAGAAGAGGAAGACTCTAACAACTCGATTCCGTTTTTGGACATGAAAGTCTTCCGAACAAGCAATAACATACTAAAAAGTAAATGGTACAGAAAACCCTGCACGAGCAACAGATGGCTTAATTTTCATTCCTATCATCCGATGAAAATGAAGATCAATCTAGTCTCCGTGATGAGAAGCAGGGTAAAGAAATTGTCACACCCGGATTTCGTGATTGAATGCCTAGGGATGGTGAGAAATATCCTGCTGGAAAATTTAAATCCTAATCATTTAGTTAACAAACTTTTGTTCAGTTCTCCCTTGAATCCGGGAACGGATAATGTTGTAAATACACACTATATTTCAAATGTAAACATATTAGGATTTCCACCAAGTATTAGAAGTCAAAAGAATAATGTGGAAAACCCACATAGTAACAACCCCACGTTTTTCTGTTCACTACCATACATAAAGTCGTTAACACCGAAACTCATAAACATTTTTAAAGGTGAGGATGTTAAGATTGCCCAGCGCATCCTAATAACCAACAGCAATTTATTCACAAAAACAAAAACCAGGTTAGACACATTAGAAAAATCAAATGTGGTATATAATATTCCTTGTCTGAATTGTAACATAATTTATATAGGACAAACTTCTAGGTGTTTGTCGGGACGCATTACGTGTCACAAAAGTGATTGCAGACTAGATAAGGTGCCTTGTCAGAACATGTAATTATGAATAAACATTCAATGGATTTTGGCAAGGTGAGAGTGTTATGCACAGAAAGAAATTACCATAAAAGAATTTTTAAGGAAATGTTTTACATCAAGGGAGAGGTCGATAGTATGAACAAGAAAACTGATGTTAACAATCTTAGCATTATATATGATTACATACTAAAATTAAAACATCAAATTCTATCTCGTTCGTAAAACGTAATCGTGTGTTTTCTTGATCATGCTGTTGGCTGCTGTTTTGATTGAAAAAAGGCGTTTTTGTAGATTTTCTCAAATTCATTGTAATGTAATCTATCTGTTGGTGGAAAGAATTAGCTTGTATATTCTTTTTTCAAACACCCGTGTGCGGGTACATGCGCATTATGAATTAGTTTCAGTTACCGGGATTGCACACAATCCACTTAAAGATGTCAATACAATTTAATAAAAAAAAAAAAAACTAGTCCATTTCCGTTTTCATCCCCGTGGCACCATGTTGTAGCACACGTTTTCAATTTTGCTCTTTTTGTTAAGTAATTAATTTTGGTAAATTCAATTTTATTTTGTAATCTGTTTTATTATAAAACATGAGGGCTTAACTCTCTTATTCTAAATCTTATTTTTTTGTTGTGTGAGGTATTACATAATGCCTTTTTCAATGTGGTTGAATTTGTGTCCAGTGTGTCATGAAGCTACTATTTATGTCAACCTCACGTTATTAAGAAGTTTAGAAACCATCTTAAATAACATGTAGGTGTACTAACAAATAAATTATTTTTAGATGTCTTGAGAAAGGGAATAAACATTCCCGAAAGCTCGATTATATAACAAAGAGTTTCTTTTTACCGACCTAAGCTTTGACTACACCCTCATTAAACGTATATATATTTTCTTGGTTGAAAATATACTATGGCATTTATATATATATATATATATATATATATATATATCTATATATATATATATATATATATATATATATGTATATATATTTATATATATATATATATATATATATATATATATATATATATATATATATATATATATATATATATACCTATGCCTATATATACATATGCCTATATATATATAAGTCAATGCCTTAATTAACGAACTTGTATTGTTTGTTCCGCTTCGTACATAATAGTAAGGAATATTAAAAAAGAAATAATTATATGACTACAAATAATAAATAAATTGGTCAACGGCCTCGACGGCAGAAAAGGGCATATCCCAAATGGCAGAGAGGGTGGAGGAACCGATTCAAATCCACTTCGCGTCAAATCGACTTGCAGCAGGCAGCAAATGGTCAGCGTCTGATCACCAGAGGTTAGGGTTTGGGAATACCCGGTCTTTTTAGACTTGGCGAGTCCGAGTCGAGTCTAAGTCCGATTTTTCGGGTCCGGGTCTATTCTGTCTCGCAATTTAAACAAAAAATTGACAGGATTTTTCATGTTCACGCATATGGTAAACCAAGCAATATTGTACGTACTTGCCGATTAAGTTAAGTGGGACTTAAATAAACAAGGGATTTGGAGAATGTTATGGTAAATAGGTAAACTCCACAAGAGGCTAAGAGCGGTAGGCAAATAGATGAATTCCCTTCCAAATTGTCTAAAGTTAATTCAACTTGCCCGTATTCTTCAACATCATAGTCGCTCTCGTCAGAAGAATAATTTTCATCTTGATCGTCACCAATACCATCTAGACCAGGGGTCTCCAAACTACGGCCCGAGGGCCACATCCGGCCCGCGAACAGATTTTGTCCGGCCCGCGGAGAGCTAGCATACTTGAAAACTCCTATTAGAGAACATATTTTTTATAGCAAATTAAATTTAGTTTACTGAAGTATTCTAATTTTATGTTGAATAATTATTAATATGACATCTACATTGATATGGTCATGGGCATGAGATTTATGTAATTGAGATTTTCCACGGACAATAGTTTGTAGTTGTGGACTAATTTTACTTGTACCAATTATTAAAAGAGATTTAAGTTGCTCATCAGTTAATTTAGATCTGTAAACATTTTTTGTGTACTTCATTTTGGAGTAGGTCTTCGCACACAAATAAGTAGTACCAAAAACAGAAAACAGCCCACGAGCAAATTTATGCAAATTATCAAATTGTGTCAGTGGAAGACTCTTATAAAATTTCAAGAAAGATGAGTTTTGATATTTGTTCTTAATTATATCACTGCACTGTAGATCAATCATTTCCATTTGAAGTTCCGGGGCTAGGGTTTCAATGTCAGTATCAAAAGGATTCTGAAAAATCTTAATTTTATTCGCAATGACATCAAAGTCCGAGAAACGAGTATCAAAATTTATTTTCAAAGCACTCAAAGTTTCGATTGCAAAATCGATAGGAAACTCAGTCTCAGTGGTGTGGCTGAATATTTCACATGTTTTAAAATGTGAAAAACATTTACTTCGTAGTTGTGATTGAAACAGTATCAATTTCTTCCGGAATAATTTGATATTAGTGTATAAATCAGGAAGATGCTGGTTTTCCCCTTGCAATCTCAAATTCAGTTCGTTCACATGTTTTGTCAAATCAACATAGAATGCTAACTTCCACAGCCATGCGTTGTTTTGTAATTCAGTAAGAGGGCGATGCTTTTCATTCAAAAAAATTTGGATCACTGCTCGAAGTTCAAAAAAGCGCTGAAGGACTTTCCCACAACTAAGCCAACGTACGGCAGTATGATAAGGTAAGTCATTTTCTCCAATCTCTTCAATAAATTGTCGGAATTGTCGGTGATTCAGCCCAAAAGATCTGATAAAATTAACAGTTGATATGACTGGTTTCAGAACTTCAGACATATCCAAACATTTTCCGCACAAAGACTGTTGATGAATGATACAATGTAAGACTAATGGTTTTGAACCACCGTCATTTTCTACAGCCTTTGACACAAGAGCGACCACTCCTTTATCTTTCCCACTCATGTTTTTGCCTCCATCAGTTGTAATACATTTAAAGTTTTTCCATCGAAGGTTCTTTTGATTAATGGCCATTTCAACTCTTTTAAAAATATCTGTACCAGTAGTTGTGCCATGAATACTATACATATCAAGAAGTTCTACATGCACTTCATAGCTTTTATCTACTCCTCGAATATAAATCAACACCTGAGCAGTATCTGACACATCCGTTGACTCATCCAAGGCCAAAGAAAACCACTCAACATGTCCATTTTTGTCGAACAGTTGAGAAGATATATTTTCAGCGATGTTTTCTACCCTTCGAGCCACAGTGTTTGCTGACATACTGACAGTTTTTAATAAATTTACCTTTTCAGGGCACATTTCTTCGGCTACTGCAATTATGCATTCTTTGGTCATTTCTCCATCGGTGAATGGTTTTCCACGTTTTGCAATTTCAAGAGCCACACGAAAGCTGGCACGAGTTGCAGCCTCTTGTTCAGTTTTGAGTTTTGTAAATGAAGATTGCTGCGATTTCAATCCGCGCTTAATAGCTTCGAATTTTTCTGTCCGCAAACTTCCTGTATATTTTGAGTAATTTTGAAAATGTTTTGTTTCATAATGACGTTTAATGTTATATTCCTTTAGAACGGCTATGCTTTCATTGCAAATCAAACATAGCGCCTTGTTACTGGACTCAATTACGAAGTACTGAATGTTCCACTGATCTTTGAATTTTCTGCATTCACTATCAATTTTTCGCTTCTTTTCCATACTACGAAATCACACACAAAAGCAACAATTCAAATCAAAATACTGTTACAAAGATGTCTTAAACTTAAACACGCACAAACACGTTTTAAGGAGGTACGCACTATTTTATTTCCACAACTGACTTGTGGTTGCGCCACTAGCCTTCTTATATATTCCAATTACTGCCATCTAGAAGTGAGTGGAAGACACCAGAACTTTCTTGAACCAACGAGATTATTCTGTACGTGCTATTAGCGCTATCTGTTGCCGATAGAAGGAACTACCTATTTCCGCTTGTGTCCACCAGATGTCGTATCAAGTAACTCCTCATGGCTCGTACTCTACGACTAATCTAGAAATTACAGATAATGACAGGAAAATTAATAATATGCAGTGTTGTCGTTTTGCGAACTTTAGTCCGATTTGCAGCCTTTTTTAAACGTTGCGTACTTTTTCGGACTTTTTTTTTCATCAGTGGACTATTTCACTTTTTACCACCGGCAACAATGATAATATGGTTTTGGCCCTCGGAACTTACTGGAGTAATCAGTATGGCCCTAAGGCTGGAAAGTTTGGAGACCCCTGATCTAGACCATGGTCATCTTCATCTTGCAAGCCGGTAATATTTTTCTTTTTATATACTACATCACAAACAGATAAGTGTATAGTGTGATTCAAACAGAAATTATAAAGAATAGAAGATTCTCGTCCAAATTTCTTCATTACACTTGCACCGCCGCCGGTTGAACCAACTATATGTTTTTTAAATTAATATTAAATGTTTTTAAGTGTTGTTCTACTTTTTCGACTAATTTTATATCAGTACATGAGTTAAAAAATCTCAATAAACCCAGATTATACATTTCAGAGTCAATTCCATGCAAATTATTATTTAGATATACTCGAATTTTCATACTCGTCCATTCATTAAGTGTAATGCTAAATCGTCGATCTTCTTTACTACGCGGTGTACTAGACAATGCCAAACATTCAAGACCCGAGACTCGTCGAGTCTTCGATCGGGTATCAGGTATTTACCCTTGGACTCGTCGAGTCTTAGATCGGGTATCGGGTATTTACCCTTGGACTCGTCGAGTTCTGGTCCGGGTACTCGGACCCGAAAAACCCTACCAGAGTTGCGGCTGTAAACATGCTCCAGGATCTAACAATCCTAAACCACAAGCGAAAGCTACAAGATTACATAAAAGCAGACATGACTCGTACAAGTAAAGACAAAAATACCCCAGGTGGACGATCCACCCACTCTAACATGGCAACCAATCATTCGGATTCTGGGGAGCTTGGGCTTATACGAGAGAGCAAGTCGGAGTGCACTGGTAAACTTCCACGAAAGAGACACACTTTCATTGCCACATTCAACATTCAGACATTGATTCAAACAGGAAAATTGTACAATATCACAAAAGAACGAAGCAGAAAATACAAATTCTAGCCCTACAAGAAACACGCTTCACCGATTCAGAAACGACGGATTACAATAATTACAGAATCTTTAAAAGTGGAACAAACAAAAGAATTGGTAAAGGAGCAGCACTATTAGGAATGGCCTTCTGTGTAGACAAAAAAGTTTTGGATTCAGTCATAGAGGTGAAACCCATCAACAATAGGTTTATGACTTTTAGAATCAAGCACATAAATAAAAGCTACACCTTTATTAATGTACATGCACCAACAAATGGTGACAATAAAAAGGAGCCTGAAAAACAGAAAGATTCTGGGAAAAACTTGAAACAAAGATGGTAAAAATTACTAAAAGTTGGCAAGGTATACAAATACGAGAGGACAATGAGAGACTATCCGGCCCACAGATTCACCAATAAAAATGGCACACGTCTCATTGAGTTATGCCAACAAAACAACCTCAAAATTATGTCAACATCACTCCAGAAGAATCGCAAAAAACAAAAAACCTGGCGATCACCCATCCATTATTTAGGAGAATTTCAGATTGATCATGTGGCAATATCATAAGATATTACTACCAAAAGGAAATTCACGATGTGCAAGTGCGCAAAGGTGTCAATTCAGATATCAATTAAATTTCTAAAATAATAAAACAATAAAAATTCTAATATCAATTCAGATCATTATTTAACCAGAATCAAAATTAAATTCACACCCAAAAGGAAATACAATAGGAAAATTCACCCGAATCAAGGACTGCAAAATAACAGATGAATGGGAAGAACAACCTTCAGAGAACTGGGAAAATTTTCAAACTAAAATCATCGTAACTGCGAAAAAACTAATCCCTCGTAGCAAGAAACCAAAACATCCTCGTTGGAATCAAAAATGTGAGAAAGCACAAGAAGAAAGGAAAAATGCGCTTTAAAACTACAATTGTAACAAATCAGAAGAAACACAGAGATACTTTTTCAAAGTTCGCAAACATGTATCTAAGATTTTAAAACAAAATAAACGGAAATACATCAACGACCGACTGAAGTCAATTGAAGACAATATCAAAAATTACATCACACGATTTCTACAAAATCTTAAGCCCTTTTATTAAACAAGCCTTTTCGGAAAGAATGAAAGCTTATTGAAAAAACAAGAAGAACGACAAGAAAACTGATTGGATTGCTTGCTTAACGTCTTCCATTATAGGGAGAATACGCTAATAATAATAATATGATGCAGTATTTTGAGGTCTTCCTTGGTATTTATAAACCAGGTCATAGTGGTTTTGTGTTTGGAGTCAAAAAAGTAAAAATTCTGTTTTGTCAGCCCGTTTCCGTCCATTTGTTTAAGATGACCATGACCGAACCTCCTTGCCACAGGACCCAGGTATCCCAAATACCTTTAGTTTATTGTCTGGAATAGTCTGGTCTTTATACCGAGTTGTTGAATAATAGAGTTGTTTGTACGGTGGGCTGTCCATGGTATTTGCAGCATTTTTCTATAGCACCACATTTCAAACGCTTCTATTCTGCGTTGGTCTGAGGTCCAAATAGTCCACGTTTTGCAGGCGTAAGTTGCAATGGAGAAGACCAGGCTATGTATCAGCCGAAGTTTTGTGTTTTTGGTAATGGCTCCATCTTTCCATATTTTCACGTTTTGCCATAGACGTTTTGGCAATAGCTATTTTGGGATTTCGCTAGTTTGCGGATTTCTTCCTCCGATCCACCATTGTTGGTAACTACTAGATAATCAAATCTTTCCACCACTGCAAATCCAGCCACGGTGTCGCCTTGTGGCAGTTTTTCATTTTGTCTGTCTATTATCATGATCTTTGTTTTGTCTCTATAACTCTACAGTCCATATGAGCTACTCTCTTCTGTGAGTCTGGCCATTATAGCCTCAATTTCGGCTTCCTCCGAAGCCAGAACCACAGTATAATCTGCATATCTCAAATTCGTCATCCGTTTGCCTCCAACAGGGATCCCTCCATTCAAATCTTCTAGTACCTTACGCATAATGTATTCTTTGTAAATGTTAAACAGTATTGGTGACAATATGCATGTTTGCCGCACTCCCGCTGGTATTTTGAATGGTTCGGAGCATGTGTTACTTACGCTGGCGCATATAGTACTGGTCTCGTAGAGCTGTCTGATTAGTCTTATTTAGAGTGGTGTTCCCATTTTCTCTAGTACTTTCCATAGTTTGCGCTACTTAACTTTATCAAACGCTTTAGTATAATCCATGAAGCACAGGTATGCTTTCACTTGGAATTCTCTGGCCTTTTCTATTATTTGCCTTACGTTTAAGATCTGCTCCCGTGTACCCTTGGTTTGGGTCATTGTGAATGGGAAGTAGATAGGCGTCGGGCATGATGTTGAAACAGGGTGTTCAGAATTGTTAAGCTGTTATCAGTTGCGAATTGCATGAGTCTTTTCCCTCTCTCGTTCCGCGTTCCAAGTCCGTACTTGCCTACGATACTGCGATTGTGATCGTCTGCTTTTGTTGCCCCGATCATGGCATTAAAGTCACCTAAGATAATCGTGATATCCCTGGAGGCTATTCTCTCCATTAGCTCCTCGATGAGCCCGTACATATCTTCAATATCCTGATCAGGTGCATCAGAGGTTGGGAAATATGCTTGAATGAGGTGTATCTACTGGCATCTCGACGTTTCGGTAAACTAACATTCGCCATTCTCAAGAGATATATGCGTCCGTGCGGGTCAACCGTTAGACGCATACTATAAGTATAAGTATGCGTCTAACGGTTGACCCGCACGGACGATTATATCTCTTGAGAATGGCGAATGTTAGTTCGCCGAAACGTCGAGAATCCGGTTCTTTTCAGAACCAACCCTCAACATCAGCGCGGAATCCCCGAGAAAACAATACAACAAATATATATATATATATATATATATATATATATATATTTATACATATACATATATATATATATATATATATATATATATATATATATATATATATATATATATATATATGTATATATAACTATAACTGCAATTACATTGGCAAAGTTACATGTTGTTTCTCTTCCTAGAAAATAAGTCTCGGGGCGCAAAAATAAAATCTTGCCAAGGGCGCTCATGACTCAATGGCGGTCATGATTCATGACCCAAGCTACGGCGCTGATTGTTTATAAAAAATGATTCTAATAAAATAATGTACTTATTATTAAATAATGAAATAATTAAAAAATTATAAAATAATGTATTGGTTTTGCATGGTATATGAAATTTTAAGTCACCAATAAGATTTATTAAAAATCATTGTCTTTTTTACTGAAATTGCATTCATTTTTTTTATATTTTATTTTTTTATTATATTTTTACCAAATAATAGAGAGATTAGCGCCAGAAAATTTGGATTATAAAAATGCGTAAGTACTATTATTAGAAACGTAGAAGAGTGTTTCGTAGCAACTATACGGGTCGATTCCGTAAGAGAGACGTTAAAAGTGAATTAAAAATGAATATTTCCGATAATAACAAAAATAAATTAATAAAATAATAGAAATGCTGTTGGAGACTAACATCTCAATTATATTATTTATTTACTTTTAATATTTTTATTAAATTAGCGGAAATAAAGAAATTTTAACGACGTCTTTTCAATTAACTTCTAACGTTTCTATTACAGACTGCTTGTTGGACTGCTAAATATTTGGGAAAACTTGTGATATTAAGGTGGAATATCCATCAAATTGCTCACGCATACGGCTGACGTATTTCATGTACTACTTTGACGCAAGGAACTGAACTGCACCACGTTGCCCAAAAAACTGAGCTGCACTATATTGCCGCAAGGAAACATATTATCTCAAATGCGTATGAAATGCGTCCATTTTCAATAAAATACAGCTAAGTACATCTAACAATAAGTACAGCTAATGAACAGATGAAAATTATTAATTTAATGGTGAAAAATATCCCCTGGCACCCCCCTTATTAATCAAGTTGTTAAACTAATCATTTGTAATTCGCAAATTAATATTTTTGGATTAAACTTGCTCATGGTGAAATGGGTTCGACCACATAAAGACTCAGTACGTCATTTGTATATGATGAACTCAATACGTCAGTCATGTACGGCAGACGTATCGTCAATCGATTTTTAATGATATGTTCATTTTAACAGTTCGTTTTAGTTGTCTCCAGATTTTATTTTCAAAATTCTTCAAGCGGTTTTACAATTATTTCCATTTTTTTCAACATTTAAGGTTAATTTATGATAGCTACATAAAGTTATATTTGATGCAATCAAATTGGTAACGATCTCTTTATTCAAATTGAGAATTAAGTATTCAAGAATTGATCTTGCCTCTCAGAAGAATTACTCACTCCCTGTATTACCTAACATAGCCCCTTGGCTGTTTATATTAAACATTGAAATTACTTTATATCACACTCTGACACATGGTTTTCCAACCGCGGCCCGCGGACAACACTGGGCCAGATATTCCAATGCGGCCCAAAACGAAATTGACAATTTTTTAAATTTATTTTAAGGGCATAAACCAATAAAGAAGTTTCATAAAGCCGTAAACTTTTATAAATATTTTGTTTTTAAATGGACGGAGAATATTTTAAAATTCTTCAATGAGAAATATTTTAAAATGTGGAATGAGCATTACTAAATAAAATTTTATTTCCTCTTAAGTTATGGTGATATAGTTGTGGCCCAAACCTCCATGGTTTCTAACAACATGGTCCAGAGAATGAGTTGAGTCTCATCTAATAGTGGTTTCTAACAGTTTGAAGCAGTGCTTATAGAAGTTAAAAATTCGTTGGCAATAGGGAATATGCTAGTGATTTAAATTTACTTGATTTTTTTACCACTGATACTTTAAAGTCTTGGCATCACACCTAAACCATTGTTTCATTCAGTTTCTATTTAATTCCATAAAACTTTAATAAAAAAAAAACTACCAATGGTCGAATTGAATGCAATAAAGTTGCTTAATATGGCTAAATTTATCTATAACCATCTATGAATTTGAGAAACAACCTTTGTTATTCTTGATGTTTGAGTTTTGGGATTTCAGTACTAGACTATATCTATAATAGTATATTGTTCAACAAGGACGGTAAGTTGGCAATTGCTCACGAGTTGCAGATAATATTTTTTATTGCTCATGCCAGGGCAAAGTGACCACATTTTCATTGAGACAAAGCGGGACAATTGAGATGAAATGAGAATAATAATTTAGTTTCGAAAGCGGACCAATAATTCAAAAAATATATATTTTATCTACTCACACACCAAAATGAACACATTAATAAATACATTATTGTATGTGAAGGATACCATTATTATAATCGTGTGTAAAAGTATCCAAATCGTGCGTAAAAGTCCAATGTAAATCAAATTGAGTTTCATTATTAAACGATTTCTATTTCTTGTTACTATGACAATAACTTGAATTAACTTTTCTTTTTTGGCATCAAGAGTTCTCGGCCTCTCAGTCTGGATTTATCTGGTTCTAGTATAACTTAACCTAACTATAACCTATTCTAGATTAAATCTAGGTTAACCTAGATTACATCTACAACGACCAAATAGTGTTCCCGTCACTGTGTGTTTTTACTAGTTAGCAATTTTTTCCACCGAGTCGCTGAACGTTCTAACCTTATTGTGTCAGTGATAAAAACATAATTTGAACATTATAATTATTATTTTATATAATTTTTATATTATTATTATTATTATTTAAAAAAAAATTATTTCACGGTCAAATTTGTTATCCGAGTGATACTCGGATCATTTATTAAAATGTCGTGAAATTTCTCACATGAATTGGTCAAATTATTTCTACGCTTAATATAGATTTTAAAGTTTATGTTCAACTGCGTTTTTTTGTCAGTTGTCCATATTTTATTGATACTGGAAAAACACTGTTTGTTGCTGCATTTGTTCCTGGAAGGGAGAGCGAGTATTCTACAATTTTCAAAACATTTTGATTAGGGATATTATTCTGTTTTAAAATGAAGCAATAAATCCGTCCATTTTTTGTCTGTTTTCACATTTGCAGACCAGTAACATTTCATTTTTCATCAGTAACGTATCTTTTTAACAATAACACCACATTAATATATTCAAAAGATTTTTACACGTATTCCCATAAAATCTCGTTTTTTAATGTCACCAAATGAAAATTTCAGAACAAGCCATAAACGACCGGATTTTCTGAAAGAAGTTAGAAAATTTTATAATAACTGCTTGGAATATCTTGAAGAATGAACAGTTAATTTGGAGGATATTCAAATATTTCATTGGTAGACAATAAAAAAGTAGATTTTATGGGAATATATGGAAAAATTTTATATTATATATTACAGTACATTTAAAATAAGAAATGCAGATATTTTCTAAAAAGCGGGATATTTTTAAAAATCGGCGGGACGCGGGACAGCCAAAAAGCGGGACTGTCCCGCCAAAATCGGAACGTGAAAAAAAAAAACGAAGAATTAGCTTTTTCAATTGTCTCGGGTGGTGTGGATTCGTCATAAGAACTCTCATCAGTCTCCGGTTTCACCATTTACACTCATTTTAAATAGTTTTCTTTAATTTTTATTTGGTAATGAAAAAAAAAATCTGTCACTTTTCTAGTATCGAGGCTTTGTGTTAATTTTATTTATTCAATTGTTTTTCTTAATGAAACTTGGCGATTTTTATGGAATATTTGCGTGATTTACGCAAGTTATGTGGTAATAATTGAAATGACAAAAAAAGAACAGCCATTTGTCGCACTAAAAAACAGGCGCCAAGATAATACTTATCCCTCATGAGTAATAAAAAATGTTTGGTTAGCTTTTTACATTATCAAAATAGTGACTAAAACAGAAAATCCGTAACTAATAACTGTCTAAGCATATAGGGTTTGTTCAACTAGGCGCTCATAATGCGCTCTTAGTCAAAATATTCCTTTAGCCGTTCCACATGACGACCACGGTCGATGTGGTTACGGCGAAAACGTCAGTAATGGCGTAATTATTTTCGGTCACGTGTAAAATTGCATTCCACTCTTTATCTGAACTAAATGAAATAGTTTCTGAAGCAAGATTGCGATGCTCCAATGAATATTCAACTGCCGCAATAAGGGACAATTGATTATATTCGAATGTAAATTATTTAGATACTAAAACGAAATATAAAAAAAATTGTATATATGTATTTTTAATATAAAATAAGTTAACGAATTTGATACCAAATCAAAAAGATGAGGGGCCCTGATTAGGGGGGAAAGTAATCTACCAAACTTATCATTAGAAATGATAAGTGGGGCAAGATTACGATCATTGCAAAGGGAAAAAGCAACTGTCGTACCTCTCATATACTCTCTCTGTATAAGAACAACTATCCAATGGATGAATTATCGCAAATGTGGCCAAAACTGGATCAGGTAATCCGGCAGATCCGGCATCACTAAACGTTTACCGAATCCGGTACCAATATACCGGATATAACGGATACCGGTGATGCTAATTTTTGGTAAAATAATCGCAATGTTGCATGAGTAGGTACTTTAAATGCGTGATGCGCATGGTGCCACATGGGTTTTTCAAAACCAAAATTGATTTTGTGATAAGTAATGTATTCTTAAAATAATTACCGTATTTGCCGGTGTATAACGCGCACCTATTTTCCAACAAAATTGCCTCCTAAACATAGGTCCACGTCATAGGCGCATAAAAAGTAGGTTAAATTTTAGGGAGCGCCTTATGCACCGGCAATACGGTTTAAACTCATTATTGTGATGCCAATTCATTAAATAGATTAATTATGATATCTGTCATAAATATAAGAATAAGACTTGTTAGCATGCTCAAATACCTAATTGTTGTGATATCAGTAGATTAAGTAAAGTTTATTATGTTAGATTGAATAAAGATAAATGCTAAAATTCTATCTATGAAATTTAACTAGTTACCTACAGTGTACTACATTTTTAATTGTTTGTCTAATTATAAATGTGTATGTGTGTAAACTACATATATAATACTCTCATTCGATTATCCTGGAAATCAGACAACAGAAAATTATCCTAATCGAATCAACCGAATTTCTATCGATCCGGCCGAATCCGGCCGTATCGATGGAAATTTGGTCGGATCCGGCTGGATTGAAAATGACACCGGATTGCAATCCCTAGCCGCAGTGTTTGTAGGGCTGACAAAATAGCTCTGATATCCACATTGGGGGAAAAAATTTAACGAATAGCTATTGAAGTTTATTATTAAGGTTTACAAATTATAACGTAATCTCTTTAGGTTCCTGATTTATTTTCAAACTCGACATTTGTAATGATTACATCAACGCTTAAAACGCTCCGTAATGCATTCATCTTGAATTTTTACGGCTAATGATTGAACGGCTTGCAAGCAAGTGGAACGGGAAAAACCGCAGTTGTGAGCGTGAGTCTGTGCTTAGTCGAACGCAGCCATAGTAAACAATACTGAACGTGCCCTGTGACGTCATCTAAAGCTCGCGAAAAATGGGGTCGTTCAAAAAGATAAAATTTAATTGGTACTTAAATCTAAAAATTAATTTTAACACCTTAAAATTTTTATTGTACTGGATTATTATTGCATTATTATTGGATTATTATTGTATTGTATTTGAAGGATGCCATTATTATAATCGTGTGTAAAAGTATCCAAATCGTGCTTAAAAGTCCAATGTAAATCAAATGGAGATTCATTATTAAACGATTTTTGTTTGTTGTTACTATGGCAACAATAAAAAAACATGGACGTAGTAAATATACATTTTCTGACGTATATTAAAATTGAATTCTTTTTTCTTATTTTGAATTAAGAAGTTGTGGCCTCTCAGTCTGAATTTATCTAGCTCTAATATAACTTAACCTAACCATAATCTAATCTAGATTAAATCTAGATTTACCTAGATTACATCGACAGCGACCAAATAATGTTCTCGTATTTACATTTTTTTTCCACGGAGGTGTTGAACGTTCTAACCTTATTGTGTCAGTGATTTGAAGTATGTTGTCTGTCAAAATTACAATTTTTACAATATTATCGGTAAGAAACAATTTTTTTTTGTAGATTCAACAGTATTTTAACATGCTTCGTAGATAAAATAATCTGTATGACCCACGTGTGTGAAAGAAATAATAAATATTATACATCAAATGCAGTTTCAATTATTTATTAAAAAATATTATTATTGAAAAATAAACTACTAGGAATATTTTCTCATTGTAGCTTTATCTAATTATTTTAAAATATCTGAATACTTATAATCTGTCTTTTTATTTAATTTCAATGACAATAATAACTTATATAAACCAAGATTTGCATAGTTAACTAAAAATTCTTGTTTTAATAATATATAGACTTTTTCGATGTTCATAGAATGTTACAATCATTTTCCATTCTTTTATTTAGTAATTGCTTAAAATGAAAACAATCCTTATCACATAAAAAACTTCATTTTAGACGAAATTATTCCAATCTGAAAACAATAAAAAACATTTTAATTAATATACATAGAATATGACAAATATAGGTATATATAAACTAAAAGAATTATCACATACAATGTTTCTTCTAACACGTAACTCTCTTATTATCATTGTCAACAAAAATAATTGAATTTCATGTATACATAGATTTTTTTTAATAAAGGGATGGATATTTGTACTGGAATTAATTTGTATTTTCAGTAATTTTTTAATAATACATCTCTTAAATGATAATAAATGTTAAAATTTCAACATTTATACATACATTTCTTAACGTAGTAAACATATATACACGCATATTTTAAGGATTAATTGAAATTATTTGTGTTTTTTTTGTTGCTGCTATTGATTTTTTTTTTCACCAGTTTAGTGAGATGTGGTACATATAGCCCGGATAAAATGAGATCATTGAGATTCATATATAGTATCGAGATTAGTATCGATCTGCAGTAATAGTCTGCTCGTTGGCTATGTAAGGTCTTCATTGACTTCTTCCATATATCTCACCAAATCCGTGCTGCTGAATTCAATTTCTTCTAAATCCTGTAAACTAGAGTTACTTATTGTATTACCACTATCCACGCTAGTGTTTTTCAAAATGACAGTGGGATCTCTAGAACCCTTGTTTTGATTATGAAGCAAATGGAAAATTTTCGTGAAGCCATCTAAATAGCTTTTATTTTCTTTATCGATTTTGCTTCTAGCCGAGTTTTGTCTATTTAGTATTTTGGCGTCAACCGATATTGACTTGCTGATTGTTGTTAAAACGGTTGTTTGACTAGATTGTGATAACATTCGTGGACGAAATTTATTTGCAGTGGCAGCTTTTTGCCTATCGACAGGATCCAGCTGCTGTAAATATTCCTTCCCGTTATTGCATGCTCTTTCCGATTGCGGATTTAACGGCATTTGCTGACACTGTTGGACTCCGTCTGAAACTGATCTTTGGTAATTTCTTAATGATGGCGGACACCGTGATAAAACTGAGTATGATCGGTTTGGTAAATCTTGATTTCCATTATGGCGGCACGAATAAAATGTTTTCTGCAACAAGAGAAATATATAATTAAAAACACGTTCCTATTTCTATAATTATTAATAGAACTGATATTGACTATGATTTACTAATATGTTTAAATTCAATTTTTTGCCGAGTTTTTCTGAAAAATCATTCGTTAATAATTTATTTAAAATAACTCTAAAGTAAATCTACCAAACACCGCTTGTTTGAAGTAAACACTTTTTTTTAATATATTTGGTTTGCTTACACTTCTAGACAAACAAAATTAGACTAGATATACTTCGACAGAGAGGACTAGACATTGAAAACGCGATAGATACGGCTAAACAGTATAGAATAATATATAGAGAAGAATAGAGAGTAAACTAGAGACATAAAAGAACTGTGTTATTAATTATACATAGTTTACTATTATTCTTATTAATTATACTTAGTTAATTATACAAGCGAATAAAATGAAGGTTTAACGAGAGCGGATTGAACAATTGATTGATAACAATCCGCTCGTTAAACCTTAATTTTTTTTATCCACTAGTGTAATAATTTGTATTTATTTTTCTAATCTTGTTTGTCTAGCTTCAGACAGCTACAAACATTTGTGTATGTGGAGTAAAAGAAGTAATTCGAAATTAATAAGAATAAAAATCTAACGCTAAAAAACAAAAATAAATTAATATTGGCAAAATCATACTACATTATAGATAATCGTATAAACTTAATAAAGTCAGGACACAGTCTTAATATATAAATATATTCAACCTTTCTGGAGCTCTATAACATTATCGAGTCTTTTTAGGACAAAACAAATCTCATGTGAAATTTGCACCAGTCTCGGCATTCAACGAAAACCAGAAAAATAACGTTGTTTTTAATATCATGTCTATTAAATTAAATGGATTGCCAATATTAAGTTATAATCAATAATCAATAATTAATAAGCAATAAATAAAAAATTAAAAATATATATATATATATATATATATATATATATATATATATATATATATATATATATATATATATATATATATATATCTAACCCCCAGTCATCCACGTGGGTTTCAAGTGAGTGGTTTACAAATTATTATTCAGAAAAGCAACTGATGAGAGATAAATCTCGAAACGCTTCTGCAGATGGCTATCCACTTAAGCTAATAGATAGACATGATCTTAAAAAAACAATGTTATTTTTTTGGTTTTCGTCGAGTGCCACGATGGTGGACTGAAAGCTAGTAAATGGGTGGCAAATTTCAGATGAGATTTGTTTTGGTAGTCCTAAAAAGACTTGATAATGTTATAGAGCTCCGGAAAGGTTTAATATATTTATATATTCCGGCTGTGTTCCGCCTTTATTAAGTTTAAAAATAAATTAAGTTAAAACATAATTTTGAATATTTCGGGATTGAATTAAACTATATATGGAATAAAACTGAATATATAGAATGTGATGACCTAGTTTAAGTATTCGGGTCATGTAATCACTTTGACTGCTATACCAGTAGACAATTAAATGCTGTTTGGATGTAACAACGCCAAGTCATTTGAGTTATGTACGAAAAGTCTACCAATGCCTTATAAGGATTTGAATGCTGATCAGTAGTTAATTTAAGCAAGACGAATTTCAATAACATGGAGAACCCATATTATTGTCTGTTATTATTTTATGGAAATGCGGCTATTAATATGATCCCTGGGTCTGCACGATTAAATTACATCATGACCGTGGACGTGCAGAAGATTAATTCAATCAAAAATGGGAGAATCACTCAATTCATACCCTCAGAGGTAAAACTAAGATCTAAAAAATGCTGCAAAAATCAACAATTTTAATGTATTTCCATTGAAAAGAAATATTTCTCATTTACATTCGATTTACTTTGCACTGTTTTTTTATAGCAAAATAATGTTAATTATTTTGCAAAATTAGTGTTGCAAAACTATTATTTTTTGATCTATGGGAAAGTATGTACGTACAATAATTTCACTAGTCATTAAACTTTTTTGTCAATAGTTACTCGATATTTTGATCCAATTATCAACAGAATAAACAGTAGATTATCAACAGCAGAATTAATCCTGTATCAACAAAAAAATCGGAGTGAATACCGAATGAGTAATCGGTCAAAATATCGAGTGAACTTATTGGAATGATCGAAAACTACAACTTGAATGACAAGGTAATTGCATATGAAGCATACAATAAAAAATTGAACTTTGGTGAGTCAATCGTGATTAATAAAAGAACATATGGAGGTATCTTCAGAAAAAATTGGAAGGCACAATAGTTGTAAATGGTTTTTGCTCCAATCTAATTCATAATGTTTTTAACGCAGGATGTGGAACTCGCGATATCGAAGTTGATCGTAGTTGATTATTGTTGTGCTAGGTTGTTCTCTGATATCGGGAAGGGAGAAAAAGGGGAAAACAATTAAAATTTTATTTTGGAACGTGGCAGGATTACTAAGGAAACTGAGAATAGGAGAGGAAGAATTTTTGGCGTTCTTGTCTGATTTCCAAGTTATTACCTTAGTGGAAACAAGGTACGAAACAAGAGGAATGGGAGGAGTGCATTAAGAGGTTGCCGGAAGGCTATAGATGGACGCCCCAATTTGCAAAAAAAGATTCTAATTTCGGAAGGGCAAAAGGTGGAATAGTAACAGGGGTGGACAAGGCTCTCAGGGAAAAAGCTTCCGCAGATATACCAAGAAGAGAAAAAGATACGGCAAAAGATATGTGTGAAGGTCTGGTGATGAGGGAAATAGAAATTGAAGGGCAATGGTGGGGGGGTGATGACAGTGTATAATAATAATAGTTCTATGGAAATACAACAAAAAATAGAAGAATGCCTGAATGAAGGGGAACACGAAAAACTGCTGATAGGATGAGACTGGAATGTAAGAATTGGGGAAGGGCAGCCGATGGGAATTAGCAGTAGTGGAGGTGAAATTGCGAGGAAATCTAAGGATAAAGTAATGAATGCTCAAGGAAAGCTGTGGTTGGAGTGGGTGAAGAAAAACCAATGGGGAGTGCTAAATGGGTACTGTGTAGGAGACGATGTGTGGGACGGGGAATTTACTTTTGTGGGAGGTAGTGGTGAATCCGTTATTGACCTAGTGGTGGCAAATGAGAATTCAATAGAGTCAGTAGAAAGTATGAGGATTGGTATTAGAGGGGATCATATGCCCGATCATATGCCGGTAATTGTGACCCTGAAAGAAAAACACGAAACAAGGGGAAATGGGAAAGGATAATATATAAATGGGATCAGCCCGCACAAGAAATATATGCCACGAGACTAGCAAAAGTTGATTGGAAAAACCTCAAAGATATGAAAGAAATAACGCATTGTATGAGAGAGTCAATGGTGGCAAAAACTATGAAGATAACTGGAACCAAATCTACATGGTTTGATGAAGAATGCAGGAAAGAAAAGAAAAAGCTGAGAGAGGTGGTAAACAGATGGAGAGAAGGAAAGGAAGCCAAAGAAGAAATTAAGAAACAAAAACTGCAGCTTGAGAGAGTTATGAAGACAAAAAAAGAAGATGGGGAAAAGAAAAGGGTGGAAGAGATATCAAACATTAATAATGAAGCGGAGCTGTGGCGGTTCCTAAGGAAAAACGGAGGTAGAGGACAAGGAGTGACAGACAAATTTGAGATAGAGGATTGGAAACTGTACTTCATGGAGTTAGTAAGAGGGGGGGGGGGGGGGGGGTAGATCAAGAGAAGAACCGATGAGGTACGATCTCGGTATGAGGATAGTGAAAGAAGAGGAATTTTCAGTGGAGGAGGTGGAAAATATGGCAAAATCTTAGAAATCAAAGAAAAGAAAGGCGGCAGGTCAAGACATGGTACCAAATGAGGCTTGGATGATGGCAAATGAGCAATGTTTGGAAAGATTGGCAGACGAATTCAATAAAATATGGCGGAAAAAAGTTGGAATTCCAAACAGTTGGACGGTGGGGGAAGTGATACCTATCTACAAAAGTGGTGAGAGGAACGAAATGAGAAACTATAGGGGTATAACACTCATGGATTCATCCTATAAAATGTATGCGAAATTATTGGAAAGGCGTTTGGGGGAGGAAGTGGATGGAAAAATGTTGCTACCAGAAACGCAAGCAGGTTTTAGAGAAGGAAGAGGAACTACTGAACATTCAATAACCCTGAGGTATATTATCGACCAGGAATTAGCAAGTCCCAAGGGTAAGCTCTTTGCTCTGTCCCTAGACTTAATGGCTGCATATGACACGGTAAATAGGAAAATGTTGTGGGAATGTATGGAAAAAAAGGGTATGGAAAAAATTGAGAGATGGTATCGAGCGGCTGTATAAAGAAACGTGGTGTAGGGTCAAAGTGAGAGAGAGTAAGTCGAGCGCTTTCAAAGTAGATATGGGTCTGAAGCAAGGTTGCCCGCTTAGCCCGGCACTCTTCAATATATATATATATATATATATATATATATATATATATATATATGTGGCAGATTTGGAAAAGGTCTTGGCTGCTGGACAAGCAGGGGAGTGGTGGTGGGGAGGAAGAAATTGTGGAGTCTGGCATACGCGGATAATGTGGTAATACTGGCAAAATCGGCAGGAGAAACGAAAGAAATGATAGAGAGATTTGAGAGATTTTTTGATAAAAGAAACTGACTGTAAATGTGGATAAAACAAAATGGATAAGGTTTAAGAAAGGTGGGGTGTGCAGGAAGGAGAGGTTCGAATGGAAGGGAATGGAGATTGATCAGGTTGGGCATTTTAAGTATTTAGGGTTTGTATTTGGGAGTGGGTGTGGTAATAAAGAGCATATAGAGTACGTGGCAAAAAAAGCGTGGGTGGCGGCAGAAAGGTTCTTGAAGGTATTGGGAAAAGAGTTTAGCACAAATTACCGGGCGAAGGAGATGTTGTGGAAGGCTTGCTGGCGGAGTATATGGAGTATGGAGCTGAAATATGGGGGGTGAAGGAAGAAAAAGTGCAACTACAACTCTTTAAAAAGGCCCTGAAATTAGACAGATCAACTCCTTCCTACATAGTACTGTAGTAGCTAAATGCATTTAAATTAAGAATTAAAGCAAGCCGACGAGTAGCAAGGTATGAAGGTAAAGTAAAGGGAATGACTGAGGAAAGAATTGTAAAAGATGTGTTCAGGGTAGCAAGTTTGGAAGGAATGTATGGTAGGAGAGAGACACATTGGGGAAGAAATAGAAGGAAACTCTATGAAGGAGGTGGTATGTCTATCATGGAAATGGAGAGGCTTAGGAGGGAAGGCGTGCGAGTTGACGAATGGCTAGTGGTAAGGCTGAAGGAAGTTGAACTGCAAGAACTTCAAAGGAAAATAATGAAGAGTAGATATAGTAAGGACAATGCGGAAATACAAATATTTGAAGAGCTACCTAAATACTTCAAATCAACAATGGGCCTGAATGCCCAGTCAGAAATTGCCAGATTTAGATGCGGCTGTGAAGAAAGAGGGCGAAAGTATTGGACGGATGACAAGTATAAAAGTTGTGGTGTATGTGGGGTAGGGAAAGACGTGTGGGTGCATTGGTTTGAGGAGTGCAAAAAAGGAGAGTGGACCGAAAGAGAGAGTGTTAGGGTCGAAATGGAAACAGTGCATGAAGGAGGATGGTAATGGTTTGGTAATGATGGAAAGGATAAAAGGAACAGGGAACGGAAACAGAGGAATGTCCAGTGTAGTTTTTTTTCTCTCTCTTTTAACTTGGACTTTATTTTTTATGGTGATTATTGATTTTGTTTTCTTTTTTTATATTTTATTTGTTTTGTTTTTCTTTTTGTTGTTTTTTGGTATTGTAAGAGAAAGGTTTATGTTTTTTTTTATTTATGCCAATAAAGGATTGTATGTATGTTCTCTGATAATGTCTTAAAACCGGAATGGTTTACTGGTATCACATGTACCAGTATCACATGTATTGGCCTAGTACAGTGTTTCCCAAAGTGTGGTACGCGTACCCCAAGGGGTACGCAAAAGGTTTGAAAGGGGTACGAGAAGATTTTTAATTTTTTTCTTTTTTGTGAGTGACAAAGCGAAATTACATAAAAAAATAATCCTTCAAATATTACTTTTTATATAATATTTGAATCCTGTGAATTAGCTGTTAATTTTCAATTGTTGAATCATCCTTCGCACATAATTAATACAATAGAAATCAAAACTTCTGTTTATCAATTACTGTTTTTCTTTTAAAATTGGTATCTAACCAAGAGTTTATTTTACCAACTGCTGACGACAAAATTTGAAGATTGTTTTTAGGTATTTAAATGCAAGGAGAAATTCTCTTAAAGAGAAGAAGAACAACATTTTCACCAAAAAAATGTATTCCCCATTGTCGGGATTTACTATATTACTATTACTTTACTTACGATTAGTATATTACTTAAGATATTACTTGAACAATATCAGTACAGTTTCTGTTTTTAATAGCATATTTAAAAAAAAAATTAGGGTACCTGCTCTACACTTAAAGTGGGGACGGTTTTTTTTCTCGTCTACCGCATGGCGTGGGGTGTCGTTGGATAGGTCTTCCAAAAATATTACAGGTTTGTGAAAACAATATTTCGATTAAGAGATCCGTTTGTGAAATATTAAGCTTTAAAGTGCTAATTTTTGCTAGAGTCAAGTAATGACCCCCTCAAGTAGAGTCAAGTAGTGACCCCCCACATTTTTTTCTGCATATGTGAAAAAATTCACAATAGTAGTATATATAACGAAGGAAGGAAGAAGGAGTATATATTAAAAGGAAAAGTATAACAGCTAAGTAGGCTTTATTAATTTACGAGTAATAGTCGACCAACTTATTAAATGTAACAAATCGAGCGGCAGCCGTATAGCAGCATTATAATATTGGTTATGTTGAACGTCAAATACGACAACATCAATGTCAGCTGATAAAGTTATTGGTTACTTTTAGACATTTGAGTCTTAAGTCATAAGAGTAAGAATGGCAACTACGGAACCCTACCTTGCGCGTGGCCCGACACGCACTTGGCCGTCCGGCCATGATTGTGTTGCTGTCAAGTTAACTATAAAAACGTTGATTCAAACGTCAAAATTTTGTTGAGAAGTGTGTTTAATTAATTTGTGTTTTATTGGTCATAAATGGATAAATCCCAAGAATTATTGTTAGATAGTGACGCAATTGCGGAAAGATTACTGTAGAAATCAAGAGATTTATACAAAAAATGAATATTACCTTCTGTGATTGGCGATCTAAAAAGAACATCAGCGAAGTCAACATTTAGGCTTAAGTTTACGGAGCCCATAAGTGAGATATTTTGATGCGTGTTCATGGATAGTTCACTTTTAGTTCACTAGTGAAATAAAAATTTTATTTCAATAAACTACTGTTTTATTGATCCGTATGCAAGGAATTAAATATGACTGTATAAGGTAAAAATGAATAAACAATGTTAATAGAAGCCTAGGGAGTGAGTGTGTGAGAGAGAGAGAGAGATTGATTGATTGATTGATTTAGTTTATTTATGCCAAGGCGTATGGCCAAATGGCAATTTAAGAATACAATATAAATACAATATAGGTATCATTTTTAACATTTGTTAGTCTTACAGGTCTCCCAAAGATAACAAAATATGATATAACAAAATAACAATAACAAAAAATGATAATATGATAAATAAATGGTAATTCATAAATGATTACATAAATACTAATTTATGATTAAATTAATTACTAATGATTACTTAAATACATACCATAATATGGTACATAAACACAGATATATTTTTAATGAGATTTAACCAAATTTAGGGTATCAAAAAATAGACCCTTAGGCCTTCTGTAAATGCAAGACAGCAAAAGATGAGCACCAGTCGCTAAAGTCACATCAAGCATAAGAAATTCTGGCTCATTTAAATGTTTTGAGGTAGAAATATGTAAAACCTTTGTTTTTAGAGATTTATGAATAAGACAAGCAACTGCACCACCATGTATATAACGACCACTATCAGTGTGCTTTAAAATGCGATCTCTCCTTATTGGAATATAATCATCTAGTGAAAAAATACTATTTTCTATGGAAGGTTTTAATCAAGTTTCAACGAGAACAATAATATCTGGTGTAGTTTCAGCAACTAAATTAAGAAATTGAGCAATATGGCCCACAACACTATTTATATTTAAACTTAAAATATTTAATAGTGTGGACCCTATATCGACTGAGCTATTGGTTAAATCTACATTTTGCTATTCTAACTTTCCTAAATCTAGTTCACAGTCGATTCTTAGTTTTTCCGAGTTATCGTCCTTTTTAACAAAAATTTGACTATTTTGCACCCAGACATACCTAAACCTTAATACCTTTGCTTTATTTTTCGTGTTCATTAACAGCTTATGTACCTTAGGGTGTAAAAACTCATTTACAAAAATATTTCCATGAAAAGATTTCTCAACAATAGTAGGAAACACCATGCTGACGGGCAAGTTTTTATGCTTTCTTTTGGTATTGATGATGAAGTCACGAACTTGAACCGATTTAAGGTTAAGTATGTATGAGTGCAAAATAGCATTACCACTATTATCACTGGCCATAGATTTTTTCTTATTTTCAAACTTACGTATGTTCAAAATATCAGTTTTTAACTCTGATATTTTCAACTTCTCAAAAACATTTGACACTATATCAGAAAGATCAAGCCTCTCACTAACAACATCCGGAATTCCTGAGATCATTAGTTCCGACGTGGCCAAAGCTGATAGTGACGAACTTAAGGTTCCATCCTTTCCTTCAACAGATGATATCATATTTTCCAGGTTATTTGTTTTTAAATAGAGCTCAGAAATACGCGAAGTATTCGAAGCAACATTCCCGATTATAACAGATACCTTATCATTAAGCGTGTCTTGAGTCTGCCGAAGTAACTCCATTTTATTTTCAATTTGGTCGAGTCTTAAGGAAGTTTTCTCACCCGATGCTGCTATAGCTGTCATTATCTGAGTAAACTTTTCATCTAGTGATTTTGATGACCAATCACTTGGGATAGCAGGAGAAGCTTCTTCGTTCGACATTTTTGACGAGCGCGACCCACTAACCGTTGTATCCACGTTTGGCAGAAGTTTGTTAAATTGTTTCCTGCAGCAATCCGTCGATGGCTTGTTCTTAACGAAGTCTCGTGCACAACCAGGATGAAAAGAATTCTTGCAAGAATTACATGTGATAGCCGATCTGGCTGTTTTTTTGCATTTAAAGCATAAGTCTGCCAATAATGACATTACAGTGTATAGACAGATTTCAGTTCAACTTGCGCTGCAACGCTACTGGTACCAGACCTTCACTAAATAGCGTCCATAAAAGTTAACCAAACAGATCACAAGTCTCAAGCTAGAAACTCAAGCAAGAAATAGCTAAATAACTATTTGATTTTCACACTCGTAAATTCCTATCAGGGTTTGCTGAATGAATTATGAATTATATTTTAAATATTAAAACTTCGTACAAAGAGAAAAGTCTTTTATATATGACGCGAATCGAACCGACGACCACTGAATCTAAAAGCAAGAGTTTTACCACTGCACTAATAGACTTCGTTCACGGATGAACTTAAACGATAATTTCTATTTCACTTTTAGTTTTTATTTTATCACTATGAGGTTATCTCCACATGGAGAATTTTAACCCTAAACTTAATTTATAAACTCAAACTTATCAGTCATTTAGAGACGACTAAATGTTACAGAAACACATGGACTGCCCTTATATGGCAGTTACACAAGGTTTATAGATTATTTTATAACTGAATCAGCACTTTTTTACACTTTTTAGCTCTAACAAAACACGACACACTCGAGAGGACAAACCAGGGAGAGAGAGGGAGAGAGAGAGAGAGGGAGAGAGAGAGAGGGAGAGAGAGAGAGAGAAGTGGAGAAATAATTCGAGAAAGAATAATAATGATAGGTAAGACTAGCTAGACAAAACTAGATCCACAAGACTACACAAACGAGCCTAGACGAATAAGATTAAAACAACAACACAAGACTAAACAGACAAGAGTATTTTTTTATTTATTAACCATAATTGGCATAAAAACGAAAAAGAACTATACAGCCATATAGGTTCATACCTATACATACAGTGTGTAAAGCGATGAGGTTTCCTATAGGAAAAACTTTTTTAATATAAGTTTTAGGAGAATATCTTATTCTTCATAAAAAGTTTTGCTTGTATCGAAACCCCTCATAGTCAAAGAAAAATCGAGTAATCACTTAAGATAAGATCAAAAACTTGAAATAATGTCGAGTTGTTGATTTTAAATATGATTTTAAATATGACCGAACGTTGCATTTGTATCGCGTTACCCATGTATTATTCGTTAACAAGTGACATTTATTGACAGTTCAGCGAGCTTAATATGAAAACAATGTTAACGTTAGAGCAGCGAATCTACCTAGTGAAATGTTATGGTTTAGGAGAAGTCTCGTATAAATATGCAATTCAGTAATTTAATGAAAAATATCCAAATGATGTAAGCAGAACAGCTTTAACAAAATTAATTCAAAAGTTTGATGAAACGAGATCCGTTGCCGACAAAAAGAAGTCTCGCAAAGCGTACAATGATGATGATGATGCTGTGGCCATTGTGGCTATCGAATCAGTTGCGGAACATCCTAGGATTTCTTTACGCCAGCGAGCAACTGAACTCAATGTTAGTCATACATTATTGCAGAAAATTTATAAAGCGAATAAAATTTACCCATATAAACCTAGATTCAGACACACTTTAGAAATTGCAGATCAAGCTTTTAGACTCGAGTTTTGTTTATGAATTGATGAGAATACTATGGAACATCGCCTATTTTATCAAAATTTAATGTTTAGTGATGAAGCAACGTTTTCGACAAATGGTACTGTTTCCTCACAAAATTGTAGATATTGGTCAAAGGATAATCCAAATTTTAAAATTAACGCTAGGAATCAGCGATATCAAAAAGTCAATGTTTGGTGCGGAATGCTGTTTGACAGAATAATTGGTCCCTATCTTTTTAAATGGAAATTTAAATCAACATAATTACTTCAGAATGCAATCAGAATGCTTCAGAATTTTTTATTGCCATTGCTTGAGCAAGAGGAATTGCGACGCATCTACTTCCAAAAAGATGGGTGTCCAGCTCATGGTACCTTGATTGTTAGAGAATTTTGAAATTTACATTTTCCTGGTAGATGGATTGGATGACATGGACCAATACATTGGCCAGCTCGGTCACCGGACTTAACTCCCATGGATTTCTTTCCTTGGGGTTACCTAAAGCAAAAAGTTTACAGGAAACCAATGGGAAACGATGTAAATTACCTAAAAATGCAGATTGAGGAGGCTGTTAGAGAAATTAATGTAGGAATGTTAAACAACGTTTACAAACAATTTAGAAAAAGAGTTGAAGATTGCGTTGGATATGGAGGAGACTATGTGGAATAATTGTACAAATAAAAATTAAATTATTGTATCAAAAATAATCTTTTTTTTGTTCAGAAAATAATAAGATACATTTTTGAGTTTCGTGGCCATCCTTGATTACAAACAGAAAGTCATATTTAAAATCAACAACTTGACATAATTTTAAGTTTTTGATCTTGATCTTAAGTGATTACTGGATTTTTATTTGAATATAACGGGTTTCGATATAAGCAAAACTTTTTATAAAGAATAAGATTTTCTCCTAAAACTCATATTAAAAAAGTTTTCTCCGTAGGAAACCTCATCACTTTACACACTGACTTCTCCTAAACCAGGGTTTCCCAAAGTGTGGCCCGCGGGCCAAATACCGCCCGTAAAGCCCGTGAATTTGCGATATATTATATTTTTACTAAATAATAAATAAGTAAATAATAAAATAAAAAATAAATATTACAAATAAGATACAATAAAATATTTTAATATTTAAAAAAAAATCTTACAGAGCTTAAACCAGAAGCGTTTGTATTAATAAAATATTGTTTAGTTTAAATTTAAAACATTATTTAAATAGTCTCAAATAGATACAGAACTGTTAATCATTTCACACATGCAATTTGAATTGATAGAATTACAGGAAAATTTCGATGCTAAGAATTCTTGTCGGAACAATTTCTTAATTGAGGATGCGTGACTTATCCGACAATACGAATACATGCTCAACAAATGTTTTCATTATTTGAAAAAATTTATTGCGAAAAAACTTTTTCAATTATGTGCATAAATAAGTCGAAATTAAGATCAAAATTGAGTGATAATCATTTACAAGCAGTATTAAGAATACATTCGACGGACGTACAAGGGGTCGTCCATTCATCACGTGATATTTTTTAGCAACTATTTTTGTTTTAATAAATATATAATTAGAAATTTATATTAAATTTAGTATACTCTAAAAAAAAGAAATAGTTAATATATTTAAATCGAAAAAAATTGTGGTAATTGTTTTGATTTTATTCCGTTTTTTTTTGGCCCGCCAAAAAATTCGTTAATATTAAATTGGCCCGCATAAGAAAAACTTTGGGAACCCCTGTCCTAAACCATAACATTTCACTAGGTAGATTCGCTGCTCTAACGTTAACAGTGTTTTCATATTAAGCTCGCTGAACTGTCAATAAATGTCACTTGTTAACGAGTAATACATCGGTAACGCGATACAAATGCAACGTTCGGACTTATTGTTAGTCATATTTAAAATCAACAACTCGACATTATTTCAAGTGATCTTATCTTAAGTGATTACTCGATTTTTCTTTGACTATGAGGGGTTTCGATACAAGCAAAACTTTTTATGAAAAATAAGATTTTCTTCTAAAACATATTGAAAAAGTTTTTCCTATAGGAAACCTCATCGCTTTACACACTGTATATGCACAACTCAAATACTTACTCTAGAATAATAATCAATAACTTTACAAACTAAACAATAAAAAACTCCCGCCCGCCTGCCTACTCTTCATCTTCTCATTCTACTGAAAAACGACAGTCCCTTACCGTTTTTGTTCATGCATTCACTACATTCCTTCCCTAGCGCTCTCTCCTGGCTATTCCACTCAGCCTTCGAGCATTCTTCCAACCAATGTTTCCAAATATCCACATTCACTCCGCAAGCACTTTCCTCATTGCTCATTGTTCCTCTTTCCATGCTTTTCACCACCACACCTGAATCTTGCCAACATTGACAAGTCCTCCGACATTTACTAATGCTCAAATATCTAGGTCTTTGTGAAATTTCCTACTATCTATTTTGGAATGCCACTCTTGGCAGTCCACCTCTAATAGCATTTCACTTAGCATCACTTTCCACTGATATCCTCTCTCATACAATTTCCTTTGCATACAATTTTCCTTACCCAAACATTCTTTTTTTTTATAGTTTCGATATGTCCGTTCGTCCGTTCCCCAAACATTCTTTTTTCTATTATTAATTCCCTCCTTATTCTCTACTCGAAATTTTTTTATTATCCTTTCATCTTCCATCCCAACCACCTTATATTCATATTAATCACTCGTTCCGCTGTAAAACCACCTCTTCACTTACTGGAGAACATTCACTTTCTAAAGAACAATGTGACTTGGTATCGACTTTTCTAGTTTCAATATTTTCTTATAAAATTTTTGCTGCACCTTTTCCTGACCTCCTATTTCGTTCTGCTGCTCTAAAGTTCCCATCAAAGTTACTTATCCATCCATCCCAGATCTGAGCCGCAGCCACCCATGCTCTCTTTGTCACATACTCCACGTGCTCTCTATTACTTTAACCATACCCAAAATACTAAAACTTTTACACTTCTTTCCACCGCGGAATTCAAATCTGTCTTTCCTACATTGACCACTCCTTTTAAACCGCAACCACTTTGTTTTTCCTATATTCACACTAGAGATGAGCATGGGATCCCATCGACCCATCCCATCCCATCGTCCCATGTGATGGAATGAGTGGTATGAACGTCGAGTGGGATGGGATGGGACGACAATTTTGTATGGGACGGAGTGGGACGAGTTTTAATAATCTAGTAAATCTAGTTCATGCATAATTAATTGCTTCCATATAAGAAGCTCTTTATTTTCTTTTTAATTTAATTTTGTTTTTCTGCAGTGCATATCTTTTTTGTATGGGTTTTAGTTGAGTTTCAGACTTAATTTAATTTTGTTTTTCTGCAATGCATATCTTTTTTGTATGGGTTTTAGTTAAGTTTCAGACTGTCGGTTAACGAATCGCGCTTGCGCAGTTCAGCTAGTATTTTTCTTTTGTGAAAAAATAAAGTGCTATTTTAAACTTGAAAATTTGTTTTTACCGATTAGATTAAAAGACAATCATACAATTAGCGTGCAACCTTGTCTCAAGTCCCTCAAAATAATTCCCACTTATTCATTCTTATCTTGCATACTGTTTCGTCATACAAACCCTAATATTCTTTCTCACACTTTCTGAAATACCTAGTTTGCACAAAAACTCATCCAATCTGCTCTTATCCATCGTAAAATGACTCTGAAGGTCACCAAGTCCTCCACCGTGCTTCTTCCTTCTCTGAACCAAGCTTGACTTTCCTGCACGGAAAGAGTTTAGATTCCTTTCTTTGATTTCCTTCCTCAGGCGACCTTCTTAGATATAGCCAAATATCTTGTATAGGGTTATCTTGTATAGAGTTATACCTCTATAATTTGATAGAACGTCGCTAGCTCCACTCTTATAAATTATAAACCAACTGACTGGAATCTTTTTATCTACCCTGCATATCCTTCTCATTTCCTCCGATAACTTCTTTTTGCAGCTTCCAGGTTCTTCTTTCGAAGCTTCGCTGTCGAGCTGATCGATCCTTCCACTTTTCTTGACTTTAGTCACGTAATAACTTCCTCCAGCTTCGTCTCTCTAATAACCTCGCAATACTCTTCCTGGTTTATGTACCTGACTCATCTTCTCTACTAGACTGTCTCACCGCCCCTCCCAGCAACACTATGAAATTCTTCTGCCACTGCTGCTTCCTTCCTCTTCTCTCTCTCACGTATTTCCATAGCTCTGCTTCCGTTTTTATTTCCCTCCCTCGCTGCCAATCCTTTCACAAGACTTGAGAGATGAGATTAAACAAACAAGACTAGAAAAATAGTACTAGTCAAGTGAATTCAGACTAGATAGACCTCTTCAACCTCTTCAAGACTAGTCAGATAAGCCGATTATGACAATACTGAACATATAAAACAAGACAGACAAGACTCAACATACTAGACTACACATACAAGACTGGACAAACAAGAGCAAAGAAAATCGTCTGCACAGACAAGAAGACAGTTAAATCTAAATTATCAAGAGAGTATGGACAAGAGTGAACAGATAAGCCAAGATAAGCAAGATTAGATTCGACCGGATTAGATGGGGCTGGACAGGTAGAGAGGAGAAAGTACTAGCCAGATAACACTATATAAACAAGAATACAATAGACAAGACAAGGCAGCCTTCAGAGATTAGTGAGACTAGTTTAGATAGACAAAACTAGATAGACATGATTAGGCAGATAACACTAGAGAGACAAGTCTAGACAGAAAGGACTAAAAAGACCAGACTATACTAATAAGACTCGGCAGACAAAGGTAGACAGGCTAGCATAAAAGGTAAGACTATACAGAGTATAACCATACAAAGACTATACAAAGGGTATAAACGAACAAAACTTATCTTAGATTTTATCTTATTGCTCTGAAGAGATCTTATCTTCTTATCTAATATAAGCAAATAATTCAGACAAGACTAGGTTGTTGACAATATTATATTATATACTAAAGCATAGAAATGTACTATTTGAACTAGAGATGGGAAATTAGTATTTAAAATAAGAAATCTTGTTTCTTTTAGATATTAGAACTAAGTTTTATATTTGTGTGGAATATGAAATGAACAAAATTTGTGGGAAATATTTCGATCGCCGAGGTTTTCCACTAATCTAACCTTGTATGAATCGGATAAGTCCACCGATAAGTTAATACTTTTTCATTCATCATAAATCGATAAAATTCAACTTTTATTTTTTATTCAAAAACAAGTTGTTAATTTTATTTTATTTTCTGCTAAATTGTGTATCTGCAGAAAAAGGTTTTCAATATGTGGTGGAATATCAATAGTTCGTATGTTCGTATGCACCGATCTATTTTGCTTTTTATTATATACAACAAATTCTGTTACATCCTGCAAATATTTAGAAAGCTTGTAATAAAGTGGTGTGGAGTGCACTTTTGATGCGCAAATTAAGATTCTAATTTGTTAGTATCGTTATCTAACTCTTTTAATGGAAAATTATTTATTGAAAAGGTAATAATATATTTTTTGTTTGATTGCACAAATTATAAATATTTATAGGATTTTGTTCATTTACAATATTTAACACATATTTAAAATCAACAACTCGACATTATTTCAAGTGATCTTATCTTAAGTGATTACTCGATTTTTCTTTGACTATGAGGGGTTTCGATACAAGCAAAACTTTTTATGAAAAATAAGATTTTCTTCTAAAACATAACACATTTGTAACTGCTACATTTTAATTACATTTAATTACAACACATTTTGTGAGTTAATTGAATTTTCATTGTTTTGAGAAATAACCTAATTATTGAAACAAAATCGACTTTCGAAATATTTATGTTTACGTATTTAAATTTGTAATAATTTATATCGTTAATTTTTAATAGTTTGCTATAACTTTTCATGAATTTTCTATTTTTCTTTTTTTTTTATAAAAAACAGTTTAAATACATTTGGTATTTTGCCAGCAATATAGTACCTTATGTACTTCAATAAAATTATGTACTCAAACTTTAATTTTTCGATTTGTTATAACTCGAATATTTTTACAAATACATACGTTTAAATAGCATTTTAAATATACATTAACTTCCATATCTAGATTTTTCTTAACTCGATTTTTTCCATAACTCGTGATAAAAATTTGTACAATGGTAAAATTTTACATACAAAATAATCTCTATAACTCCAATTTTTTAAGCGCTGCGTATTTTCCAAAATTTATGATGCCGGATATTGCCTACCATAAACTGTCGATAGTGTCGTTAGTATAATCCTCGGGCAGATTACCAAACATTTTATTTTTCATGTTTTATGATCACCAAAAACTCAAATAAAGCAAAACTAAGAATTTTTTAGAACCCAGCGGGTGTGCTGTGGGAAGATTACGACAAGATATCGTGGACAAAACTCGTGGAAGACTAGGATATTATTACCTTATAATGACTAAACGAGCCCTTTTGTTCATTCTTTCTTAAACATATGTATAAGGTAAAAACCTTATGTCTACTGTATTATATTCATAATGAACAATAAATGCTAATAATAATAATAACAATAATAATAATAATATTCTCCCGAGAATCGGTAATCCCAAAAGTGACGATATAACTGAAGATCACCCACAAGGTGCTATATTTTAACCGTTAAGGTCAATCTAAGGGCCGGAGCGGCCAGGCGCACTTTTAACTAATTATTACATATAGTTAGAATAACATTTCAAGGAAACGCCTTTTAGTAATCTCCTATTGCTATGGAAAGATATGAAATTAGTTATAAAAAAATCATTGTTTTAAAAATTTCACAATTTTTACAAAAAACTCCGCTAGATTCCTTCTGCCGGCCGCAGCGGTCTGGAGCGACAGCACGTTATCAGACCAAGGATTTAGCTTAAAAATAAGACAAGCCTTTCCAAGAATAGGTTAATCACTTACTAATCAAGAGGCAATTTCTGTGATAATGATTAGGGAAATATATTAACTCTTTCGGAAATAGAATTATAATCATTATTTTAGGTCCTAAAATTTTAGGTCCTTTAGGACCTAATGTTATTAGAGGTTCCGTCAACAAAGTAATTTTTTACATAATATTTTACAATTTAGGATCCTGTGGATGCTATTCGATCCTGTGGATACTTTTTCCAGACAATATATTATCGATGATTACAGAGATGATCAATAGAGAAAGAGGCTGTTAGAGTTCACAGAGAAAAAAAAAAAACAGGGAAACCAGTAGATATGATCGAGATCTGTGCATTTATTGGGATATTATTTACTGCTGGGCATCTGAAATCTTCAAATGTGAGTATTGATCGTCTATGGAGTAAAAAATATAGATCACCAATTATTCGAGCAACTTTCTCTAAGAACAGATAATCAGGATAATTGTAAATTTATTCGATTTGGTGATAAAGAATCAAGATCACAACGATAAACTTGCACCTATTAGAGAACTGTGGGATCGAATGAATAATAATTTTTGTTCTTCTAATTCTACATGCCATCATGTAATCTGACTGTAGATGAGCAATTGTTTGGTTTTGACGGAAAATGTCCATTCAAGCATAAAAAGTTTGAATAGCAATAAAGAAAAATTTGGAATAAAAATATTTTGGCTAAACGATTCTGAAACAGGGTACCCACTAAAAGGAATTCCATATTTAGGAAATGAGGGAAATCAACTTGTCACCAACCTGGGTGAAAATATCGTACAAGATTTATGTATTTCAAAGTACAATACAAATAGAAATATAACGTGCGACATTTTTTTTACAACCAAGCAATTGGCTATGACTTTGAAGAGTTCTGGTCTCACTTTTACGGGAACTGTAAGAGAAAATAAGGAATTGAACCCCAAAATATGCAGGCAAAACTTTATTGAAAACAATTTTCAACAATTTTTGGATTTACAAAAAAATCTTACGTTACTTACCTACGTTCCAAAATTGGGAAAATCTGTTATTTTATTACCTACAATGCATCCATAGTGATGCGATCACGGAAAATAAGAGAAAACCGTAAGTGAATATTGTTAGTGAGGCCTTGATTTCACCGCATTTACAGTGACGATAGGATTACATTTTGCGAAGTAAGGATTGTCAAACCCCTCAAAAGGGGAAAGTATTTATTCTGTGCGAGAAAATCCTACTCATTCTTCACCATTTCCCCCAAATAGAAAAGGCCTCATACAATGTCATGTATGTGCAAGTGAAGGGGAGTATTCCAATGTTGTATACGTTCTAAAAAGAATACTTGTAATAGTCATTCAAATATCAGATGTAATAAGTTTGTAATTTTATAGAAAAATTATATTAGAAGTGTTTATTTTTAAACATTTTGCGAAAAAAGTGATTTATTTTGTTTATTCCACATAATCTAATTTATAAAAACATTTATAACATAAAAATTGAATGAAAGAAAACCAAAAATCTAAGATGTAATTGAAAAATAATTCTATAATTACATTGCCATTGCACCAAATCGTCACCGGCCGCCCAGGCCGGTAGGCGTAGGATGACTGACTACTTGGTAGTATGACCTTAACGGTTTTTAACGGAGTTTAAAATCATTGTTTCTTCTTACAATTGCAAATATGAGGAGCCATAAAAGAAAACTGAATACGATGTCGTTATCTGACAAAGTGAGGTTGACAAGTGAAGTTGACAAAACGTATTAAAAAAAATAAAGTGATTGCTGAAAAATTTAAGATTTCTCCAAGTAAACTTTCTTCAATTATAAGAAACCGCGAAGAAGTTCTGAACAAAGCCGAAAATGGTGCAACTAGTGATTGCAGACGTTTGAAAAAGTGTACCTGCGAAGACATTGACAAAGCTACTTTGGAATGGTTTAAAATTGCGCGGGATAAAAATGTGCCAATGTCTGGACCACTTATTAGGGAAAAGGCTCTTTATTTTGCGAGTCTAGGACACACTAATTTAATCGCTAGTGTAGATTGGCTAGATAAGTTTAAGAAAAGGCATAATATTATACAAAAGGCTATGTGTGGTGAAAGTGCAGACGTTAATGAACATGACTGTGAAGAGTGGTGCAACAATATCTTGCCGGAACTTTTAGCATCTTACCATAAAAAAGACATTTTTAACGCGGACGAGACGGGCTTATTTTTAAGTGTTTGCCTAATAAAACGTTAACATTTAAAGACGAAAAGTGCTTCGGTGGAAAACACCGCAAAGAAAGAATCACCGCCATGATGGAAGCCAATAAGTATGGTACTGAAAAACTGAAACCGTTGGTGATTGGAACATCAAAAAATCCACGATGCTTTAAAGGTAAACGCCTTTTACCAGTGACATACAGAAGCAACAAAAAAGCTTGGATGACAAGCGCAATTTATGAAGAATGGCTTTCTATTTTAGGCAAGAAATTCAATGCCGAAAAACGTAATATCTTGCTGTTTGTGGATAACTGTCCGTGGCACCTAAAAATTACCAATCAGCTAAATTCGATTCGTGATGTTTTTCTCCCGCCAAAAATGACGTTAAAGTTACAACCTATGGACCAAGGAATTATTAACAATATAAAATTGCACTACAGAAGAAGAATTCTAAGAAAAACTATAGTTGAACTAGAAGACAATCAATCCGAACATATTACTTTATGGGATGCCGTTACAAACTTGACAAAAGCGTGGTACATCGATGTTCAGCAAGCAACCATAAAAATTGTTTCAGAAAGGCTGGCTTTAAAAAACAAAGCGAAAAAAACTAGTGTGAAGAAGATGATAACTCTTCTACCAGAATTGAAGTCCGCGTATGGCACATATAATCAGGATAACGTGGATAATACAGTATCGTACTTAATGATTATTTATCTGTGGTTATGGAAGATATGGTATACGGACAATCCAACAGATGCCGATATTTTAAAACAAGATTAGAAAACGCGAAGATGAAGATGAAGATGTCTTATCTAGCAACGAAACAGTGTCAATTCCACCCACGAACAAAGAAATGCGTAATTATTTAAATAAGTGTAGCGAACATCTGTGTTCTTAAGACAATCTTCCAGACGAAGTGTACCGCGCATATCTACTTTGGATAACTTTGTAGATAGAGAATTTTTTAATGCAAAACAATTAAAAAAATTACCGACTCTTTAAAAATATAATATGTTAATTAAAATTATTTTTAAATTATAGAAAACTGGTCTTACTCGATAGGAAACTCGAAAATGGGAAATCTTTCAATCGAAATATTTTTTCAATTTGTTATAACTTTTTAATTTCAACGAACAAAAAATTGTTTTGTTATAAAATTTAAATATGAGCTTTCGATTTATAACAAAAAAAAAATTCAAATACCCAATTGTGACTAAAATTATGTGCATAGGATGAAAATGTATCCAAGAAAATCTAGACGATTTTGAATTTTACACTTTTCTGAAAAATGTCAATTAATTTTTGGTTGTAGAATCCTTAGTTGTTTGACTCCTAGTCATCTCTAATATTTTTATTTGAGTTTCATGTTTTATTAAAATATTTTAGTCTTTTATTTTTCTTTGCATTCTTTCTGTTTACGCAAAGATATATACGTGCAGCGATTCCTCAACTTAACAAGGTTAATAGTGTCTCCTTAGAAAACTGTAGAGCAGTGTTTTTCAACGTGGGGGTCGCGAAGCCTTTTTAAGGGGGTCGCGAAGGCTCTTTAAAGGGATCGCAGTTATTTTAAAATTTAAAATAAAGAGCCCTTAAGATAGTTCACTCGTGACAGTACTAGACAAAAACATCGTCTTATATGGAGTGGTCATAGTTGAATTATCAAGCAAAGCTGTTTTATGACAGAACTACCTTAAAGAAGCATTCAAAGTAAAAAAAACTAATATCATTTTATTTCAAAATGTTATATTTATTAAGAAAATGTTAATAGACCTTTTAACGGTTAGTTAAAATGCGTATCCGCTAAGTTTGAAAGGCGAAAATATGAAAGTTTCGGGCACATATTTAGTTATACGTCAAAAAGTTCGGGCACTTTTGACTTATGACATGGCGGAAATTGACACATGCGCACAAAAAAATTTCAACTATGCTAAGGTCTATTAAAGGTTTGGTAGAACACAAATTAGGTTAACATAAATCAACAAATACCTTCGAGCCACATGAATCACTAACGTTACGAGGAATAGGCACAACTTTCACATTAATGTAATAGTTGGGCCTGTATCTTGTTAATCAATTTTTCCCATGGCGAATCCGTTTTTGCTACACATAGAACTAAATCGCTTTCTAAATTTAGGCGATTTATCTGTTTGCCTTTTATTACAGCCATCGACGAAAACTTGCACAAATAGGATGTGGCAAATGAAATCAAACACTTCAAAGCTACTCTGGTTAATTGTGGTTATACTGTTTTTTTTTCTTTAGCCAAAAGCTGCCCAAATTGATAGAAAAGTGTAACTTTCCATCAGCAGATAATTCCAACAAATTTTCTTTTAGATTGGTTCCCAAACTTGTCGCGTATGTAGCTGCTTTTAAAAACGGATTTATGATCCACCTTTTCCTAGTATTTTCTGAAACTTCTTCCACGGAGAAATAATTCCACAATTCTTCTTTCAAATTCTGCAATACAATTTCCATGCCAGGTATATTTGATGTTTATCTCAGATCCCACTTCTCCAAAAAAAGAATGAGTAGAAGAAAACAAAACAAGGTTGTCTTGCTTTATGGATGATGACCACAGGTTTATTTTTTCGTAAAGCCATGGATTTTGTCTTTAGCAGTAATGAAATTTTCATTCCTCCCTTGAAGGCTTTTATTCAAAGTGTTTAAATGCTCGAATAGGTCAGAAAGAAAAGCCAGTTTCAAAATGAATTTCGGGTCTGACTTGGCCATGTGCTGTAAATACACCAAAAGTTCAGCTCGAAGTTCCAAAACTCTTGTGGTGGTTATCGAAAGGCAAAGTACTGTTGCCTTTCGATAACCACCTAACCTCTGTTTGGTAAAGCAAAATTAAAATCTTCACAAATGTTTCGAAATAAAAGTGTCTGTAACGCTTTTCCTTTAATAGAATTTACCAATTTTATAATTATAATAAAAACGTCATTGTATTCCTGTGGAAAGGTTTTGGACGCAAGAGCTTGGCGATGAAGAAAGCAATGCATCCAACAAGCGTTTGGCATCAGTGTTTAAAGTCTGGTAATAAAGCCGCTTTTCGAACCAGTCATAGCTTTTGCTCCGTCACTACAAATAGCTATGCATTTCTTCGCCCAATCGATATGGAAGTCTTGTGTAGCTACAAGGTACATGTTATATAAGCACTGATCTGTTGTATTCGTAGGCAGAGCTTTACAAAACTTTATTTCTTCCATCAATCTATCATTGGATTTTTTCTTTGACTTGATCACGTAAGGCCGGTTATGTGTAAGTAATTACGAATTTAGCCGATATCTAATTATAAAAATAAGTAAAAATGATGTAAAGATTTGATATTTGTATCATAAAAAAATACAAGCTAGATACAGCGGAGGGTAGGGTAGGGGTCATGAAATTTGTTTCCACACTAAGGGGGTCGCGGAATAATAAAGGTTGAAAAACAGTGATGTAGAGTGACATATTTAGAAGAAGTTGAGATAAATTGGAAAATGAAAGATTTCAATGAATTTTTATACTTTATATCAAATACTGTACTTTCTTAAAAAATTCATAATTTTGATTGACATTATTAGAAAAAAAGTCTTATCATAATTATATTGGATGGTAAGCAAAAGCATCAATTGTTTTAATGTCCCAATGATTTTTTTTATCATATTTTGCTTGATTGCTTATTCTTTATAATGAGAAAATTCTTTAAATTTCTGATGGTGTGCAGGGCAAGCAAATTATGAATTCTAAAATCTTCTCCATATTTACTAAACGTGTCAATTGTTCACGATAGTGGACAAAAATATATTTCCAAATTTCTTCGATTGCCAGTTTATCAACAGTCCAAGATGATATTTTCTCCTTTGCGAATGACTTAATTAGCGTGTATCATCGAAGAACATATCGCGACGATTATTGAATTAAATTTTTCACCATATTTTTCAGCTGTGTAATCAAATAATGAATCGAGATCTGTCCATTCCAGAAATTTTGTCATGACCATCCATAAAAAGATATCCGAACCATCGACTGATGATTCCCGGAACTCAATATAATCAATAATGGATTTGTAAAAACTTGAAACGTTTTCCTTGATTGCGTTGTTATCCGTATCATTTAATTTTTGAAACTCAGCCTGCTACTTGCGTGGAATATTATGCGATTTTGCATTTTTTCTTTAAGAATTTTCAATTCATTCGCAGCTTCGAAAGACGTTGTTGATGAAGCTTCAATGTTTTTGATTGATTGATGTGTTGAAATACTTTGATTGGACACAAATAAAATCAGCATTTTCCGGATTTACGGAGAGCAAAACTTCGTCATTCAAATTGTAGTTTTCGATTATTCCAATAAGTTCTAAATAAAACTAAACTTATTTTGCAAAATAATTAACAGTGAGAGTGCAGTAATATGAAACGATTTGTAAAGTAAATCGAATGTAAATGAGATATATTTCCTTTCCACGGAAGATTTTCTAACCGCATTTGGTAGATATTAGGTTAGGTTAGGTTTTAGTAATATTTTTATGGTTAATTTTATGGTTATTTTTAAGTAATTAGGATATAATTACTGTTGAAAGTGTTTCAATTAATTTAAAAAAAAATATATAAAATACCGATTAAACTTGACCTGTTTGAACGGTCCCATTTATCGCGCGCTTTGGAAAACGTCGCCGTACACTTTGTAATACAGTGTTGTTTACTATTTGTTTACTAAGGATTTTCAGTTTGAATTTGCTATTTCGATAATGGAAAAAGCAAAAAAAAATACTTTATGGATACTGTATAGTACCAGAATGCTAAAACACTATTACACAGCCGAGCATAAAATTAGGGTCACTCCGTAATTTGAAGTTATTTTAGTAATTTTTAGTTTTTTACGTGTTGTAACAGTTTACTGACTGATTGCTTGAATAAAACAAAAGGTTTTTGCTCTTCAAAGTTTATTGAAAGTAATGAAAATAAACAATTTTAATTTAATATTCTAAGTAATGAAAATGAACAAGTTTACTTTGATATGCTTTTGTAGAAACAAAAGAAAGTTTAAGGACTTCAGTAGCGATTATTCCCTCCTATGGCAATGACAACAGCTTGCAAACAACGAGCCATGCTCTGGATCAAATATTGGATCATATTCTGCGGAAGATTGTTCCATACTAGCACCAGTAAGTCGCGAAGCTTTCTAGAATTTCTGGGGGCCGGCACATGTCTCCGTAAACGTTTTCCCATCTCACCCCAAATATGCTCAATTGAATTTCAATCTGGACTGCGAGCTGGCTAAACAAATCGCGTGATTTCATACTCGTCAAGATACTCAAGTAACCATCCGAGCAGGGTGGGGCCGTGCGTTCATGCATAAATGTGGCGTCGTCTCCAAGAATAACCATGCACGGTAAAACATGGTCTTCTAGAACCTCTGTCAGATACCTATGCGCAGTCAATGTCCCATTCTCTATAAAGACTAACTTCGTCCGAGTGTCAAAAGATATGCCTTCCCATGCCATAATTGATCCTCTACCAAATGAGAACATATCTCTCGCCTTGTCGTCGCCACACTCTTACATGTATATCTGAGCCCGTAAGACAGAATCGCGATTCATCGGAAAACAATACGCGACTGCAATCCGCTATTGCCCAAGCCAAGTATTCTCGTGCAAAATTTAACTTTGCAATCCGGTGTGTACAGTAAAGCGGCAGTCCAGTAGCTCTAATTCGAGAAGATAATTCAGCAGCATGAAGTCGCCTCCTAACTGCCCACTCAATTATGTTTGCAGATGATTTCCAAGGGAAACTGCCGTGACCGTTCGGATTTGCAAAGCACTAGAAACAAGAAAGCGGTAATATCTAGCTGTTGTAGTCTTGCCTCGGCCACAATTCGTGCCGCAACAACGGGATTTATGCTAATTGCAAAACAATAACAATGATAACAATACACAAACAATTTACAACAGACAGATGACACCACAGAAACAAAAGCCATGCAGTCCTTAAACTTTCTATTGTTTCAACAAAAGCATATCAAAGTAAACTTGTTCATTTTCATTACTTACAATTAGCATATTAATTAAAAATTGTTCATTTATTTTTATTACTTTCAATAAACTTAAAACAACAAAAACCTTTTGTTTTATTCAAGCAATCAGTTAGTAAACTGTTACAACCGAAAAAAAAAAACAGTAAAAAACTAAAAATTTCTAAAATAACTCCAAATTACAGAGTGACCCTAATTTTATGTTAGGCAGTGTGTAAGTATACCAGATAAGGTGTTTCATAAAGTCCCAATCGAGGTGTATAGTCCACCCTATCTACGTCTTTTGCGCTTGCTTTTTGGTAGATTGTCCGATTGTGCTTAAAAAAATCACTATCAGTCATTGTTCTTGATAATTTATAAAGTCACTATATATCAAAATCGCACTAGGTATTGGAAAACACTACAGAAATATTGCACAGCAAAACAGCACAGTGAATATCGACACCACTAAATGTCATAATGTGCACGTCACACACGTCCACATTCATGATGTAATTTAATCGTGTCAGCCAAAAACAATAAATTTCAACATGGAATTATTCGTTTCAATAACATGGAGATCGAATGTTATTGAAATTCGCCTTGCTTAAATTAATAGTAACATTTAATTCCTTATGTACTTATGTACTATTAGGCACTATGTACTGGCATTATGTATAAGGCACTGTCGCACTGTAGGCTTGCCGCACAAAACTTAAATAACCTGGTGTTGTTACATCCGAACAGCATTGAATCGTCTATTGATCCTCATCCACTGATTACAGTACTCATCCATTAATTACAGTAGCCTCGATAATGTTTCGATGAAGAAATTTTTTCTGCAGTCTGGTGCCATTGCATAACTTCGGAGGTTTAAGGTTTCTTAAAAGCATAACTGGTGCACCAATTTGGCAATAAGATTATGCAATGGTAGACCCGCTGGATTTAGGGTATTTAGAAATTCTACTAAAAAATTTACTGCGTCATCAGTTTGCAACACTGAATCCACTGACTTTAGATCATTTATAGCAGCTGCTCTGTCATTTTCGGGGTTAGAATGGTACGCTCAAATAACCAACCTATGGGTCTCACCTTCATATGCTCTGGCTTACTTTGCTAGTCAGTTCACTTCGAAATGTCACCACTGTGGCTAGACTTTGCGGAATACAAATTTTACCATCACACGTAGGGTATTCCCCGTCTCCTATATTGAATAACATTTCTGAAAAATTTCCCCCAGAAGCGTGACCTCTTAAATGAACCCTCAAGCGAGTATCTTAATTGTTGTCCATAAATACGAAGACATTAAACATGCTTTGACTTCATCGGCTCTTGTGTCTCTGGGTACTACGGATAAAGTCTGTCGAAAGTCTCCTGCCAATAGAACTGTAATTGCGCCCATCAGACTCTTATTTCCCTTTATGTCATTTAATCTTCCATTGAGCCGTTCAATACCACGTTTCTAAGCCATTGTGCATACATTCCACACAATTAACTTGGTGTCTCTTAGAACCTGCGCTGTGTTACTCTGTTTAGCAATATCATATTACAGATAGGTGTCTCAACATGTATTACATGTATTACATTTAGCGGTAGCTTAAAAGTAGAGTGTGCTATTTTACCTCCATGCAGCAATACCAGAAGAAGCGATGGCCAAAGCTTTCCGCGGCCTTTCCGTATTGTGACTGATAATAAATTAAGAACACATGTCTTACCAGTGCTCTCAGCAGCATCCAGGAAAAATATTTGACCAGTACCCTTCTGAACTGACTATGTAATATTTGTTTGTAGACACGGTACTGTTCTTCTGTAAGCAAAAGTTTTAGTGTCGTAGATAATTTCATTGAGTTAGTCTCTATTTAATAAATCTGCTTCAGATCTTATTGGATATGGTATGGTACCATAATGTTCTAAACATTGCACTCTCAGACACAACTTCAATAGAAATCAGACATTTATTATAATTTTCATCCATAACCAGTAGAACATTATGTGTTTCTACTTGATGATAGACTATAATTGTATTTTTCCCAAAGACTCTAAGCGTCGGGCAATGGACAGAATATCAATAATATGCAGAATAATATGCAAAAGTTCCCGTTGTTTGAATGGGGAATTTCAAAGAGTAAGCATCGTAGCATAATTTTACTAAGAAGTTATTTTATGAATAGCTTTAATTACCATGTTTATATTACTGTATTATTTATTTAAAACAAAGAATAATGTATTCTACATGCTTATTGGATTTCTTTGATAACAGTAATTAATGGGAAATTAGATTCAGATTGGCCGCTTGTATTTTAGTGTAACACAAACTGTGTTATTAAAGCATGCAAATTGGTAGCTTTCAACATATTTTCTATACCCGGACTTATTTCAAAGAAAACACCGTTATGAGAAATTTTCAGTTATTCAGAAAAAAATTCTCTTAAAACCCAAAACATTTAATTACACACGTTTCTTATTATCATTAATATTTACTTTTAAAATAAATTTCAAACTTCAAAATCACACGTGTTTATAAAGTATTAGCTTTCGTATTTTTTTATCTTATTGTTAGACAGAAGAAATATAAGGGATAATATAAATATATTCACTGGATAAATCATAAAATTTGGTAACTTGCGGAAACTGTTTACAAAATATAATGCTATGTATCTTTGATAAATCGCTGTTCGCTGTTCGTTTTCTTTTTGTTACAAGAAAAATGTTTTCTTTTATAGATAATTATATAGGAATTTGTACCAGGTTTTTGTATACTCTCACAGGAAAAATTTCGTGTAATTTATTGCTAAGGGTTTTGGACATTTTGAATTACATTATGAATCGACAAACGGAGGTCGCTTTGTCCACCCTTTGTCTGTGGGAAGTGATGGAAGTTTGATTTATACACGAAAGTTCAAGACAAAGTTTAAGACAATGCTTTTTCAAAGACCTGTTTTGTAAACCAAGCGTGCTCCAGGTATTTTACTTTAATAACAGACGGAGAGTTAAATCCACTAGCATGTCTATGTCTGTTAAACACTTGTTATTAAAAAAAAACAAGTATTCTTTTAAATTTCAGAACAACTCGGTTAACAGAATATTCACATATTCATTATATAACTTGTGGAAAATTTCAAGGCGCTGGTTTATACTAATCCCTTCTTGGCTTCGAATTATTTTGATGCTGCAACTGATTTTGATAGCCAAAAGAGTGCTTGATAAGATTCTTAAAAGAAACCTAGGATTATATAACTTCGTTAGTTGGGATTTTTATTATGAAATTATACTCAACTTTAAAATGAATTTTCTTATAGATAATAATGGTTGGACTAAATTAGCGAGACAAGAATAGACAGACGAGACAAAATTTTGGATGAATTAAATTTTTCACTTTTCAAACGTGAGGAAAATATTCCATCTTTCAAATATGCGATAACAGGCGATGGAAAATGGACTGACCAGTGCTTCCAAACCGATACGCATCACCATTGATCCAACATGGATATTTACTGATTAACCAGAAAGGTTTTTAAATTTCGCAAAATAGTAATATAATTATATTACGTATATTAATAACATATTTTTTAAGCCTGAGAACAACAAACTGATTAATAAGAACATGAGGAGATGAATAAGAACATGAGATATTATGCTCAGCCTTAGCATTATAAGTAAATATTTGCGAACATAAATATGTCACCATCCTGTATTAGAATTTGGGGTGAATATCCATCGTTAGATGAGCAGGTAGCATTTGCTAATTTTTCCAACAACACATTTATGCGCAAAAACATTCTAAAATATATCAATTTTAAAATGAAAGCAGTGAAATTATTTCCTTGTTATTCCTGCTTTACGGCTTGCAGTAACTACTTTGCGTCAAGGATTGAAAAATTGGCAGATGTAAAAGATCAACAGCGATTCCATTGATGATGTTCTCCTATTTTTTATATACTCGAAATAATATTTGTTATGTTTGCTTATGTGAAAATAAATAAGCCTATATCGAAGTTTCTTATTAAAAACTAGTGATTAATGTTATTAAACATGATAAAAAGTAATTGGAAAAATAAATGTTTTGCCCCCCTGAATAGTAAAGCTAGCTTTGACATCGTGTATACGTCTAGCGAAACTAGATTTTTACATACAATGTTGCAAAGTACGGCAACGATGCGGTAAAGTGACCAGTAAATTTTAACCTTTCATGGATATTTACAAAATAAATTAAGTATTAGACAATAAAATCTAATTTCAAAAACGCTACTTTACACCATATTTGTCACGATCATGTATAAAATAAGAGTGATTTTTTAAATTTTACAGTGCGTCTGACATTTGGAAAAATGACATATTATGTACCTAATAAATTTGAATTAGTAAAAATGTCAAAGTTGGTGAGTACCAACATAAAAAAATGAAAGAATTTCCAATATTGTAATTAATCTAAATCTATTTGTTTCTTAAATAATATACGGACAAAACGCAAAATCCAAAATCAATACTCGCACCAAACGGTAACTCGAAATGGACGCTTTCTCGATCATTTCTCGACCATGGCATGTGGATTTTCTGATTCTAAAATAGGGCAGATTTGTTTCTTCACATAGTCGGCAAAATGAAAAAGTACATCGTACGAAAAGATGATTTTTCCGTAAAAATTTGTTTCATCATCCAAATCGTTTAAATCCCACTGAGCGAAGTGAGAATGGGCACAAAGGTCGGTCATTTTATTTTCATGAACGAGTTGCACTTTGTAAGAAAAATACCGAGGTCTTTATCAAGAATCCGCCTCAGAGTAGTTCGTCTACTATTGAATTGCTAAATTCTGCCTCGAAGTTATGTTCCTGAGTTCTCGCATACTCTTCGAGCCATAGAACGACAATATATAAAAACGCCTCGTATGAGTATACTGGATGTGCGCATTGTCTACTAGCATTCCAGGTTCATCTGATTATTTATCAAGAATCCACCTCAAGTGGTTAAGTTAGCCAAGTGTCACAACCACAAGATTTTCCCGCTAGAGTGCAGGAGGCGACACCTAGTCCCAAGACACATCCAACAATACACGAAGTGTATGTATACGATCGAAACAGCCCTGTCCCCATTCAAATTCATTTTAGACAAGACCATCATTCGTTTCAAGCGTTATATCCTTAAACTTGAAATTCACTTGGACGACTTCTTCATTAACCGATCAGATTAATAGAGGATACACTCCAATTTACAATTACACTCCATAGGTAACACCATCGCCACAAATGCATACAACCAACTATGTTACTGGATGATAAGAGACTACAACAAGATGTTTGTGACCATGAAAACAACACAACAAAAGAAAATTAAACATTTCACCCTGCGGAGGCATAACGTCCCCGAATGGACGACCAAGATAAACGACCCCCATAAGAAGCCAAGAACAAGGAGACCGCATAAACGAAATTAGAACTAAATGGACCACAAATGGCTCCAATGCAGACATCCCCGAAGATATCCTAGATTTCTTAGCCTTTGTTCCAAAATTCGCCTTACCCTTCTCTAAAGATTTTAAAGAAACTTTCTAATGCTAAGGATGCTAGAAATACTAAAGAATGTAGAATATTTAATCTCCACAACTACAACAGAGAGTAAAGAAGCATTGAGAGCCAGCGCTGTCAACATTATCACAAACTATACGAGCCACCTCAAGATATACAGACAATTAAACCTGTACCTTAGACGATATAACAACACCAGATCGTTCCTGAAGTCCCACGACCAACTAGTAATGAAAGCTAATAAAGGTAATTATACTGTCATCTTGAACAAAGAAGAATACAAACAGAAAATGATGGCATTGACAGATGACACCCAAACGTACGAGAAACTTAGGTAATCATTCCCCCATCTTATCTATCGAAAAACAGAATAATAAATACGCAAAAAATCTGTTCGACAACGGCTACATTGAAGCAGCCACCAACGCCATATTGACCGCACACAACAGTACATCCGGTAAGATATACGGTTTGTGTAAGAAAATCGGCCCATGCGTCCTATCATATCATGCATCAATTGTCCAACATACGAACTGTCCAAATACTTTGTATCAATCTTGAAAATTTTGTACTTGAACTATAACATCAATAACTAGGAATTCGCAAATAAAATTACTGAAATAGTCTTACCCCCCGATTAGATACTGGTGTCCTTAGATGTCACTTCCCTATTCACAAACATTTGATAAGTCACAGCAAAAAATCCCTAGCCTTTTGGTGGAAAATACTAACTGACTTCACAACAATCCCAAAAGCAACAATGCACCAGTCGATTGAATTTACGATGTTTAACTCTAACATATTCACTTATAATAACACAGTTTTCAAAGAAGCATTCAGAACAGCTATGGGAATCCCTGCCTCACCTATTATAGCGAACTTAGTTATGCATATGCTACTAACATCGTGTATTGACATCCTACCATTCCGCGTGCCCTTCTTGTTCTTATACGTGGATGAGATTCTAACCGCGATTCAACGGAATACCAATATATTAGATGTGTTCAATGATGTCGACCCGCATTTAAAATACACCCTTGAACCAGGAAACAACAGAACAATACCTTTTCTAGATACGATTGTCTACAGAAAGGATGACCAATCTATCATAACTGACTGGTATTGCAAACTCCATAAATCTGCCAGAGGCTGTGGGTTCTTATCTGTCTGACCATCCAGTCCCCAAAATATCGGTTGCTTGTATTCCCTTAAAAAGAGAGTCCTTAAACTTGGCCACCCCCCTTTCCTCAAAAAAAACCTGCAGATAATAAGAGTTGGTTGTGGCCAACCCAACCTATGTGATAAGAAGAGTACTCAACAACAGTGTAACCCGCACTAAATCTAACCTTCTATCCAACCAACCAGTGATCTACAAAAAGCTAATTAATGTCCAAAAAATGAGCCATAAGTTCAGGAGATGAAAATGAGGGCACACAACTGGCCTTTTACAACAACAAAACTGTTTGCAACCTATTCTGGAAACTAAAAGATAGTACACCCACTTTGGATAGTAGTAATCTAATATACAAAATAAATTACTCACACTGCCCTTCTTCGTATGTAGGCCAAACCAAACAAAGTCTATCAGCCCGCATTGCCCAACGCAGATTGTAGACCGCTTAACAAATCCCAACAGCCAAAGACAACATTGGCCAACCATGCCTTAACTACTGTCCACAAATTTGATTTACAAAATACTAAAATTTTACACTTTTGAAAACAATTTAAAAAAGACTAGTTAGTTTCGGAAATGTGTTTCAATAAAAGAAAAAACAATTTTATTGTATAAACGAGAAGGATACTGCTGGCCTCAGTAGTATATACACGAATCTGATTAATTTAACCCACATTGATTAGATTTTAATAATTTGTTATATTGATGAATTATATTAATTTGTGTTGAGTTTGTCATTAAAGCAAAGTGTGCAGCCTATACACAAGAACGCTCTGAAAATTATGTTAAATTTTAGTATGAATGTGTGTTGCTAACTCACACTTAATGGTGACTCCATTAGACTTATTAATAAAATTAGTTTTTCACACTATAGGTAAGAGAATTCTATTATTTAATAATTGATCAAATGAAGAAGTTTTGTTCCGTTGTAGCATCCTGTAGAGGCCCGAATTAATAAAGGAGAAGGCGTTAAATCGTAATTTTGTTTTAACATAAAAACCTCCTTCCTACGAAGTTACCGCTTTCTAACAGTAATGTTATTTAAAGCCCAAAAAATAGCTGGGATTTCTGGCTTTACCATAAGGACACACGGGGCACGTGCCCAGGGCCCCCCTCAGGTGGGGGGCTGGTCGAATGGCCGATATATTCGCTTACACTATACAAGTTTTTTTCTCTTTTATGTAGATATAACCCGACAAAAGGTAGGAAGTATATAGTTCCGCATTTCGACATTATCTAAGTCGACATTATCTATGGTTGGAGAATTCCCGAAAGTGGCGTGATTTTGTTTTGACCCAACAATTCTATTTTTATAGTGTCTTAAAATTATTTTAATTTTTAGTTTCTTTATCTCTAGGTTCCTAAAATTAGATATTTACATATTGTACTAAGATTACGATAAAGCGACCAATAGGTCCTTATATCTGGTCGTGCCGCACTAATGGTTTTGAATGCGATTTGGGGCTGTTTTATGACCGCTACGTGCTTGCAACTGTTTGTGACCACTAATGGTTTTAAATGCATTTGTAAACAAAGTAATATTTAAACTTACAAATTTTGGAAGTATTTATTTTCTGTAGTTGTAAATATTAAATATAGGAACAACTACGTGCACTTGGGGTTAGAATTCATTTGTTATTAGTGGGGGCAGGTAAATGGGAACGGGGAGTAAGCCTTCCTACTCTTAACAATACATAATTATCTTCAATTTAAATTCATCTTTCTTGCCACCAAGATACCAAAGTAATAGAAGTGTTAGAAGTGTGTTGATAATAGAAGTGTTGACGTGTTCGTTTATTTGTTCATTTTATTATGGCGAAAAGAACATATTTAAGTGGTTCACAAAAAAGAAAAAAAACGTGTAACTCAGAAGAAAACCAAGAAACTTCCTAAACCCATTTAATTTTTTACGGTTGAAGAAGCAAATAGGCCGACTAATTCCCCACCTTCAACAACCTCAAGATCGAAATACTTCTGAATATGAACTGGAAAAAGATGTAATAAAAGGCATACCGATCCACGTGTTTAGGAACATTCTTTTACGCTCCCTTGGTCCCACGGTTATCATGCGATAGCCAATAATTCTAATAGTTAATTACTATTACGACATCCACCTGTCGTAATAAAACCACTTCAAGTCACACGTGATTTTAGGGACATTCCAACCCTCGCTTAAAAGATCCACGCTTCCCACGCTTAAAAGATTTGAATTCTTTTAGATGATAATCACGTGCATGCATTTATATCTGCCACGGATATTTTTTATCATCCGAAATGAAATTCTCGGAGAGACACTTAAAACATAAAAACGTCTCCATCAAAATAATCATGTAGACCAGATTGTTAGTGTCTTTGGGAACCTTTTTAGTTATTTGTGTAAATATATTATGTATGCGCTAAGTCGCATAAGGGAGGAGTCAAGTCATCAGCAGTATCCTCATATTTAATTAAGGGGTATATACAAACCCGCACGGAACACCACCGGGATGATATAAATATCTCAACCCGGTCTAGTTTAAGTTGTTAAGTATTGTTAACTCGTCTTAGTTGTAGGCTTAATGTAATATAATATTTAGTTATAAATATATATATATATATATATATATATATATATATATATATATATATATATATATATATATATATATATCAACATCAACATCATTTTGAAAAATGCTCCGCTAAAATTAATAAAAATTAGAAAAAATTGAAACTGTTGAAACCATGAAGGTGCAAGGGACAGTGCAATTGAAGGGAACTGGTCCTGGATTTGGTGTGTACTTTTGACCATCCGTATTGAATTGCTGATAGTGTCAAATTTTCGAAATGAATATTCAAAAATTTCGAAATGTCAAATTTTCGTTTTTTTCAATTTTCTTAGTGCGATTTATATAAAAATGTGGTAATATAATAATATATGCCCCGCTATGCCGGTCCCAAGCCCAGGGCCTTATCATTTTCTGTAAGTGACGAGGAAGGTGTAGGGGGAGGAGTAACAACCCCTTTAAAAAACCAGGGTTCACTTGGCCCGAGTGATAGCACCCTGTGAGGGCTCCTTGCTAGGATTACAGCGAAGACCTCAACGGCAGTGAAGGCGGAGAGAATGGATCTCGGTACGAATGGATTCTCGGATCTCGGTGGAAGTAGATCTCGGATCTTTGGTACGTAAACCAAAGCTCAACTTGAGCGCATGATGGAGAAGACGATAAAAGAATCACTACCCCAGGCACCGGTCGATAGACTGGACTCACTTGATCATCGGATTCTGGGGGATCAGGGACACCATGCGGAGAAGAATCGGAGCTTCTCAAGAACTCTTCACACTTTGAAAAATCGACGTAAGAATTTTATTGGCACCATTAATGTGAACAAAATCACCGCACTTCAAGAGACACGATTCACGGATAAAGAACACTTTAATACGGAGAATTTCAGTATCTATAAAGGCAAACCTGCCATAAAAGTTAGAGGCAAACTACCACTCCTGGGAACCGGTTTCGCCATACACAATTCCGTACTCGACTCAGTCATTGATTTCTCTTCTCCCAACGAAAGAGTATCTCTGCTCTCAATAAAGTCAGCCAATAAAGCTTACACAATGATAAACGTCCATGCTCCCATAAATCAACAAAAACAAATCCGACCCTGAAACTATGGACAATTTCTGGGAAACTCTCGAAGAAACAACCAATAAAATACCAAAGCACCATGTGAAGATCTTATTGGGTGATTTTAATGCCCAGTTAGATTGGGAATGAAAATTTAGTAATACCACAGGCCCATATACTAAGCACGAACGTACCAATAGGAATGGTGAAAGACTAATTGACTTCTGCAGAAACTTTGGACTAAAAATTATGAGCACACAATTCCAGAAACCTCCACACAAGTGGAGGAACTTGGAGATCACCCAATCTTAGACAGGGTGAATACCAAATTGACCATATCGCAATTTTCAAGAAAAATTCAAAAGAAATTTTAAACGTCAGAACTCGCAAAGGCGCCTTTGAATCAGACCATCATCTTCTCCAACCAAAGACGAAATTCCAACCCCATAGAAAGAAAAAAGCTCACCCAAAAATATCAATCCAGATCCAGAATACCTGAAACTCCACAAAGAAGAAATCATAGAGTGCAAATTAATCAAGATACATCAACAAACTGGCAGAAAATAACAAAGAAAATTCAGCAAGTCATGAAACTAGGACAACCTCCTCGCACAAGGAAACATCGCTGGTGGAATGCTATTTGCGATCGGGCAGTTGACAACCGAATGATTGCGTGGAACAGTCACAAAACTGAGGAAAACTGGGAGAACTTTCTTACAACTCAAAAACATGCTTCCAAAACAATTAGGAAAGAAAAACGAGGATATGACAACAACAAACTTAATGAAATCCAACAGGACTTCAAACAAAATAATACTAGAAACTTCTACAATACATTTAAAGAAAACTTAAAGGGGTACGAGGCGCCCAGCTTGTGCTTCAAAAAACCCGATGGTACGTTGGAAACTAATGCGAAAGAAAACTGTAAATTATTAGCCCAATACTTCAACTCCATTTTTAACTGCGAATCACCCCAAGAAAAACTTGCGTTCACCCCTGCGGTTTCCACAAACCCGGGACAAGCCCCTGACCTAGAAGAAATTCAGGAATCATCCAAAAGCTCAAAAATAACAAAGCACCAGTAGAAGATGGGATCATTGCAGAATTCTGGAAACTGAACGATCCTACACTTACGCAGAAACTTCATAACGTCATTTCAGACATATGGATGATGGAGCGAATACCAGGAGACTGGAAATGTGCTCTAATTCATCCGTTACACAAAAAGGGTGATAAAACAGCCATCAATAACTATAGAGGAATCTCCCTGCTCCCTATTGCTTATAAAATCCTCTCCAAGGCACTTTTAAACAGGCTAGAACCCCAGGTGGATCCACTAATTGGTGAATACCAAGCCGGATTCAGAAAAGGGCGATCATGTGCTGAACAGGTGTGGAGCTTAAAAACAATATTACAAATGAGAAAATGTAGAAATACAGTAATTACATTCGTCGTCTTCAGAAAAGCGTATGATTCTGTAGGCCGTGAAACACTTTTTATAATCATGGAAGAATTCGGGATAGACAGAAAGACCCGAAAAATCATTGAACAGACGCTTACAGGAACTATGTCCAAAGTGAAATTCATGGGTGAAATATCGAAGCCCTTTGTCATTAAAACTGGAGTTCGACAGGGGGATGGATTATCCCCAATGCTCTTTAATATTGTTTTAGAAAAGATCATTAGGAAATGGGAACCTCATGTGAAAGGTATTCAAATTGGTATAAAAAAAGAGAACCGTCTTACAGTCAAGTGCCTCGCTTTTGCGGACGATATTGCCATTATTACTAACGCCAGACATGAAGCCATACACGCAGTGGAAAAATTACATGAAATTGCGTAAAGAACCGGACTACAAATTTCTTATGAAAAAAACCACTATATCGAAAGACGACCAGCAAATAACTTAGTTTTAATCACACAATACGGTAAGATAACACAAGTCCCCCATTTTAAATACCTTGGTGAAATCATACAGTCATCGGGACTAAACCGAATCGCCAATGAACAAAGAATCACCAAACTACAGAAGGCCTACAAGCTAACGTGGGCTCACTACAACAAGAAGTGCATCTCGTTAGATGCAAAATTAAGGCACTATACAACGGTGATTCTTCCGGAAGCAACTTACGCAGCCGAAACAATGGTTATCGACGGTCATTCCAAAATTTAGGATATAGAAAAACAGGAAAGAAAAATTCTCAGAAAGATTTACGGGGCAGTTAATGTTAACGGTATTTGGATGAAGAGACCTCAAAACGAACTCACGATCCACACGATAAGGGACGTATTCAGAAAACACCGAGCACAGTTTTATACACATATTTACAGGATGGAAAACTCCAGAACGGCGAAGAAATTGCTCAACGTCATAGCACAGAGTAAATGTGGCACTGAGTGGTTGACCGGGGTTCAGAGGGATGAAATCATGTACAATCAAGGTCAATCGCTCTCCTAAAGGGGAACAATCGATTAAATAAATAAATTAATAAATATATATATATATATATATATATATATATATATATATATATATATATACTTTATTCAGTCTACTACTTTTCATTTAATAAACTTCGTGCCTTACGAATACCAGACCACAGAAGCAACAAGATCCCGAGAAAGGTAAAACTATCTCAGGGTCAGAAGAATTGCAGGCCAGCAGATCCTTCTTCACAACACTATAAAAAAAATGACCAACACACATCAGATGCTGAACCCTCTACTTCAAGCTACTGTGAGTTAATAACTACAAGCTTGGAAAATGTATCACCTGATCCTGGTACGTACTGTGACGAAATTACAGAAGACTTACGCTATATTTGGATTCGAAAAGGGCCAAAGTTTATCGAAAATAAAAATTGTGACTTCTCCGAAACTTCTACAAGTTTTCCAGATTCAAGCGGTAAAACAAAATCTAGATACTTGACTAAAAATATTTTCACCCGTAAATTGACGAATGGCGAGTCCTTAGAAAGAAAATGGCTCGTTTATTAACCGTCGAAGAAATCTGTGTACTGTTATGTGTTTTCGAAGCTGTTGCATATTTTCAGTTTGTCCAAAATTTATTCAATTTTTTCTCGGCTTCGACCAAACGATGGAAAATTATGACATAGCATTTGGGCGCAAATAATGTCCTAAATAAAGTCTCTCCCGAATACCAGATGGTCTGCACGTACTAATGCTATTAATGCCTTACAAAATGGTTATTTAAATATTTCTGAAGCTTTGTCCTCAATTGCAAGTGACATCAATCAACCAGGAGAAACAAGAAACGGAGCCCAAAGCCTAGTAAAAAAAAACCGGCCAAGTGCGAGTTGTGGCTCGCGCACCGAGGGTTCCGTACAAACTTGAAAGTAAGGTATCTTTAGGAGGACCTAACTGTATGTAACACATATGCTTCTGGTGCCTGACAATACCACGCAACACATTAGTGTATTTTCATAAGTTTCTAATAGTAAATTCGCATTTTTCTTGTAATTAAACTACATATTTACAGTTTTCAGATTTTTCCCTTTACATGTGCTGTAAGACACCGCTTCTTGCCAAATTTCATGATTCTAGGTCAACGGGAAGTACCCTATAGGTTTTGATTCCCTTGAAATCGCAAAATATGCGACATAAACGGTCATATCTTTTGATCACGTTGACTAACAAGTTTGATTCACAGTTTGATTCATCCGTACCGTTTTCGGTACGGAACCCTAAAAATGGAAAAATTGAATACTATTCTTTTAACGGAGTTATGGAAAGATCTTTTGGGAAATATGAATAAAACAAGCTTAAGTTTACAGAATAGCACTATTACCATGGACGTTGCAACGAAACTTTAGGCATCTCTGATCGATTATGTCAATAACGCACGCAATAAATTCGATCAGTACGAATCGGTTGCTAAACAAAAAAATCCAAATGCTGACTATACAGATAAGTCTGAAAGAAAAAGAATTCGCAGTACACGCGTCACTTTTTTGAAGGATCATCGGAATCTGTACAGTTGAATGGCAAAAACAAATGATGTAGATACGTTTATTCCTATAATCGACACATTCTATGCACACTTAAAAAAATGTTCTGCAGCATACCAAGAAATTGACAATCGTTTTAGTTTTCTTTGTCAATTAATAACAATCAATTCTGACGAGTTGACAAAAAAGTGCAATGAATTTGAAGAATTCTATCACCAAGACATTAATGCATATGACCTCAAATCAGAATGTTTTCATTTAAGGGGTTAAGGAGTATTTAAAGAACATAGTAGAAGATTTGAGTATCTCAACCTTACATACATTATAAATTAGATAGAGAGAATAAATAGAAGAAACTTTTCCAAATGTTGAAGTTGCTACAAGAATGTTCCATTGCTTAATGGTTACCAATTATAGTGAAGAGCGTTCATTTAACAGCTAAAGGAAATGAAAAAATGAATTACGAACAACTATGTTACAACGATTAACTAATTTGTCAATTATGTGGATAGAACGTGATATCCTTAAAAATAGACTGAAGATATAATAGAAGATTTTGCACTAAGGAAACCGGCAGCATATTTATCTAATTAATAACATATGTATATTTGATTTGTACCAATCAACCATAATAAATATAAGATCATAGCAGAAAATTTTTTTTGTCATTCACTTTTTTTACTTACTAGGCGTAGGTCTACTAGGCGTAGTCTAAGAAGGCACTGGTCACAAGAAGAAACCAGCTAATCTATGCTCCAACGACGAAGCTAGTGATGTGTGAAGGCCCATATACTAGTGGTATAATAGTGTATTAAAGAACGAGTTCAATAAGCGCGATTTTTCAGTACGCGTCAGTGGCAAGTGCGAAAAACGCCTTCTAAACGAGTTTATTATAATATATTTTCTATTTTGCGCCCTTTTATGCCATTTATATATAAAAAATCGCCGACACATATTGAGAAATTTGTTTCGCACCCATTAACGAACCCATATGAGTGTTTTAATGACTTCATTATAGACGCAAAATAAAAAAAAAACATATGTAATAACCTTCCAACTACAATCAAGGAAGAAACAAATCTGAAAACTTTTAGGTCATTAAGATCATATTAAATAGCAAAAAAATATATAACATAAATGAAATATCAAGCATCTATGACGTTACTTTTGTTTTGGTTTTGTTTTTAAGGGGAATAAATTAAGGGAAATAAATTAGTATGTAAAAGGCGGTGTATGATATACTGCATATCACGCGGCTACTGAAATTATGTAGTTATTGGAAAACAAAATTTAATGATCCTGTTATATCGTAGCGAGATGATGTGAATTCATAAAAGTTTATGAGTCTTAATAGCCTTAGATTTTTGGTAGTTATCTTAAGAATAAAGTGTACATCAACATACCACAAACCAAAGGACCACAAAAAAGATATTCCAAACTTTGCACCGAATATGTCAACATATCATGGAAAATTCCATTAAAAAAACATGCCCTGTTATGGACTAAGTGATTATGTATCAGATGTGTTATTCTACATATTACCTCTATATATCTACTTTCAAATAAAGCACATTATCATTGTTCAAATAAAAAATGTATTTTATTAAAAAATGAAACGTCAGCTCATTATGCGACATACTATATGATTTATAAATTTACTCTCCAGCCAAAGGTTTAATGTGTTATTTCAATCATTACCTCCATATGTCTACTTTCAAATAAAGCATATTATCATTGATCAAATAAAAAATGTATTTTATTAAAAAAAAAAAAAAAAACGTCAGCTCATTCTGGAAGACTTTTTATGGTCTCTGGTTTTCCTCTCCAATTCTTATGTACACATCGAGAAGCACAAATATACCCCTAGGATAGGATACGCGTTTAAATATGCTTTTGATTCAGTAAAAGTGGAAGGCAAATCAAATATTGTTTTAGTACTTGTAGTTTCTATAAATGAATAAAAAATCGAAAAAAACGAAATAAGTATTTTTTATATGATTTATAGTAAGCAAGTTTAATCCTGATTTTTCTTTAAAAAAACATTTCCCTAGTCTTTCTCGCTTGGCAACAATTACAATTTTTTATATTACAGGTCATAAATGCATCATCAGAATAAAAGTCTGTTTATTATTGTATTTGAATTAATCTTAAAATCACGTTAACGCAAATATTAAACAACTGGTAAATTATTATATAAAATTTATTCTTGGCGTACATTCTTAGCTCTAAACTAAAATGTTTTGACAATAAATATAAACTTTTTTCCAAAAATTATCACAGTTCTATTTCAAAGCTACCTCAAGTAATTTTTCATTAGCCTAACAGTGAATTATGGCTTCACACAAGAACGACATTTTTTTGACTCGTTTTGTAAAAGCGAAAAGTGACCAAGAAGAGACATTTTTGGAAATTATTTAGGCCAGGGGTCTCCAAACTACGGCCCGAGAGCCACATCCGGCTCGCGGACAGATTTTGTCAGGTCCGCGGAGATCTAGCATACTTGAAAACTCCTTTTAGAGAACATATATAGCAAATTAAATTTAGTTTACTGAAGTATTCTAATTTTATGTTGAATAATTATTAATATGACATCTACATTGATATGGTCATGGGCTAACTACTCATAACATTGTTGTAGGCTTATTCTTCTTGTTTTTGTGATAAGTTGGATAAAGAAACACAGAATTGTATTGAGTAAAGATATGTATACTATGCAGAAAATTTAACTTCAGTATATAATAACTTCAGTATATAAACTTAACTTCAGTTTATAATAACTAACAAATTATTGAAATGAATCCAACTAACATTTTATACATTTTAAATAAAAACATAACTTATAACAAGCATAATGACATATGAAATACTAATGAGATTTATGTAATTGAGATTTTCCACTGACAATAGTTTGTAGTTGTGGACTAATTTTACTTGTACCAATTATTAAAAGAGATTTAAGATGCTCATCAGTTAATTTAGGTTTGTAAACATTTTTTGTGTACTTCATTTTGGAGAAGGTCTTCTCACACAAATAAGTAGTACCAAAAACAGAAAACAGCCCACGAGCAAATTTATGCAAATTATCAAATTGTGTCAGTGGAAGACTCTTATAAAATTCCAACAAAGATGAGTTTTGATATTTGTTCTTAATTATATCACGGCACTGTAGATCAATCATCTCCATATGAAGTTCTGGGGCTAGGGTTTCAATGTCAGTATCAAAAGGATTCTGAAAAATCTTAATTTGATTCGCAATGGCATCAAAGTCCGAGAAACGAGTACCACAATTTATATTCAAAGCACTCAAAGTTTCGATTGCAAAATCGATAGGAAACTCAGTCTCAGTGGTGTGGCTGAATATTTCACATGTTTTAAAATGTGAAAAACATTAACTTCGTAGTTGTGATTGAAACAGTATCAATTGCTTCCGGGATGATTTGATATTAGTGTATAAATCAGGAAGATGCTGGTTTTCTCCTTGCAATCTCAAATTCAGTTCGTTCACATGTTTTGTCAAATCAACATAGAATGCTAACTTCCTAACCCTAATAAGAGGGCGATGCTTTTCATTCAAAAAAATTTCGATCACTGCTCGAAGTTCAAAAAAGCGCTGAAGGACTTTCCCACAACTAAGCCAACGTACGGCAGTATGATAAGGTAAGTCATTTTCTCCAATCTCTTCAATAAATTGTCGGAATTGTCGGTGATTCAGCCCAAAAGATCTGATAAAATTAACAGTTGATATGACTGGTATCAGAACTTCAGACATATCCAAACATTTTCCGCACAAAGACTGTTGATGAATGATACAATGTAAGACTAATGGTTTTGAACCACCGTCATTTTCTACAGCCTTTGACACAAGAGCGACCATTCCTTTATCTTTCCCACTCATGTATTTGCCTCCATCAGTTGTAATACATTTCAAGTTTTTCCATTGAAGGTTCTTTTGATTAATGGCCATTTCAACTCCTTTAAAAATATATGTACCAGTAGTTGTGCCATGAATACTATACATATCAAGAAGTTCTTTATGCACTTCATAGCTTTTATCTACTCCTCGAATATAAATCAACACCTGAGCAGTATCTGACACATCCGTTGACTCATCCAAGGCCAAAGAAAACCACTCAACATGTCCATTTTTGTCGAACAGTTGAGAGGATATATTTTCAGCGATGTTTTCTACCCTTCGAGCCACAGTGTTTGCTGACATACTGACAGTTTTTAATAAATTTACCTTTTCAGGGCACATTTCTTCGGCTACTGCAATTATGCATTCTTTGATCATTTCTCCATCGGTGAATGGTTTTCCACGTTTTGCAATTTCAAGAGCCACACGAAAGCTGGCACGAGTTGCAGCCTCTTGTTCAGTTTTGAGTTTTGTAAATGAAGATTGCTGCGATTTCAATCCGCGCTTCATAGCTTAGAATTTTTCTGTCCGCAAACTTCCTGTATATTTTGAGTAATTTTGAAAATGTTTTGTTTCATAATGTCGTTTAATGTTATATTCCTTGAGAACCGCTATGCTTTTATTGCAAATCAAACATAGCGCCTTGTTACTGGACTCAATTACGAAATACTGAATGTTCCACTGATCTTTGAATTTTCTGCATTCACTATCAATTTTTCGCTTCTTTTCCATACTACTAAATCACACACAAAAGCAACAATTCAAATCAAAATACTGTTACAAAGATGTCTTAAACTTAAACACGCACAAACACGTTCTAAGGAGGTACGCACTATTTTATTTCACAACAGTGTCATAGGAACTGACTTGTGGTTGCGCCACTAGCCTTCTTAAATTTTCCAATTACTGCCATCTAGAAGTGAGTGGAAGACACCAGAACTTTCTCGAACCAACGAGATTATTCTGTACGTGCTATTAGCGCCATCTGTTAGCGATAGAAGGTACTACCTATTTCCGCTTGTGTCCACCAGATGTCGTGTCACGTTACACCTCATGCCTCGTACTCTACGACTAATCTAGAAATTACAGATAATGACAGGAAAATTAATAATATGCAGTGTTGCCGTTTTGCGGACTTTAGTCCGATTTGCTGCATTTTATAAACGTTGCGTGCTTTTTCGGACTTTTTTTTTCATCAGTGGACTATTTCACTTTTTACCACCGGCAACAATGATAATATGGTTTTGGCCCTCGGAACTTACTGGAGTAATCAGTATGGCCCTAAGGCTGGAAAGTTTGGAGACCCCTGATTTAGGCGACACCGAGATCACATACGGCGAGACGAGAGTCTCGTTACTGATCTCGTTTTTTCATTTATTCAGAAAAAAAATCCGATAATTGATTGATGAAATCTAAAATCTGAAAACCAATTGTGAAATAATTTATTTTATAGTTATTTCTTTTACTGTATTTTCAGGCCGAAAAAAAGAAAACAAATATACAATAACAACTATAACTAATATTTTTGAATTAGGAGCGGAAAAGCATTTAATTCCTTTATCATTGGGTTTTAAATATAAAGCCTAAAATGACCTAGTTTCTAAAACATATTTCCAAGATCTGAAAATCCAGGGAAAAGTTTTTAAAATCAAATGAGTTAATCTAAATTCATATAATAATTTTAAATTACTGTACAAACATATTCTAAAACTCTTGTGCCTAAAAATAATGTATTCACAAGGGATAAACCGTACGGCACTAAATACACACTGTCGTAGGTACTTACGGTATAATAAACTAATATAAAATAAAGGTTAATAGTATATTAAATTCTTCCAAAATTGCTAGAGGTTAAGCGATATACGTTCTTGAAGCCATTTTGCATTAAAATTGTCTTCGGGTATTTTGTTCAATTTCCTCGCAATTCGCATTTTCAATATTAAACAAATACTCATTTTTGATTACTTCAAATTCATCTACACTTAAATATTCATTTATAGATGTACCGTAATCGCTATCCGCTTTATAAATAATTTTCTTCTTGAATAAATTTTTTTTTCTAGTACATTTACTTTTTAAACAACATTTTTCCGAAAAGCTTAAATTTTTCCCATTTTTTTGGACTTAATAGAAAAATGGATGATTATTGTTAAAATTTAAGACTTATTTATTATATTGTTACGACTATATTGTTAACCCTTAAATTTTTAAAAATTACTGTTTTACCTCCAATCATTTTATTAGCATTACTATAACATTTTGCCATATTCGCGTCAACATTGTGTAATAAACTGGATGCATTATTAACTCCTTTTGGCGAATGTCTATTAAAATCTGAGAAGACCTCACTCTTTTTTAAATTTATCCATTATTTACTTCATCAGTTTTTGGGCCATTACAGAAATTTGCCGGACATTGATTGTGACAACTAAAAACATGTTTTGATGCATTCAACATATCATTTTTCATCAGAATTACCTTTTTCTCGTTTTTTTTTCTGAATTTAACGGCACCAATTATTGCTGTCAGGAACCGCAAAACATGATGATGACAATTTTCGAACCAGGCTTTATACATTTAGAATTTCTTTTCATTTTATTGCAGTAATTGCGAAAAAAAGTTCTCTTTTTTTTTGTTCTAATACCAATTATGCAAGCGACACAAGAAGTAGCATTGTAATAGGTCTTGTAAGTCTGCTTACACCATTCATCAACAATTACAGAAATGTAAGGAATACCATCAACGTATAGGTCACTTGCTTCTACAGTCAAGGCTCTTTTTTGTTTACCTGCCACCAGTGACGTAACTATATCATCTGAGGCCCGTGGAAAATTCATTGGATGAGGCCCCAGCAAAAATCGTCACGTTCTAATTTAATTTTAATAAATCACGGAAGTAGTTACCTAACGGTGTTACTAATATTGTGTGCATTTTAATTAAATGTCTAATAAACTTAATTTTCAAAAGCATAGGTATTACATATTTATAATAAAATAACAATTTAATCTTAACAATATATTTTTTATTATTCATGCGCGAGAGGTACTTCTTGACGCACGTTTTCTAATACGAGAAATGCCACTTCTCATTGTATTTCCACATAACCTGGGTAACGCACGCAAATATTCGTTAGGTTACATAAAAGAAAAACAAATAAATAAATAAAATACACACAATCGTGACCTCGATATTAAAAAAGGGACGTGAAAGAGGCAGATTTTTTTTTCATTACAAAATAATAATATAAATTAAAGATTTATAAATTAAAAATTAAATTATTAATTAAAAAATAAAATTATAAATTAAAGAGAATTAAAGAAGATTTTAAAATGAGTATAATTTCTATGCTGATACCGGAGACTTAAGAGAGTTTTTATGACGAATCCACACCATCGGAGACAATTGAAAAAGCAAATTCTCCATTTTTTTTGGGCCCTGGATCCCAAACTTGTAAGATACATCCCTTCGCATGAGTAATAAAAAATGTTGTTTGTAACACGGGCGGTATTGTCAATTGCCCTCTCGAGCGAATGTGCGCACTCACTTCGCACAAATTGACAACTTAACGCCCTAGTTACAAAATATAGTATATTAATACAATTCTTTTCTCCGAGCTTTCAGTTCAGAAAAAGTGTCAAGAACATCATCAAATTTTAAAGATCAGACCATAGAATTCTCAGTAGACAGAATGGCCAAGTTATTGTCTTGTCCCATAGAGTACCTGAAATAATTTTTTTATAAATTTAGGTTTCGAAAATGATCTTCAGCAGTAGCTGTGGTCTCATGATTTGTAACAAATAACATTAATGCAGTATGTACATACTTCATGAAAGCTGCACGACTTAAAATTATTCTTTATTATTAATAAATCAGCAAGTTCTCTAATACACGAAGACTATATCATCTCTGAAGGTAGGCCGAAAACTGAGAATTTCCCTGGCAAATGATTCAGATATGTCTTTTTTGTACATTTCAAGAAATTCTAGAGCTTTTTTAATAGATCAGTATCATTTAAATTTTGTAAAGTGGCAGGTTGCGAAACACTGAAATTGGAAACAATTTCATTCATTGTCCAATACTCGGTAAAATATGTGCACTTTGAACAAACCTTGCGGATCTTGGAGATGCTCTGAGTTTTAGAAAATTCAGGATTGATGGACCACTTTTCTGTTTGCTTTACACTATTTGCTTCCTTTTTTAAATTTTCAAATTTATGTCGATACCTTTCCAATTCTTCCAGACAAATTTTCAAACGTTTTAAGGCATTTGAAAGGTCGGTGGCTTTAGACTGGACTGCTTTAGAGGCTGTATCGATAGTTTGTAGATTTTTGCAATGGAAAACCAATTAAATAATGAAATTGTTGTTCTCGGTCTTCTTAAGTGAAATAGCTTCATTTCTTTCATCCGATTTGCAATTTAAAAGAATTGTTTTTGTTAGCGCTTTTTGGACTTCAACAAACCGAACTTTCATAGCAAAAATGGTATCATAACGTCCTGCCCATCTAGTAGGGTTCAATGTTTTCAAAGTTAGATATTTCCGTTTTTCATCAGATATAAAACTTGATAAGATCATCTTTTAATACTTTGTAAAAAAAATTAAAAATTTGTTGAACTGTGTCAAGCAAATGTTGCATATCAATAACCTCTCTTACTGTATCATTAAGTTCTAGATTTAAGCTATGAGTAAAGTTTGTTAATAATGTTAGGATACTTCTAAACTGGCGGCCTCGGCGACCCCGTCAGGTCGCGGGCCAGTGGTATTTTGCTAGCCCTGCCACCCTAAAGTTACGCCACTGCCTGCCACTATAATACAGTCATATGCACATTGATTAATTACGTCAGACAAAGATTTTTCATGCGATGAGAATGTTTCATGCAGGAGATCTGGCCGGTATGTCTTGAGAAACGCATAATTCTGTAAATTGAGAATATCGAATCCCGACGGCCAAGGAACCATAAACTGGCAGTAATATTTACATTGAGATTTATCACTCTTTGCATTTAGTTACGAAAATACTTTAACATTTAAACATAAAATTTAGTCGAAGAATTTGTAGATAAAACTGACAACCTGAATTGGTAGATCGGTACGTGCTTGAAGGATTAGCGAGTCCGACCTCTCTCCAGGGGACAATAGAAATTATGAGGGCTCACAAATCACCGAATAATGGTTTTCAATGTAAAACTTATGTTTTTTGCATTATTTTTTTTAAATACAGAGAATTATGTTCCATTTATAGAAAAAGTAGACGTGCCCCGCCTTAACCGGGAACATGCTGTCATTTTCTGTCTGAAGATTGGCAAAGAAATAGACTTAAAGAAAAATGGGTTTATAGTTTTTCAATAATTGGGTTTTTCTAATGTGTCTGGATCAAAATTTAGAAATAATTAATCCGGTCTGGCCTAGAAAACAACTTTGTCATCCTGTAGAAATATAGATCTCCCTTTTAAATTGAATATTGCAGTGGTTAGAAGGCAACTCTAGAAACAGAAAACAGTAGCGATATAGAGCAAAGAGGGTGTTCAAAAGAGTAGGAGCAACTGTCAGATAAAACCAGTAAATAGTCTTAAGCAGCGGTCGGTAACCTTTTTCTGATGGCGGGCCATTTTTAAAACAGTGTAAAAAAAAATTTTAAGCGGGCCGCACAGTCAGATGTTTCCGAATGTAATATATGTAAATAATTTTTTTAATCGGATTAATTAAAATATTAGGATTCAATATAAAAAGAAAAAAATAGTAACAATTTTATTTAATGCTATAATAACATCGGAGAACAAAAATTGATTGACATTTTATATAAAAGAAAATAAAACTGCAAATATAAAAAAAAACAATTTATTTTATTCAAACAAAAATAAAATTTAATTCGATTTTTGTACTTGAATGTTTCTCGATAATCTTTTATATCGGGTTGGGTTTGAGATACTAAGATCCTCAAAAGGTTTTGTTTCATCGGTCAACCTCGTTCTATATTTTGATTTTATTAAATTCATTCTTGAAAAAGTTTGTTACATAAGTAGTATACGTCGCATACATAAGTGCTCGAAAAAATGCTAATCATGATTTCGAAAATACTGTTGAAAGTGTTCAAAATAATTTAAAAAAAATTATATAAAATACCGATTAAATTTGACCTGTTTGAACGGTCCCATTTTTCGCGCGCTATGGATGACGTCACAGCTCTCTATTGTCATTCAGTTTTGTTTACTATTTGCAATGTCGACAGTTACTTTTGACAGTTACAGCTTTTGACAGTGAAGTATTTTCAGTTTGAATCGCTATTTCGATAATGGAAAAAGCTAAAAAATCATGTAATAGGTATTCTTTGTACCGGAATGCAAAAACACTATTATAAGTACACCAGATAAAGTGTTTTTTTTTGTTCCAAGAAATGCGAAAATGCGTAACGAATGATGTAAAGTTATAAGAAGAGATGAAATATCTCCAAAATCGTGTATATATTGAGGTGATAATCACTTTAATGTAAGTATTTTGTATTTCGATAGTTAGTAGACATAGTAGACATGGTGTGAATTTCTCCCAGGGTTTTAATAAATGTTGAATTTATTTCAGATTGAGGAAGAAACAACAAATTATGTTAAATACATCATGAAACAACAAGGGCAAAAAGTTATACTATGGTTCAAGAAAAGAGTTGTGCCTCATATACTTCAGTAGCAAAAAGAAAATATGCCACCACCACAAGAGGGAATATGTGCTATTAAAAGATAAGGATTGTAACTAGTAGCTGTTTTGCTAAAATAGCTGAAATAGCTAGTTAGCTGAAATACCAAAAACAAGTTACTATGAAGCTGGGAAAAGTAGTTCTCATATTGAAGGAAGTAATGATTATCGAGCAAGGCCCAGTACCTACATCTGCTCTATCTCCTCTTCGTCTTTCATTACAAAATATTCCAACGTTACCAATAAAATCAGGTAGGAAGTTATTTGCAGATAACCCAGTTGATAGTGGCATGGCATCTATTTCTTCTGATTCCTCAGTGATATCCCTTGATTATGCATCATGTAGCTCATCTGAATTAAGTTGGATGCAAGATGATTTGGAGGATGAATAACATTTAAAAAATGTAATGCGAATTGGTATAATAACTGCTATAGGAAAAGTGCCTAAAAGGTTGATATTATTTCCCAAACAATTATATCAATTAATAAAACTTTTAAGTGAGAGCATCCCACTTCCAACTATAGACATACTAATTACATTAAAGAAATTAAAATTAAATGAATCATTTAACGTATTAGCAATGCAGTTTGGTTATTCTCAGAGCACATCATAAATGCATCTATTTTTGGTAAATTGTCCCTTATTTAATTGTGATTTAACAAAACCACTTTCCGTCATTGTTCTTGATAATTTATAATGTCACTATAGACCAAAATGGCACTAGGTACTAACACACAAGAAAAACAGTACAGTAATATTGCACAGCAAAACATCACAGTGAATATTGAAGCCTATAAATTTCATAACGTATGCGTCACAGTCCTTAGTTTCGGTTCGACCAATGGTGATGCGTTTCGCAAATTTAAATTTCGCTCGCATATTTTGGACTTTTTCATTTTAATTTTTGGAATTAAATACAAACTAAATAAGAAAAGGTGTAATTGCAAGATCATAAAGTATCGGTGGTAAAAATTAAGTAAATCTAAATCTCTTGCATATTCCCTATTAACTCTGCTTGTAAATTTTCTGGTGCATTTAAAATATCAAATCTTATAGGATTTTCAAATATTAATATATCAATTTGTTTTGCATAAAAATCTTGAAAGCGATAACGAAAATTTTTGTCCAATAATTTTAGTGAATCAATATAAATATTATTTGACACTGTTGGTCATTATTAGTTAAAAACGATTGCAAAATAGGAAAATGAGAACTTTTTATTTTCAAGTTGAGAAATAAACAATTTCACAATTGGGCTGTTGAATAAAAAAAATTATCGATTTTTTTATGTATTTTAAAATCTTATTATAAGTAATTTCTGATGTGCAATGCGAAAAAGTTGAAAAAAAGTTTTACAACTAATTATAAACAATTTACTATATACGGTCCTGTGCTCAGCTGTTTGAATTTATTTACAGCTGGGTGTTAACGAAGAGATTAAAGAGCAAGATCCAAAGTATAGAGATGAAATACCTAAGAAGAGTGTTAGGAGTCACAAGACGAGATCGCATAAGAAATGACACCATCAGAGAACAGTTAAAGGTGCAACCAGTAGCAAAGCGAATCGAGAACTGCCAACTGAGATGGTATGGACACCTCAAGCGAATGGAGGACAAAAGACCAGTCAAGAGAGTATGGGAAGCTAAAGGTCAAAAAAAGTAGAGGAAGACCAAAGACAACATTCAATCGAAACAAAGAGAAAATAGTAGAGGACAGAGGACTCACAATGGTTCAAGCATCGATGATGGCAAAAGGAAAAAGGGAGTGGAAAAAGTTCATATATAGCGAAAGAAATGTGTAAATATAATGTATTGTAAAGATTAAATGTAGAAATTAGGATATGAAATGTAACATCTTACACCTTAGGGTACACAAGGTTACTGATTATGTATGTATGTATAAACAATTTAAAAGTGATAAAATTTTGAAAATAATCACGTGACTCCAAACGCGCCATAATTTGTTTCTAACGTCATAATTGAGAAACTTCATCCTAACATTCAAACATAAACATTCTTTATAAAATCGTCGTTTTAGGATTTTTTCGGCGCACTGTTAAAAACCATTGGTTTCGATGTTTAACAATGTGGGACATTTACCAACATTTTTTGAGGAATTCTTTTTATATTACTCCTACACTATGATACGACACAAGCACGATAAATTATAACATTTGACTTTTAATATTTGACATATTTGACATCTACTACAACTACTGTATTAACAAAGTCATGAGCGGGTAGAAATTAACTTTCTGACGTCACAACGGCGACGGACCTGTTTTCGGTACCGAGTTTTAAAATATATTTTCAATTTGTTATAACTTTTTAATTACAACGAAAAAAAGAAAACAAAAAATAGATTTGTTACAAAACTTATATATGAGCTTTCGATTTATGACAAACATTTTTTTTATTCAAATACCCAATTTTATTTTAAGCTGAAAACTTTTAATTTTCATAAGTAATAAAATAATTGAGCGAATTGATTAACACTGCAAGACAAAAATGCCTTGCAGTTACATTTAATTTATTGAGTTAAGTTGTAATGTCAACAAGAAAAGCAAACTTGCTTATTATCCATTTAAAATTCGATAACTCGGGAATATTGTTTCCTTTTTATGTCACAAATATTTCTCGTCTTTCAATTCGAAAAATCGTTTCAAAACTACCACGACTAAGCCATTACTTTCGAAAAGTACACAACATCTTCACATTTTGCATCTATTTTGTTAACGAATTCTCGAAATTTTCGATGGTTCATGCCGATAAAATTATGTTGCTTGGTGGTTCGCACAAAAATTTGCAATGGGCAGCATGGGGCCCGCGGTCCGCGCATTGGCGACCCCTGGTCTAGAGCAACCAGTAGATAAAGTTCATAGGACGATCTTATGGAAAAATATCAGGAGTGACCAAAATAATATGCATGGGTTGGTAAAGAGTAAATTGCTAAGAAAAAATAAGCGAGAGAGGAGGTCAAAAGCTGTAGACAGGGCCGAGGAAATCGGATATATTAAAAAACATAAGGGTACTAATGAAAAAACTTGTGAAGAATAAAAAGGGAATGTGACAAAGAAAACAAATGGAAGAGGCAAGGAAGCTCAATAGTTAAAGAGATATATGGATGCTCATTACCAAAAAATGGGAAAAACGCAACTCGGAATGGCACTCGGAATGGATAGTATATTCTAGGCAGTTATTGGACGGAAAAAATGAGAAGGAAGCTGAGAAGATACTGGGAGACTGTGGAAAGAGGCGGTGGAAAGATACGGTGGAAAATTATAGAGGTATCACGCTCGTGGATACTTCAAATAAGATAAATGACAAAGTAGTGTAGAAGTAATTACAAGAAGAAGTTCGGGAAAGGGGAATGATCCCTGAAGTACAAGGGGGTTCTAGAAAAGGAAGGGGAACTACGGACCAGTTGATTACCTTAAAACACGTAATAGAGCAAGAGATGGCGTATCATGAGGGAAAGGTTTATGCTTTATTTATAGATCTCAAAGCGACATAAGACTCAATAAACCGAAAGATGCAATGGGCACTGATGAGAACAAACCGGAAGAGCTGGTGGCTATTAAAGGCGGTTTCAGACTTATACGGGATTACAAGCTGCAGGTAAGAATGGGGGAGAAATGTCCACATAGTCCGGTACTATTAAATGTGTTCTTTTATGATTCAGAAAAGGTTTTAAAAAATGGTCAGGCAGGAAGAGTGGTAATAGGCAGAGGGATAGTGTGATCGCTAGCATACGCAGATGATATTGTAGTCTTAGCAAGACCGAAAGAGGAAATGAGAGAGATGATTGGAAGGATTAAAAGATATTTTGAGAAAAGAAGGTTAAATGTGAAAGTAGAGAAGACTAAGAAGATGGTTTTTAGAAAGAAACCTGGGAAGAAAGAGGGAAACCTGATGTGGGGTGAAAGGGTTGTAGTAAAGGTCAGCAGCTTCAAATACTTATGATTGGTGTTTTGCAGTAATGGGTCCAATAATGAGCACATTAAGTTAATATCCAAGAAAGCTTGGGTAACTGCTAACAGGTTTTGGAATGCACATTGATGGGCAAATTGGAAGGAAGTGTCCAAATGGCTTACTTGGAAAGAAGAACAGGAGAGGAAGAAGTGTGAAAATTAAGAATTTTGCATGGACGAGTCAGGTAGCGGGTGGCAAATAATGCGTGAAATTTTAGAACGGAAGGTAGTGTAACTGGGAATAGTTTTAGGGAGTGAGAAAAGTTCGGTCGTGCGAAGAATTTTTACTTTTTTCTTTGTTTTTGTTTAAGTCTAAGTCGGATATCTGGGGTAAAGGAGGGCTGGAGTCCTCGGGTTTGCTTTCTTTTATTATATAGAAGTAAGTTTTTGTTTTGTTTTGGATTATTTGGTTAAGAATGACAGATAATACATAAAAAAATGAAAATTAAAGATTGTGATTTCCACGAAAAAAATGACTGCATTCGTATACATTTTCAGTATTCATAGAGGGCCTTAACAATGAGTTCTAGCAAAAAAGGTATGTGCCGAGATAAGACGAAACGAGTCGAGACAAACGGTTACGAGATGAGAACGAAACTGAAACGAATCATTTATTTCTCAACTAACGAGACCGAGACGTGATTTTTGTGGACGATTGTGATTCGTTATTTGGTTTAATTAAATAGTCGGTGTTGAGAATTATTTAATTATTATAATTTTTATATGATATCTACGAACTTTTCGCATAAATAATTGATTTTGCAAACTAATTTGACGATTGTGAACTAACATTAGAGACAATTTTATTATTACTATTGATTTCATGTGTTTGTAAATATCATAAAAATAAAGGGTGTATTGGGAAATGGAGGAAAAATTTTCACACCATGTGTAAATGAAATGCAAGTTTTCACTCTCGGTGCGGTTTTTAATTACTCGCTCGGTCTGTTTGCAGCAATTAAAAATAAACTAAAAAGCATGTAGAATATCTCTTTGGGACGGAATGTCAGTTTCCATGGTTGACGTTTCTACATTTAATAATGTGTTGATGAATATTAAATATGTGTGGAAATATTTTTTGTTGTAGTATCAGACAATAAATTATGATCGAATAAATATTTTACGGTATTTTAAATATCGGTTCAATGGACAATTAATTTGTGAATGTTAGCAGTATTTATTTTAAGTTTTTTTGATTAATTTATATTAATTTTGACAACTTTTTTTTATTCAGCCAAAAAATTAAAAAAATGTGATAACTTTAACCGTTAGAATAATTAATAGGTTTTTCCTACTCCATAAAAAAAAGACCCAACGAAACTACTTGTTAAAACTTTTTATGTTATTTAATTACAGTAATTAAATAATATAGGAATATTTGTCAATGCCAATAAAAGTAATTTTTAAACATACGGAATCAATAATATAAATCTTTAATTTAAATGCCAAAGTTTTGACTCTAATAATATTTACATAAACAATTTTAAAGAACTTCATTACAAAGCTTTATAATTGTAATTAATTGGAGGAAAAGTAATTTAACATGATTAATATAAATCTATAAATTTACACAACCAGTTTGTACTTAATTTTTTTTTTAAATTATTATCGAATTAACATTATCGAAAATTTTAATTAAACATGTAATTATTTTAAAAATTTAAACGCCACCACTACCACCACGTTTTCAGATCGATAGTGGACACAGTATCAATCGTTATCAACGATGGAATGTGATTTCGAGTCTCTCGGCTCAATCGAGATTACATGTAATTGCATTTCACGGCATACCGTAACCCTAACCCTCCTAGAAATCATTTTTTTTTAAATTTGAATTTCTGGCTCCTAATTATTTGTTGCTAATTGAAAGATTTTTCTATAAATAATTTAGTAATAAAGTAAATACAATATAGCGTCTTAGCAATATCGGCCGAATTTTCTCAACAATATATTTATAAGCTTTAAAGTTGTTTTTTAAGGGGAGAAAAAAGTGGAGTGAAAAATGAAAATGAAATGCTTGAATGAGGAGGAAAGGGAACACATAAATTACATAGTAAGGAAATCCTAGTCCTAGCTGCGAACAGATTCTGGAGGGTATGAAAGAGTGCAGCGCGGTTTGCAAAGAATGAATGTAAGGTAGAAAGAATGGGAAATGAAGGGATCGTAAAGGAAATATAGAAAGCGGCTAGAAAAGGTATGGGAAATGCTAGGAAAACTAAATGGGGAAGTGAGCAAAGGATAATGTATGGAAAGGGAGGCTGGTCGGCTGTGGAAGTTGAAAGAATGATTAAAGATACGCTTACATCTATTCAACAATAGGCGATTTTGAGAAAAGGAACATGTTGAAAGCAACACTGTTGCCGTTTGTTGAATAAGTCTTGCAGCAGCCACACCGTTCTACAATATACGGCTTATTGGACCCATTACCCATTACAAAGAATATTGAAGCAAGTACCCGCAGCTGATGGGTTCATTCAACAATGTTGTTTCAACAAATCATATATTTTGGTCCTATTTGAGAGGATTAAATTTATTGTTAAGTTAAGTCAGTCATCACCAAGTGACCACTAAGTTCCTTAAACAATCAATAATAATTTAATTCAATAAAATTTAAAAATAACCCAAAGTCTTTTTGATAAAGAAACTTCAGATCCTGGTTGTATTTAACAAAGAGGGCAATAGCAGGGATGAGATAACAGAAAGAAATAATAAAGGTAGAAAAATCATAGGAATTCAATACTGTGGGAAAAGACTATAAGGAAAACAAAATAAAAACGACTATATGAAAGTATTGTTCAAAGATATAGAAAGTGATAATGTATGGAGCAGAAGTATGGGATATAACAGAAACGCTGAAGAGAAAACTACTTGCAACTGAAATTGATTTTTTAAAAAGAAAAAAAAAAGAGAAGAGAATTAGAATGGACAGGGAAAAGAATATTTCAGACGAAGTTGAGAAAAAACAACTGACTTGGTTCGGTCACATATTCCACATTTCGGAAAAGAATGGCTGAGAACAGATGGCCTAGGAAAGTGTTGGAATGGATACCGCCGGAGAGGAGAAAGAGAGAGGTAGACCTAGAATAAGCTGGAGGGATGGAATAGATGAAGCGATGGAAACAAGAAACCTAACCGAGGAACAATCTCTTGATAGGATAATATAGAAACTGGGGACGGAGAGGCGGCGACAGCTGTAGAAATCCGTGTAAAAAAACCATCAGATACTAATATAGTGATACAGCTTTTGATGGGATACAATCTTGAAAGCGAGTATCTTGAGATTAACGGCGAAAGCAAACCCATAAATTCTGCAAGGTCGCTTGACGATAGCCTTGTAAAATTGTTAAATAACAATGCATCACCTGATATTATGTCTTATAAAAAACTATTTCGACATCCACTTGAACTAAACATTTCCACCGCCATTTTTTCTCATTTCATTCCGAGCAGCGTTATTCGAAATTATGTAAGCCGCAGCAGCAACGAGTTGTTCGGTAGACATGACTGTAGACGAGCGAGACAAATGTACAACGTATGTAAAATAAAAAAAAACTGTCGAATCTGTTGCTGCAATAGACGTTGGTCAATTTTAACCATACAACATTGTTGAAAACTGTTGCGTACGACAATCCATTGCTTGAACTAATTTTTGTACTAGCGTAAACGTACATTAAGAGAGGTATCAATTTAGAAATTATTGTAGGAGCAAGAATGATAGAGAAAGAGATGCAGGAAAGATTAAAAGGTATAGAAGACAACCCCGAGTATTAAAAATACTTGGAAGGGTACTTGTATTTGGAAGGGTACCATAGTTCTTCAAAAATCCGACGTTCGCCAAATAGTGATCGCTAGATTCAAGTGCGGTAGTGACTTAAGGGACAGGAGGCCCTGAATTCAAAAGAGAGAACTATATACGGCAATACATAGGACGGTGAATGAGACATGGCATCACTGGAGTGCAAGCTGCAGAGGTTGTGCGGAGTGAGTCCGAGAAAATCGAGCTGGGAGTCAGGGTTGGCCGCTCATGAGCAAAATTGTTCAGTGGAAAGAGAGAAAAAGTACACGAGTGTACAGTAGTGTATAATGCCCGTATGTATAATGTCGAATGTCTTCGTAAAAATATCGATTGTCAAGATAGTATAATATAAGTGTTATAAAATAATAAATGCCTATAAAAGTCTTATATATTAGCCTTAAAGTAGATTAAATAATATATGACTAGTCTACATGCCGAATTTTCCACTTTTGTTGATCCATTATTTTGCTCATAGTTTTGTTCCTTACTCACTGAAAGTTTCAATTTAATTTTTAGGAAAGGCATTTTATCAAAATCTGTTTATCGATCTATATATTTCCATAATTGGTATATAATTAATATTCCAATAAATAAATGGTTGTAATTGGTTATATAGGTTGTAATTTCGATTTATAAAGTTATTGATATACACAAATTCACAATGGTATATATATATATATATATATATATATATATATATATATATATATATATATATATATATAGATATATATATATATATATTAGGTAATTAATCCGCTACAACTGCAATTGTTAAATTTATTTCCATTCCTTGCACATTTGTTCTGACCCATGCCCAATGTGCCCATATGTTAGCGCCAGTCCTGTGTATGCCTTTGTATTATGTTCAATATTAAATAAGATGTAAATAGGATTTCGTGACATCAAATATTTTAATTAAACCCCTTTCATTTAGCAGACAACAAACACCATAATCAGGTTTAATAATGTATAGCCAACTCAAGATTCTACAAATTCCCTATACTTATGTTCAACTCAAATTTTATTTCTCTAGTTATTTGATGCAGGAAAAGTAATTACCAAACATTCATAATTACAGTGCCGTGCGAAAGTTTCGGGATATATAGATAGATAATTATCTTCCAAATACTTTTTATAGGTAAATAAATCATCTGCACACAAATGAAAAGTAAAGCCAATTATATTGAAAACTCTCCAAGTTATTGTTTAATTAGCAATAACAAACTTCATTTTTCAATATTCAAATTTTGATTCATAACTACCTTAGTTATCTAGATAGATAATTTTTTTTAACTACTTTTTATAAAAACCGTCTAATTTCTCTTGAATTTGCAATAATGATTTTCTTTCTACAAACTTTGAAACAAGCTTCAGATTTGTATTCACATTTTTTAAGCTTATCTTTTTATATAGAACAGGATTACCTATAAATAAATGAAAACTGGGGCAAAAAAAGTGAATTGGCGATTTCCATTTTCAGAAGAACTTCTAAATTTGACGTTTAATTAATTTTATATTATTTAAAAGAAACCTACAAATAGAAATTATGAATAAAAAAAAATATCTAAAATAGATCTGGACCTAGTAATATAATAATATGTGCCCTTGAACGTTTTCGGTAAACAAAGGCACAGAGCTTAGCACCTGGGAAGAGTGGTGCGGACAGGGCTCCTTAGCCGTAGTGAAGGCGACCTGTCTAGGCGTGACAACCCCGAATAATAAGCTTTCCAAGCTAAGAACTTGGGTAGTATCTTGGACAGTGGCTCGCCACTGTCCCACGAAGAATATTCTTCAACTGAGCATGGAGGAAAATTTCGCTAAATGCACTATTCCAGGTAGTAACCAATCCACTGTCACCTATGGTGACGTTAGCGGGTCTTCGGATTCTGGGGAGTCCGCACCAACATGCTTTAAGGATGAGTCGGAGCATCCTGAAATCACCGGACGTAAACTCAGACCAAGACGGCAAAGCTTCCTCGCAACATTTAATGCTAACTCACCGCTAAAAGTGAGTAAACTAAAACATCCGACTGATTCACCAACACGACACAACATAATACTGACAACAGTACAGGAAACCAGATTTACGGACGAACATGCCTTCGAGTCCCAAGGCTACAGAATCCTCAAAGGAAAAGTGGGTCAGCGGGTAAGAAAGAACGTACCCTACTTAGGTACAGGATTTTTAATCAGTCACAGGATACTGGATTCATTAACCGACTTTACCTCCCCGAGCAGTCGTGTATCCATCCTCTCTCTTAAATGTATAAACAAGTGCTACACTATAGTCAATGTACATGCCCCAATCAACCAGGACAACAGATGCAATCCAGACAGAACTGATAAATTCTGGGAAGACTTAGAAGATATTATCTCTAAACTTCCAGAGAGGCACACCGTCATACTGCTTGGTGACTTCAATGCTCAATTGGGAAGAGAGAAAAAATACAGCAACATAGTGGGCAATTATACAAATGATTGGTGGATCTGTGTAGAACTTTTAGGTTGCTCATGAAGTCTACAGCATTCAAACACTCACCAAGGAAGCAGAAGATTTGGATTTCACCTAATACCAACCTGGGTGAATTCCAGATAGGCCATGTGGCCATTTCACGAAAATATCAAAAGGAAACACAAAACGTGAAGGTAGTAAGAAGTGCCAATCTGGACTTAGATCACTACCTCTCAAAGATCAAAATAAGACTCCAGTCTAGAAACACTAGACAAGAAAAAAAAAACAACAGCCAAGAAGTAAGTCAGACTAAACAATACAGATCTATCAGCTGGGACCAACTTAAGGAGACTTTTGTCAAGGCGGCCAATGAACTCGCCCCTCTCGCTAGAAGAAGGAAACATCCGTGCTGGACTGAAGACTGTGACAATGCAATATTCCAAAGACAGACAGCCTGGGTGAAGTGGAATTCTAAAATGATCAAGGAAAAATAGCACACATTAAGTAAAGTAATACATTAAATAAAGAAAGGTTACAGCCAAGATAATTTGAGGAACCAGACGGACCTTCAAACAAAAATAACTAACCCAAATCGAAGAGAACTTTGCTAAGAATAGCTCCAGACATTTCTTTGGAATCTTCAAGAAAATACGCACTTAGAAGCCTCCACTTCATATACTCACAAGGCAAACTGGCTTTTAACGACAAGGGCAACTGCTACTTTTAAGCTCTTCACTGGAAGAAGTTTGCCAGATCATTCAACTTCTTAAGAATAATAAGGCAGCTGGAGAGGACTCTATCGTTGCTGAACTATGGAAAGGTGCTGGAAGCAATGCCGTGCTCAAGCTTACCGAGGTCATTCAGAACATCTGGGAAACAGAGAAATTACCACCCGATTGGAAATCAGCTCTGATTCATTTGCTTCACAAAAAGGGAGATTTTACTGAACAACTACCGTGAAATTTATCTCGCCCCGGTAATAATACAAGATTCTCTCCAAGTCGTTACAAACAAGGGCAGAAAATCAGCTGAATAGTCAACTGGGGGAATACCAGGGAGGCTTCAGGAAGACCCGATCTTGTGTTGGACAGATCCTCAATCTGAAAACTGTACTTGCATATTCCAAGATGAGAAACCGCAAGGTGGATCACTTTTGTTGATTTTAGGAAGGCCTACGATTCCATTTATAGAGAAACGCTTAACAAAGTACTACAGGAACTAGGGCTAGACAACAAAACCCGCAGACTCATCCCAGAAAACTTGACCAACACCCATTTCAAGGTTAAATTTAGAGGAAAGATCTCAGAAAGCTTCGAAATAAAAACTGGAGTGAGACAAGGAGATGGACTTTCCCCGCTTCTCTTCAACTGTGCCTTTGAGATTTTGAGAGAATGGCGCAAGGAACTAATCAACTTGGGTGTTCAGAGTGGTATCTATCTGGGACGTAAGTACGATGGACTGGTTGCAGATTGCCTGGCCTTTACATGATTGCAGATTCTCTTGAGATGGCAACAATGCAGGTAAATTTCCTAAGAAAACAGGCTGCCAAAGTGGGTCTTTAAAGGGTCGCTGGATAAAACAGAATTTTTCAGCATCATCAAAGAAGCAAACAGAGAGATATTACTAGAGCACGGAAACATCAAGAGGACTAAGAAATGTAAATATCTCGGCGAACGGATTGAACCAAACTTATCAGAAAGAGGATCATTATCCATGAGAGTCAACAAGTTAGAACTAGCCTATCTACTGACTAAGAACATCTACAACAAAAAATGCCTGTCACGCAACCTGAAACTTAAGCACTACACATCACTCTTACGACAGGAAGCTCTGTATGCCATGGAGTGTCTTGCCTTGAACCAAAGAGGTCTGCTAGAGAAATTGGAAATCAGAAAGAAGAGAATCCACAGGAAGATCCTAGGCGCGGTAAAGGAAGATGGGGAATTCCGAAGGCGACATAACTCTGAGCTCTACGAACATATCGAGAGGCTTTCTGACTGTGCAAGGAAAAGAAGGGTAGCTTTCTATAGCCACGTTGCAAGATTGCCTCCAAACCGAATAACCCATCGTCTGTTTACCTTCTGGCAAAACAAGAAGGTTCATACCACTTGTTTGACAGAAACCGAGAAGGATATTAAAGAACTGGGAATAACAATTCTCCAAAACAGACAGTCTGTGAGACGCACCCTAAAGGCGGTACATGATAAATCGGCACCGGACGACTCGGCACTTCCAACTCGGCACCGAGAAAATTCGGCACCGGATAAGTCGGCACCCCGCAATCACCCGCACCCCGTCATCAGAGTATGAATATATAAATTTTCCATTATAACATAGGTTTTGGTAAAATCAAAAACAAAAGAAATCTTTTTATAATTAAAAAATGTAACGCACGTCCCTTGAAAGATGAAGGAAATTGTAAACTATTTATTGAGTCACCTTCTAGACAACAGTAGAATTCATGTTGACATGAAAACAGCGTTAAATTAAAATGCCGACTTATTATTATTAAGGTGCCTACTTATCCGATGCCGAGTTGTCCGGTGCCGAGTCGTCCGGGTCCGCCCTAAAGGAACTCCGTGGATTTCAGGAAAAAATCCGAAGGAAAGATACTCCCTGGACAAAAGCGAGAAAGGAGTTACATCGGCAGATGATGCGACAATAATTGGCAAAGATCAAAGCCCAACAGTTGAACCAGCGTCCAACGGTCCAAAGTAGGCCTATTCGAAACAAGAAGAAGAAACGAAAACTACAGCGACTTATCTAGAAAACTGTCTGAATTTCTTTGAATTTGAATTTTTTCTCATACCCAATATTTATGTAATACCAAGACTCTTGCACAATCATTAAATGGAGATTGTTGGATAATTTATAGTTGAAGAGTATATATTACACTTATATTTTCAAATATAAGTGTATAATAAGAGTAATATTATAATAAAAGTAAGCTAAACAAATTAATATTTGTTGTCATCACTCGTTTGTATTTCCTGCCCCATCGTAATTCTATGCAGTATCCACGAAAAATATCCAAGAAAAGAGTGACTCGAAACTTTTGCACGCAGAGCAGCCGGCCTTCTCTATAAAGGGGTCGGCGAGTAAGAAACCGTTTGGGGCTCTAAATTTGAATAAGTTTGAAGATTGTTAAAATTCAGAGATCTACAATAATAATGATTACGATAAAAGGAACCTACTTTACGTCTTGGTGACAACTATAGGAATATTGTCAAGTTTTTATGTGCAAAAGTATATTATTTTTGTTGTTGAGGAGGATCATATTGGGGTCCTTTGAATCGCGGGGCCTTGGTGCACACACAGCATCCGCTACACCTCCAGATGGCCGGCGCTGTTTGCACGCTACTGTATATCATAATTACATAAAAAACAAAATTCGACAAACAAGAATACGAGCAGATAGTTAAGATGGATAAAACTGGACTGACAAGCTACTACGAGACTTACAAGAGAAGAACAAAAAGATCAGATGGTCTAGATAGATATAAACTATTAGCAGGCGGACAACACTAGTTTTATCGCAGAAGGCTAGACAGGCAAGTATAGCATACGTTACCAGACAGACCAAACTATAAGTCTAGTGTTAGAGCCTAGCATAGTTAAAAATAATATTTCATTTCTGGTTTTTCTAGTTGTAATTTAAAATGTATAGCACCGCAGGTATACGCCCTAGACTATTTTTAGATTTTTACGACCAGTGTTCATCCCTTAGCTGACGAACCAGCGTCCGCATGTTTGTTCTTTTTCGCAATTACACGCATAGTTACTTAGACCACGGCAAGTGACGCTCAAGCTTTTTTATACGCACTTCGCCTAAATTCAATTCGCTTTATTCTCAGTTCATCATTTTACGTTTCATTTGTTATTTGTGTTATTTATATACAGAGTGTTAAATTAAACAAGTTATATTTACATTGTTCGTATTACTTCATTCCTATCACATTACTTAAACTTAACTAGCGACGTAATATTAGTTTGGCGCGTCGCGGTACAAACGTACATTTTGGTCCTTCGAACCGGATAGAACAGTGAAATTCGATAAAACAGTGTATAAGTGATACATTATTGAGACTTTAATGAAAACAAACAACACAACGCAGAATCTTAAGCGAGAGATCAACTACACTACAAGGCGTGGAACTACAAGCTTTCTTTACCTGTTACTGAAGCACAGCCCAGCACAGATCATACAAGTAAGCTCAATTAACTCACCAATCCCTTATTAATCCACATCCTAGTGAATATTATTCTGATTTCAAATATGACACGTGAACTTAAAAAACTAAAACAGCTTCGAGCCAATTTAAAAGCCAACCTAACACGATTCGGTAGCTATCTTCAGAATCTACATTCAGATGACGATCTAGTGACTCTGCAACTACGTTTAAAAAATACTGAACCAATTCTACAAGAATTTACGAACTTGCAATTAGACATTGATTCATATTCAGACAGCGACGAAATATCCGAATTGGAATTATCAGAATTTGAAGAAAACTATTACAATTTCATTGGCAAGGCACAACAGTTAATTAATCAAAAACAACAAGATAATCAAAATCGAAATTCAGCAACTCTAACTGAAAACAGTGTCACGTCAGTAAAAGCGAAATTGCCAACAATTAATTTACCGACGTTTAACGGACGTTATGAAACATGGTTGGAATTCTACGATCGTTTCAATTCACTTATTCACGAAAATCGCGAAATAAATGACGTAGAAAAACTGCATTACCTAAGATCATGCCTAACAGGTGAAGCTTTGCATGTTATCAATTCGCTAAAAACAACTTCCAACAATTATACCATAGCTTGGCGTCTATTAAAAGACAGATTCGATAATCATTGGCTTATAATTCAAACGCACATCAAGGCAATATGCGAACTTCCTTCAGCATCTAAGGACACACGCGTTACTCTACGGCAGTTGGTGAATTCCACGCAAGGGCATGTGTTAGCCTTGCAGTCACTAGGCGAAAAGGTGGAGTTTTGGGATTCGTGGCTAATTTATGAAATAACCAGAAAACTGGACAAATTAACATACCGAGAGTGGACGTTAGAATTAACAGATACGAAACCGACATACACTCAGCTAATTGCATTCATACAAAAGCGTTTCTTAAGCATTCACTTGGACGAAACAAGCACTATACATAATAAGATACAAGGTCGCGATTCGACTTTTAGCAAAGGTAGAAATCAAGCAAATCGTGTACAGCAGATTTATGTACAGTCCCAACCGGGTAATGCAAATAATACAGGTACTCGATACAAACTCACCTGTCCTATGTGCAAGTTAGAACACAGAATTCAGTCGTGTGATCGGTATTTAATGCTATCAACAACTGAAAGAGCTAATTTCATAAAAAAAGCAAGTCTATGCTACAACTGCCTACGCTCAAATCACACGCTAAAGGATTGCCGCGCGAGTCATTGTAGACTGTGTCCACAAAGACACCATACGACTCTACATCCGATAGAAACTGATTCAAATCCGCAATTGAGAACAGACACAGATGCAAGCACCTCCGCAAATTGCATCAGTTTACAAACTTGTATAGACACTGAAGTGCTACTTTCTACAGCTATTGTCCACATTGAAGATCAAGAAGGCCGCAGACATAATTGCAGATTATTATTAGATAGTGGCTCCCAATCCAACTTCATAACTGAACGCCTGGTATCAAAATTACATTTAAACAAAACAAGTATCAGCATGCCGGTTTCAGGACTTAATCAACTACGTTCGCGAATAAATCATAAAGTCGAAACTACAATCAATTCAACATCCAACGCTTTCAAGACAAGGTTGTCATTTCTTGTGGTTAATAATATCACCGAAGCCCTACCATCACGACAAATAGCCAGGCATCGTCTAGACATTCCAAAAAATATACATCTAGCCGACCCAGAGTTCCATAAACCTGCAAATATCGAAGCACTCTTGGGAGCAGAAATATTCTACCAATTGTTATGCATCGGGCAAATTAAATTATCGAGTTCTCATGCGATCTTACAAAAAACACACTTAGGATGGATCATATCTGGTAGAGTTGGCGGACTCCAAACCAATACGTTCAGAACTTCATGTCTTGTAGCAGCCACAAATACACCAACTATGGAAAATCTGCAAGAAGAAATCTCTAAATTTTGGGAACTGGAAGAGCCAACTAACAAGCAATATTTATCGTCAGGTGAGGCAGTTTGTGAATCGCACACAAACTGTACGAAGAAACAATGTTGGTAGATTTATTGTACAGTTACCATTCAATGAAAAGAAGTTACAGCTAGGCGAGTCATACAGCATGGCTCTGAAACGATTCTATTCATTAGAGAGGAAATTTCAGGGAAATCCAGAACTTCGAATCCAATATACACAATTTCTGAACGAATATCTAGAACTAGGGCATATGCGTTTAACAACGACACCTAGTACGCAAGGATATTACCTACCACATCATCCAATCATCAAACAAACAAGTCTCACTACTAAACTCAGGGTAGTATTTGACGGATCTGCTAAAACTACAACTGGAATTACGCTGAATGATACATTGAGAGTTGGTCCAACAATCCAAGAGGACATTTTTTCTATCATCATGCGATTCAGGACCCATCTAATCGCATTAACGGCTGACATAGAAAAAATGTACAGACAGGTTAAATTGCATTCAGAAGATACAAATTACCACAAAATACTTTGGCGAGAATCACCAGATCAAATAATTAGAGAGTATTCATTGCAAACAGTTACGTATGGAACATCTTCAGCTCCATTCTTGGCAGTCAGATGCTTACATCGTCTTGCAGATGAAGAATCTTCTAAATATCCAATCGCCGCCCGCATATTAAAACAGGATTTTTATGTGGACGACTTAATTACTGGGACCAACACTTTAAAAGAAGCAATACATCTTCGAGATGAACTCATGCAGTTGTTACACAGTGGAGGATTTAATTTAAGACAATGGGCATCAAACATTCCATCATTGATACAATCTTTGCCACAGGGCGCATCAAAAATAAATCTACAAGTTGATGCGGATCACACACTAAAAACGCTGGGAGTCCACTGGAATACAGTTCATGACGATATCGTGTACACCGTTACTCTAGATCATCACGATCAACGCATCACAAAAAGAACAATCTTGTCTGACATAGCAAAATTATTTGATCCATTAGGATTATTGGGTCCAGTAATTGTCAAGGCAAAAATCATTATGCAACAACTTTGGCAAATACAAGCTAATTGGGATGAATCAGTACCAAGTTATCTTCAAACTTCCTGGTTGGAATTTAAAAACGATTTATTAAAATTAAATAACATTACCATACCAAGAAGAATAATTGAACAATACACAAGGAATATTCAGTTACATGGTTTTTGTGATGCTAGCGAAAAGGCATACGGAGCATGCATATACATTCGCTCGAAAATTAACGAGAGATATTTAACAAGACTTCTCTGTGCCAAATCTCGAGTAGCTCCACTGAAGACCATCTCGCTTCCAAGATTAGAATTATGCGCAGCATTACTGTTATCTACACTATACAACGTAACTGTTAAGGCTTTAAAAATGAATATTGCACGTACGTTCTTTTGGTCAGACTCGACTATTGTATTAACTTGGATTAATACACCACCAAATACTTTAAAGACATTTGTAGCAAATCGAGTTTCTGAAATTCAACAAATTACCAAGGCAATTGACTGGAGACACGTAGCATCTCTAGAAAATCCAGCTGACACAATCTCACGAGGACAGTCACCCACAGAATTCTTAACAAACGACATTTGGTTTAACGGTCCAGCCTGGATTCAACACGACGAAGAAACATGGCCATCAACCATAACAAAGTTAGAACATATTCCAGAACAAAAGGCAGCAATATGTTTGAAATCTACTTTGGAACCACTGGACATAATTTCTAATTCATCATCACTAACACGATTAAAACGAACTATTGCATATTGTCTCCGATTCATTAATAAAGCTAAAAGAAAAACTTCAGCTACTGGTCCGCTTACGACCATTGAACTGCAAGAATCGTTAAATTGTCTAATACAAATTGTCCAAAGAGATGCTTTTCATGATGAACTCAAGAACCTCAGAACATCAAAGGACGTCGTTACGAAAACTAACCTAGCAATATTCCAACCTTTTATCGATCACAACCAAGTACTGCGAGTAGGAGGAAGAATCAAGTATGCTGATGTAACACCAGATCAACGACATCCAATTTTATTGCCAAAAAATCATAACTTAACAAAATTAATACTGCAACATATACATATAGAACAAGGACACGCAGGAGCTCAAGCAACTTTAAATGCAGTACGGCAACACTTTTGGCCAATAGATGGAAGAAATCTTACAAGGCGAATAATTTACAGTTGCGTTACTTGTTTCAAATCACGACCACGAATGGCAAAATACGTAATGGGAAATCTGCCTAAGGATAGAATAACTCAGGCGCGTCCATTCTTAAAAACAGGAGTCGACTATTGTGGTCCTTTTTATATAAAGGAAAAACGACATAGAAATCGCAATAAAATTAAAACCTATGTTGCTGTATTTACATGTTTTACAACACGAGCCGTTCACCTGGAACTAGTTAGTGATCTAACAACTGAAGCCTTTCTTGCTACCTTACGACGATTTTTCGCACGTAGAGGTAAATCTCAGATCATTTACTCCGATAACGCAACAAACTTTGTTGGCGCAAATCGCAATTTGCAAGATTTGCATAAATTCTTCAAAACTAATTCAAACAATGAAATCATCACGAATCAGTTAGCAAATCAAAACATCGCTTGGCATTTTATACCACCCAGATCTCCTCATTTCGGCGGACTATGGGAAGCAGCGGTGAAATCTTTCAAATACCATATGTTACGAATAGTAGGCAATTCACTTCTAACTTACGAACAATTATACACCTTCATAACAGAAATCGAAGCAATCCTTAATTCTCGACCTATAACTCCTATCTCATCCGATCCAAATGATCTCCTTGCCTTAACACCTGGTCACTTCCTAATTGGTGAATCAATGACGAGCATCCCTGAGCATGACTTCACAGATACACAATCAAACCGATTGTCAGCATGGCAGCATACTCAGAAGATGAAGCAACACTTCTGGACTAGATGGCACAAGGAATATCTTAATGAATTAAATTTAAGATACAAGTGGCAATCTGGATCAACCCATACCATTACACCAGGCACTATGGTAATCATCAAACAAGATAACCTCCAACCCATGCACTGGCCCTTGGGACGAGTGACTGATACACACCCTGGACAGGATGGAGTCGTTCGAGTGGTTAGTGTCCAAACATCAAGTGGCACTTATAAGCGTTGTGTGAAAAACTTAGCACCTCTTCCGATAGAGGACAGTGAGTGATTGAGTGAATAACATAGTGTCAGGTTAATATTATTGAACATTAGTTCAAGGGGGGCGGAATGTTAGAGCCTAGCATAGTTAAAAATAATATTTCATTTCTGGTTTTTCTAGTTGTAATTTAAAATGTATAGCACCGCAGGTATACGCCCTAGACTATTTTTAGATTTTTACGACCAGTGTTCATCCCTTAGCTGACGAACCAGCGTCCGCATGTTTGTTCTTTTTCGCAATTACACGCATAGTTACTTAGACCACGGCAAGTGACGCTCAAGCTTTTTTATACGCACTTCGCCTAAATTCAATTCGCTTTATTCTCAGTTCATCATTTTACGTTTCATTTGTTATTTGTGTTATTTATATACAGAGTGTTAAATTAAACAAGTTATATTTACATTGTTCGTATTACTTCATTCCTATCACATTACTTAAACTTAACTAGCGACGTAATATTAGTTTGGCGCGTCGCGGTACAAACGTACATCTAGTCTAGTCTACAAATAAGACACGTAGGATTACAATGACAAAAATCTAATCACAGACAAAGTATAGAAATTACTTTCGATCATAAACAATAAAATCGATTTGGTATTAGATTGTATCATTTTTTTTTCGATTTATATCCAGACGCAGAATGTAATTCAGTGGCGACTGCATTTCGGACAAAACTTTTTCCCAATTTTCCTTTCCGATTAGTTTCAATTAGAATCATGAGGGGGTTTTATTGGAGTTTTCTTTGATTTAATTGCTTCTGCTACAAAAATTAACAATTGAAAATTGTGTTCTTTTCGTTGCCTAGACAACGAGTTAACACAGTTAATATACCAATTTTCTGCAAATCATAAACTAAACAAATTACAAAAAATAACGCACTTGTATGTACTTAATAAGTTGTAATATACAAACAATAATTTCTATTTTGGAACGTATACGAGTAATTAATTTATGACTTTACCTTTTACCTCAGTGGTTTTTATGTCGGTGAACACGAACACCCTTTTGTCACTAACAAGTGCGTTTATAACAACATAAAAACAGACTTCAATAATATAAAATGTTTAATTTACTTTAAAAATGAATATTTAACTTTAGTAATAATTCATGCTAATTTTGCCAAAGTTAGAGAAACAGATTTAGTTTTCGTAGTGAAAAAAAAAACATGAACTAACTAAACAAAGTAAGCTAAACAAATTAATATTTGAACAAATTTCATATTTTATAAAAAAAATTAATATTCAAAATGATTTAATTGGCTTTGTAGTTTAAAGCCATTGCTTTAACATTTTAACGAACAAGTGAATAAAAAATTCTTTGTCTGCTTCCCGGCCCTTGATAGTGCTAGTAGCCCTTAATTAACGATTAAATTGATAGATGTTCAATTCAATAACGTTATTAAAACTACAATATAGTTTACCTAAAGAGACTAGAATGTAGAAAATAGTACACACAATTTACATTTAAATATAGGTAGAGGAATTATGTCTAAAATTATATTAATATATTTGCTTAATTTCAACAATTCATCACCGTCTACACCAAGATTAGATATTCCATCTAGTCTTACATGTGTTGTCTTGTGGGGCTAAACTAGTCTACCTGACTGACCTAACTGATCTATCTAATCTGCTTAATATTATCTACCTAGATTTGTCTTTTATGTGTCTACTCTTCTTTTTATAATAGAACCTAAATAAATCCAATCAATTTGGATCCATACAAAATATTTTTATCTGCGACCACTATTGTAATTGCCCAATATTGTACAGTTCGTGGATTATGTAAATACATCATACAACACACGTATGTAACAGTCCGCGATTAATGTTATTTAATGATTCAATAACACACTGGTGCGTTTGGTTTACGATTCGTTGATTGGTTGAGAGCTGCTACTATCGTTTAATATAGGCAACCCAATGCATCCCGTTATTTGTCAGAAAAAGATTAAACTTCAAACTAATACATAAACATATATTTTTTTTTCAATTAAAATAATGTCCAGTGACAGCGAAAAAGAAAATAGCACTCCGCCCGAAATTATTGTGAAAGCGAAACAAGCAGCCCATAATTTGTTACCAATTAAATCACGGGATCGATACGAAGATGCATATAGAAAATTTATGGACTGGAGAATGAAGCATAAAGTTAAATCGTTTTCAGAAATGTTGTATTATCATACTTTGATGAATTATCTCAATCAATGAAACCATCTTTACTTTGGGCAATTTATTCAATGGTTCGGACAACAATTAATATAAAGCACGACATCGAAATTTCAAAACATTCAGACTGTAAACATTCAAGTTAATAGCTTTACTAAAGATAAAATCTGACGGATTTAAAAGCAAGAAATACAAAATTTTCACCAATCAAGAAATTAACAGTGTCCTCAATAATTCGCCGGATAATAAATATTTATTATTATTCAAATATGGCATAACGACATATTTTTTACATAATTTTTGTTATTCTTATCATTGGCATTAGTGGTGGTTGCAGAAAACAAGAACTAAGAAATAACAAACCCTGCCACATGGAAGACACCGGAACATCTCTGATCGTTAAAACTACTGATTCTAAAACAAAAACTTAAATATCTCTTGTGGTACCTAAAGAATTTTACCAAACCTGCAAAAAATATATTAACCTACGCCCATAAAAAATGGACAATTTCATGGACGAAAAAAAATCAGCTGTGGCGTAAAAGTTACTAAAAATTTCACTAAAAATGTCATAACCTTTAAATTAAATAAGTGACATTGGTTTTGTCAAATTTGACGTTCAACATAACCAACATGTATTGTTTTTATCAAGTTGGCAACTTGTGTTGTTGAGTTACTAGTTACTCAGACATAATCTCACCAATTGTGGAAGTGAAGTTGTTGTTGTCTAGTTTGACAAATAACATAACCAAATAAAAAAAAATCAGCTGTTTCGACAAAATCTTTTTTTCTTCAAAGTTGTTAGCCTTAGTTAATAACGTCACTTCATCATATATAGTAGCTTCCTTTCATGAAGATTGGCAACTCTTGATTTGCAATATCACTCCTCCAATTACAGTAAGTTTGATTTTAGACAATTAGCAACACTTAGCAAAATTATGTTACTAAAAATCTTACCAAAAAATTCATAACCAATAAATTACTCAACTGACGTTGATGTCAACTTTGACTTGATTTTCAATGTACTTCTTTATATAAAAAAATCCAATGTCAAGGTATCAACCATAAAAATTCCAAAATGGTCAAATTGCTTCAATAGAAATATATATGATCTTAATAGATCTAAAAGAGTTTTTATTATATCTATTACAGTTTTCAAGTTGTTGCTATTTGAATCTATTAGTATCAGTTCCGGTTTGACTTCGACGGATGCATATTAGGGTGGGTCAGTTTTAATTTTTTCGTTTTTCAAAAACGCGCAGCTAAAAAGCGCAGATAAAAAAGTGCTAAATGGTGCCGTTAATTGATATGTAAAGTTTTATTAAGTTTTATTGCCTCCGGACTACCATAGAACGATTTAACTAAGGTAGTTTTTAAACTATGGATGAAACTATGGATAGATAACTATAGATAACTATGGATATATCGGATTACATGCGTAATAGTCTTTAGTAATGATAAGTACGAAATTGTTTGGTTAATTTAAAAGACAAAGTAGAAGTTCTGAAAAAAAAAACAAGTACTGAATCGGTGCGTAATACTCAAAATGTAGTTGATTGCACAAGATATATAAAATTATTTGTTTATTGCACATGAATGAACTGCCGTTCAGACATTTGTTTCAACTCATTGACGGCACTACATCTGGACCAAAAACATTTGCTGGGACAATTAAGAACTTAAGAACAATTAAGGTTAGGTTTTTAATTTAGCTAATCCCAGGGGATTCTCGCGTGCGTCTGCAAGACGTGGTTTTTCGGGCGTCCCGGCGCCATCCGGCGCGCAATCACAAATAAACTCCAAACCAAACTAAAAGGCACTATGCCGAATCGATTGGTGCCGGTCCGGTCCCGATCCGACTCTTGGGTATCCCAGGAGAGGGATCCCCGCAAATTAGGTGAAAAAAACACCGCGTTTTTTCAGATTTTTGTGTTAAAATTGACCCAGAGTGGGAATAAGATCCCGCACGTCCCAGATTCTTCCACCGCCCGTTGCGGGTAAGCATATCGCATCGAACGAACCGGTTTGGAGACACGGCGCTCTTCAATCAAGAGAACGGCGTCCACAGATGTGATGGAAGATGCGTCCACAAACGGTTTTTTTTTCGCTTACATTTTCTGCTGCACCGAGTTAACCGACCCGTTAAGCGTACTTTTCCGCATAACGTCAAAAAAATGTGAAATCGACGCGGCAATATGACGCAGTAAAAAAATCGAGCCGCGGACCAAAACTGTTCCTCAAAGGTGCTAGAAACGATCTCCTATTTTGGCACCTGTAGGACGCCGTGTGGGACTTGCGAGCGGCAGACATACACGGGTCGAAGGCCCGTTCAGTTTTACAACAGAAAATGACAATTTTCCGTTTCGACGCGCAAGAGGAACAGAGTTTTTGAAGAAAAAGTGAAAAATTTAAAACGCATCTACACTCAACCCCCTGCGGGGGCGGACCTTTATAAAGCTCGTTTAAAAAAAACTAATTTTTTGTTCAACTCGCCGGAAAAAAATCAAGACGTAATCCGCATTTTTACACAATTTATCGTATTTATAAAAAAAATCGTAAATTTTTTTTTTACCCCTTTTTAGTTCAGGGAAGGCGTCTTACTCGATTAGTATATCATAATTAATGAAATTAAACATAAGAAATATAAATTATTAAGATTAAATTCTGAACATGTTAACTTTTATATAGATAACAAATCCGTCCAACTGTATTTCATTAGACATTGACATTGCTTACATTGTGTATATCGATGAATCATTATATCAATTACATCAAACATATTTTTCTTATTAAATAGAAACAAATTAGTGTGGTCGTAGATAAAGTATAGTACATAATTCGAGTTGTAAGGCAATTACTCACTCGCGGAATTACATATTACTACATAATATGCTTCTTACAACTCTCATTACGTAATATACTATTACATATTCATTAAAACACTAAAACAATGATGCTATAATAATACCATTTTCCTGGCAAAATAATGTTATTTGTTGTGTGTCTGGAATAATTTATAATATCGGCTTCTTTTCACAGCGGTTTACCAACTGTCAACTGATATCGCTTTATCAACGCAAGGCAATATCAATTGTTGAAGACTTATATTATTTCTTCGATCCCTACTGAGTATATTTTCTATTGCCCTGTTTATCCTTTTTAATAAATATGCTGTCGCCTGCGGGTATAAATTTCAAATTATTGTTGGATTCTCACGCGTCCATCCTTGAGAGGATTGATAAAGCTCATGGCGTGAGCCATAAATATCAATTATTATCGGAGAAATATAAGGGTATTTTTTGCGTCGTCTAGTGACAAAAAGGGGCACTAATGAGAGTGGTAAGCTACCGACAGGATATTACACTCGTAAATTGTAACGGTTTCAATTAGAAACAATTATTGGTACAAATGGTGAAATATACTCGTCTTTCACGTACAATTTCTCCTTCAATTTGTACAATTTAATTTATATTTATTACAAAATATACAAACGTATTTAGTACTAGCTTTCCTAGATATTCAGTTCTAAATAAATAAGATTATATGTACAAGATAAGAAAACTACCATAACATAAAACACTATACTATTGATGAAACCATACTAATTATAGATAATCACATAAACTTATTTAAAGCGAAATATAGCCTGAACATATAAATATATTCATAAATATACCTGTTCGTAACTCTATAATATTAAGTCTTATTAAGAGTTCGTAGCTATATTAGTCTTATTAAGACTACAAAACAAATCTCATGTTGAAACAACTACTTCCCTTGCTAATATAAATTGCTATTCACTTAAGTTAAATAGAAAGATATGATCTTAAAAACAATGTTATTTATCTAGTGCTTGTTTAGTATCACGAAACGAAACGGATTGTGGTTTAGTAATAACATATCTAATACAAATATCTGTTGTATAATTCAATATCCTGCGTGGTATTAGCAACGAAAGTAGTAGTTTCAACATGAGATTTGTTTTGTAATCTTTATAAGATATATATAGCTACGAACAACTATAGAGCTACGAACAGGTGAAATATATTTATACATTCAGGCTATATTTCGCTTTTAAATACAATAAATTACAAAATAAGTTTAAAATATTTTTTTTATTATTCATGCGCGCGATGTATTTCGTGACGCACGTTTTTTAATGCGAGAAATGCCACTTCGCATTGTCTTTCCACATAACCTGGGTAACGCACGCAAATATTCAATATCGCTAGATTACATTAAAAAAAAAACAAATAAATAAAAATAAAAACAATCATGACGTCGATATTAAAAAAGTGACGTGAAGTGTCAGAAATTTTTTTCAATACAAAGTAATAATAAAAGTAAAGAAAACGTTTTAAAATGAGTGTAAATTCTTTGGTGATACCGGAGACTAAGGAGAGTTCTTATGACGAATCCACACCACCGGAGACAATTAAAAAATCCATTTTTTTCATTTTCGATTAAATTTTTTTGGATGGCCCCTGGATCCCAAACTTATTCTTATATATCCTTATCCTTATATAAGATACATCCCCTCGCATGAGTAATAAAATTATTGTTTGTAACATTCAAGGAAAGACTTCCAGCTCATTATGTATGTGTAATTCTTATGCTATATAGAATCTATCTGATTAATCTTTAAATTAATTTTCGTGTTTTGCATATATCAATTTAAAATCAATTAATTAAAATTAGAAACACTTATTGTTACACATTTTAAAAATACGCGTTTTTCAAATGGGTTTTTCCTTCGAATTGTACTATATATAGCTTAATTTAGATTTATTAGAAAATATACAAATGTATTTAGTAATTATACAAGAAATTATCCTGGATGCCAATAAGTATAGGTTTGTCAAACCCACGCAGAAACTAATGTAGTGGTTAAAGCCTCGAATAAGTGTAAAGCCCTTGTCTACCGAGCACATCCATTTTATTACCATGGACGTAAACTTCAACATTCTAATACACTAATGTTGATTAAATAAGTTTTGTAGACAAATAAAGCTTTATGAAATATTAGCTTTTATGTTTAATGTACGAAGAGTTTTCATAGTATTTTGAATGCCAAAATAAAGACAAAGAAATAAAAATAAACTAGAGAGACTAGTGATGAGCCAAGATGGGGGTAAATGAACAGTTAGTATACCGACAAGTCTTGTCTGTCGTTTCTTCTGTTTAGTCTTGTCTGAATAGCTTTGTCCGTCTAGCCTTGTCTCTCCATCCTGGTGTGTCTAATCTTGTCAGCTTAGTATTGTATGTCTAGTATTATCTGCACAGTCCTGTCTCTCTAATTCTATCTACCTAGTCTTGTCTCTCTAGTATTGTCTGTCTAGTCTTTGTATAGACCTGCTTGTCTAGTTTTGTTTGTGTAGCTTTGCCTGTCTAGAATGTCTGTCTAGTCTTGTCAGTCGAGTCTTGTCGGTCCAGTATTGTCTGTACTGTCTTGTTTGTCTAGTATAGTTTGTACAATCTTGTCTATCTAGAACTTAATTATCTCTAATGAAGTATGGTTTTACTAATTCTTGTCTATCTATAATTGTCTGTGTACTATTACTTTTCTCTCCAGTGTTGTTTGTCTATTATTGTTTGTCTTGTCAAATCAAATCAAATTTATTTCCATAGTTAAGCTAAACATAAATAATATATACATAGTAAAGCTAAAAGAAATATGTCAAATTAAAACAAACCAAAAAAAATCTTCTAAATAGTCTTATTGAACATCATGATTCATAAAATTCCTCGATTGTGTAAGGTTCAATTTCATTAACATATTTGAAAATTTGTTGTTTGTATGCCTTGATAGTCTTGAAAATCTTGAGGTGTTGGGGCAGTTTATTGTATAACTTCATACAGGTGCAGAAGGAGCCTTTTTGTAATAATGATAAATTGTGAATAGGAAGTATGTAGTCTGAATTCGATCTTCTGGTATGCGTATATGGTTTCTCGAAATCTCCAAAAAGTTCTTATGTTTAACAATGAACACGAGTGCTTCATAAATGTAGACTCCTGCTACGGTCAAGATATTAGCTTTTTTAAAAGACCCTCTACATGTTTCCTGGTAGTTGAGTTTGAAAATAATCCGTATTGATTGCTTTTGCAATCTGAAAATTTCGGAGGTGTTTTTCCTATATCCCCATAAAATAATTCCAAAGCGCAGTTGTGAGTAAAAGTTGGAAATGCATACCATTTTTTATATTTCTGTGCTGACATGTATTTGTAAGACACGTAGAGCATATGTAGTTTTACTTAGTTTTGACGACAGATTTTGTACATGCGTGTCTCAACATAAGTACATATCTAACTGTATTCCTAGGAGTGTTACGCTTCTACTAACATTTAAGCTATCATCACCTATGGTCACTTGGTTCGTAATTTTTAGTTGATCTTTTAGTTCTGAATATCATCAAGTTTGTCTCTTTATCGTCTACAACAATTTAAAAGCTGTATTTGCAATGTTAATCTTCCATCGTTTTACCAACTACCAACAATGTTGTATCATCAGCAAAATATATCCGTAGAATAATTTAATGCCATTGGGAGATCATTTAGATAAATTGTAAATACAAGCGGTCCTAATATACTACCGTATGGTATAGCCACTTTTATAGTTAAGTTACTAGTCTTGTCTGTTTAGTCTTGTTTGTCTAGTCTTGTCCGTCTAGTGTTGTCTGTCTAGTCTAGTCTTTTAAAAAAGCTAATATCTTGACCGTAGCAGGAGTCTACATTAATGTAGCACTCGTGTTCATTCTTAAACATAAGAACTTTTTTGGAGATTTCGAGAAACCAAATCCGCATACCAGAAAAACGAATTCAGACTACATACTTGTACTTGCACCTGTATGAAGTTATACAATAAACTGCCCCAACACCTTAAGATTTTCAAGACTATCAAGGCGTACAAACAACAAATTTTCAAATATGTTTATGAAATTGAACCTTACACAATCGAGGAATTTTATGAATCATAATGTTCAATAAGACTATTTAGAAGAATTTTTTTTGTTTTGTTTTAATTTGACATATTTCTTTTAGCTTTACTGTACGATTTCAACCGAGTCTGCCTGTGTCATATCTGGACTAATACCTTCGTTCTTTGACTGAAATAAGTTTCTTTGTATCATTACGGATTTTCTTTAGGTGACCACGGTTTAAGGTAAGTAACCGATCTTAATGTGTCCCCTGACCTTGTAGAAACAAAGATACACATTGCGTAAATTATCCATCCGGCCGAGATTTGTTTCTTTGACTATAACATCTCTTCGACCAACTTCCACACAGCTTCCAACTTCATTGTTTATAATGAAGAAGAGGAAACCCACTACGGAATCTTTCGTCCGGCAGTGTATTGATTTCAAGTCGAACTAATACGAACAATTAACTTTTTGGCCTCCTGCATTTTAAATCTAGCATTGACATCTAGTATACATTAAGCGAGAATTCTACTCACTCGTTGTGCCTTTCTTTCTTTCCACACTCTAATGTAAATAACTATTTCACAAGCCAGTGGGGAGAAGAAGATAGAGCTTCAAAAATCGAAAAGAACATGCTATTCTTTTTGATTGTACAATGAATGCCACTCACATAATGCATATGGCCACTAGAATGTTCAATTTAACTCTGCCACTCACATAATGCATATGGCGACTAGACGTGGAGGAGTTAAGAAACATACATAAAAGCCATAAATGGTGGCAGATTTTCGAAATACTCTTTTATCTTATTTTTCAAATAAGCAAGAAAAAAATGGAAAAACTTGATCTTTGAACTTGAACCACGATCTTTAGCTGTCTGTCAGTTATTATAAACTATAAATTTTATTACTTCTAGACTAGTAGCATAGTGTGGTTGTCGACTGACTGCTGCATTCGTTTACTATGTTATTAACATAGTTAAATCAATAAATATATAAGATGTCCTCTAAGCAGAGCCGTCCTTAGACCGGGGCGAGCGGGGCACAGGCCCTGGGCCCCGCGCTTAGAGGGCCCCGCAGCCTTATGCGAACCGACAGGTTTAGATTTTACATTGTTTTTCATTATTTCTTGCTTTACTACTAAGTAATGATAGATGATTTTTCTTGTGCAAAAAAAATAAACAGAATTTATTATTCTTGTTTTATCATTACATTTAAATTTCAAAATACAATATTATTTTGTAGATTTTAAATTATAAAAAAAAATGTCTAAGGGGCCCCCAAATAATTTTTGCCTTGGGCCCCGCACTTGCTAGGGACGGCCATGCCTCTAAGCATCATTACCCAAGAGAGTCAACAAGTTAGAACTAGCCTATCGACTGACTAAGAACACTTACAACATGAAATGCCTGTCACGCAACCTGAAACTTAAGCACTACACATCAGTCTTATGACCAGAAGCCCTGTATGCCATGGAGTGTCTTTCCTTGAACCGAAGGTCTGGTAGACCTTGAGGTCTGGTAGAAAAATTGGAAATCAAAGAGAGGAGAATCCTCAAGAAGATCCTAGGCCCGGTAAAGCAAGATGGGGAATTCCGAAGGCGGCATAACTCCGAGCTCTACGAACATATTGAGATGCTCTCGGACTGTGCAAGGAAAAGAAGGGTAGCTTTCTATGGCCACGTTACAAGATTGCCTTCAAACCGACTAACCAACCACTGTTAGCCTTCTGGCAAAACAAGAACGTTAGTACCACTTGGTTGACAGAAACCAAGAAGGATATTAAAGAACTGGGAACAACAGATTTCCAAAACAGACAGTCTGTGAGACGTACCCTGAAGGAAGTCCGTGGATTTCAGGAAAAACCCCGAAGGAAAGGTACTCCCTGGACAGAAGAGAGAAAGCAGTTGCACTGGCAGAAGATGTACCGACAATATTGGGCAAAGATCAAAGCCCAACAGTTGAACAAGCGTGGTTCAAAGTAGGTCTATTCGAAAGAAGAAGAAGATATAAGATGTCTTGTCTTATCTGCCCAGTCTCGTCTGTCTAGCCAAGTTTGTTTAGTCTCGTTTGTGTACTCTGGTCGGTCTAGTATATACTGTCTAGTCTAGACTATCTAGTCACCACTTTTTTTAAGGTTTAACATTTATTAAAACACAACATACATAAATAACTATGGTGGTGGATAACATATGTCGACCCTCTGCATCCCGCACATCTCGGAACCGCTCTTCGCACACCCTCAATGCTAGCTTCCGCTGTACCGATGCTTATCTCTAAAGGATTTTGTCTTTATGGCCTTTGCCCATATCAGGGCTCCATATAGCATAGCAGAGTGGGCAACCGAGCACAAAAGTCTCCGCTACTACTTCTAGGTCTCCGTACATTTGGCATGAGTCTCTCCATTGCTGCAGCCGCTTTTAGCGCTTTGTCGCAAGCTTTATTAATATGGTCCTTAAAAGATATGCTCTTGTCGATTACAATGCCAAAGTATTTTAAATAAGCTTTTGGGGTGATTGTAAAGTTTATTATTTCGAAAGAAATTGGCTTTATATGCCTCTTGCCCATCAGAAGTACAGCCTCCGTTTTCTCAGGGGCCAACTGCAGTTTCTTTCCTCCAATCCACACATCCACTATTTGTATAGCTTCATTTGTTTTAAACTCTAATTCCTTTTTGCTTTTCCCACAAACCACGAGCGCATTGTCGTCTGCGAAACCGACAATCTCTACCTCTTCCGGGTGTTTAAGGCGAAGCACTCCATCGTATACAATGTTCCACATTGTAGGGCCCATAACTGTACCGCTGTAGACTTCGCGCTACACTAATTTATTGTCCCCTTCCATAATAATTTTCCCCTCAGACAGGTAGCTGCGTATCATATGCAATAGGTATGGGGGGAACCTCGTGATGTCCTCTCGCCGAGAATGTTTTGCCAACAAGCCGAATTGAATGCGTCGCGCACGTCAAGTGTTACGCACCAGGGCATAGATTTTTCTGTTTATACGTGTGCCAGCCTTAACGACGTGTGCCCTTCCCTGCAGTTTTAATGACCTTCTTACTGGCCTTGGTAGTAGATTTTCCTTCTCTGAACCCATATTGCTGCTCAGAGAGATCATTCCCTGTTCGAAGCGCTCTTTTGACCCGGTCTAAAAGCAGTTGCTCAAGCAGTTTACCTGAGACGTCTAGTAGACATAGCAGCCTGTACGAAGAAGCTTCATTAAGGGGCTTAACTCCTTTTCTCAGGAGGCCTTTTTCCATTGTGCCGGAAAGTTACCTCCTTTGAATAGGTAATTCATTACTCCAACAACATACTCGGGAGCATTTCTGACGACAATTTAGTACCTCTGGTGGAATTCCGTCTGGTCTTGGGGCTCTGCCGGTACTGAGGCGCTCACAAGTCATTTTAAGTTCGTCTTGTGTGAATGGTACTATCTCCGTTACTAAAGGCTGCTTCCATCTCGGTTCTTGATGGATGAAGAATAGTTTGTCAACCAACTCTTCTATTTTCGCTAGGGGTATTTTCGTAATTGGGTGTCTGCTTTACATTTTTTAGCTATTGCATAAGCAGCGCCTCAGGTATCGTCGTCAATTTTCCTGCATAATGCTTCCCAGTGTTCTCTTTTTACTTTGTTTATTGCTCTGTTGAGAGCTTTTTTAGATTGAGAGTATGCACCTCTGCGCTGTTCTTTGGTGCTTGGATCTAGGTTTTTCTTGCCTTTCCTTTGGAGTTGCCGTCTCGAGGAAACACATACTTTCCTTAGATTGGCAATATCTTCACTCCACCAATATACTTGTCGTTTCCTGGTAGCATTTCTTATTGTTGGTCTAGTCTCCACTGTCTGGTATTTTCTGCCTAGTTTTGTCTATCATGCCTCGTTTGTCTAGTATCGTCTGTATAATGTATCTAGTAGAGTCTATCTTGTCGCGTCCGCCTAGTCTATCAATTTTCTTGCTGTAAAATGTTTTAAATCCAATTTTATATTTTCGTTTTTATCGCGGAAATACAACGAAAACGAGTTTGAGCATGGTTTAAAAAAATGACAGTAATAATTGTTTTGCCGACAAACCAGACAGGAATTTAATTTAATTTGTTGAAAACCGGGGGAATGTGAAATAAATATTTGAAAATGAGAGTTAAACTTGTTATATTATCTTGATTATTAAGAAATGCTACGAAGGTTCTTATGGTCAATGCCTTCATTTAAAACTAGAAATAAAATAAATTATTGATAATTACAGGATTCATAATTACAGGATTGTAACGAGTATTATTTCTTATTTTATCAAATTACATTATTGCGGTTGAGTTTATTTCGTTTAATTTGGTTGTTATTCAACTATAGGCAAAACATTTATCAATTATTACAAGGTTAGTGACATGAATTCAAAAAAATATATATGGAAGTTAATTTGATCTGAAAAGGTATTTCATCCGCGTTCATAAAAAATCTTGCCGAAATTAAAGAAAACCAATTATTAACAAATATCATATAATTTATTTAATGGCATCAGTTTAGATATTTATGTTTCCGCAATTCAAATTATTTATGGCATTCTAACATTTTAAAACCTTTTTTTGTCGCATTTTTTTCTTTAAAATTCAACACATATCAATATATACTCTATAAATGATAGTTTCCAAGTAGGGACGCCAGAGATTATCTACGCAGATTAGTCCATAATTTGTTTCTTCTGTGAAATGATTTTAATTTTGTGCAAAAACTCCTTCGTATACCTTATAGCAACTTTCTTTTATACGTATTTTTTTTAATGAAAATTTTGCAGAAAATATGAATAAAATATTTTGTGAAACTTATTTCTAACGGCACGGCACGAAACCCGAATACTAGAGAGATTCAGACTCAGAATCTCTCTAGGATTATATATGTAATGAAAATTATTCCCGATTTTCCTGATCATTTGAGTGTTTCATTTTGAAGTGTTTTAGAAATATTACTGTAGGTGCGACTTAAGAGAAATTAAACTTTTTTCCTTTTTAAACACCAATAACAAAATTAGTCTTATATACATAATCAGAATTATATATAAATTAATTATCCGAATTCATAAGATTTTATTTTCACCCTCCCTGTTTTTGTATTTTTATATTAATCTTTTAATATTATTTTTTACTCTATACCGTAAGGGTGCAGTCAGACTATGCAAGTGAAAGCGTTTTCAGGAAGTGATTCACTTTCAGAAAGTAAAAAAGTTGCACGTGTGACCACTAACTTACATAGTTTGACTGCTCGTGAGCACTATCCAAAACTCTGTTAGGAAAGCGCTTTCACTTGCATAGTCTGACTGCACTTTAAGCTTAAAAAGGAAGGTAAATAGACATCAATAATAATACGTGTAGAAACTGTCTTAAAAATCAAACAATAATAAAGTAGATAAAATAAGTGTAAGTAAATAGTTTTATAGATAAAATGGTATATTACTTTACATCGTAAACTTCAAACAAAATTACATCAGCAATAATCAAAACTGTTCTAAAAATCTTTTAATAATAAAAAAGTATATAGAGTAATTAGTAATTAAGCTGCTAGCCAAGGAACATTCTAAAGTCCATTAGTATTTAATCGAGCGTTTGCTTGTATAGTCCACCTTAATGTCCTATTAGTGGAAAGTTTACCTTATCGTCTCAACTTTATCTGGGGAATTTATGTATTACGATTGGTGTGGAATTTTACGTTGAACCACCTGTTTAAGGACTGGTTTTGCCTAGAAGCGAAAGACATTCAGGATGTCTTAAATTGTCCATTTTTGTTCGTTTAAACTTAACTGCGAAATGTTTTCAATTTATTCCGCGATAAAAGATACCGTGCGGAGATTTTATTTTGGGAAAACAAAAAAATTTAAAAAAATGTTTAGCAGTTTATTTCAGTAGCAGTTAATAATGTGTTTGGTGTTTTACTAAAGCGTCAAAATTTAAATTAATTTATGAATAATTTATGTACAAGTTTATATAGTTAATCTAATATTTATTTCTACATTATAATTATTATTTTTATATTATTATTTTCATTAATCATCGTTATATAATATTCTTTGAATAACATTGTTAAAAATTTCTTAGAATATTTAAATTATTAATATATTTTTTTTAATAAATATAAAAAGTATAAAACTTATTTTTTATTATTCATGTATTAAAAGTATTATCTTGCCGCACGTTTTTTAGTATCAGAAATGTCACTTTTGGTTGTATTACCACATAACTTGGGTAACGCAAGCAAATATTCAATATCGCTAGGTTACATTAAAAAAACAACAATTAAATAAATAAAATAAACACACAAAGTGACGTGAAAGTAACAGATTATTTTTTTCATTACAAAATAAAAATTAAAATTAAAGAAAAAGCTTTTAAATTCTTTGGTGATACCGGAGACTGAGGAGAGTTCTTATGACAAATCCACACCACCGGAGACAATTGAAAAAGAAAATTCTTCATTTTTTATTCTATTTTTCTTGGCACCTGGATCCCAAACTTGTAAGATACATTTCCTTGCATGAGTAATACAAAATATTGTTTGCAACACGTCAATTGCCCTCTCGAGCGAATGTGCGATGTGCCGAATGTGCCCAATTTCGCTTTCGTGTCCAATTGACAACCTACCGCCCTAGTTACAAAATATACTATAAAAGAATTAATATTAGTATACAAAAAAATCTCAGTGACTTGAATAATACAAAATAAATTAATACATTTTACTAATATTAAACATATGGTACTATATCTATTCATTCATAATGCGTTCTTATCTAGGCTTTAAAATAAGTGTAGATATTAAATCCATCTCTACTTTTCGAATTTTCTGGTGAGATATCAAACAAATGATACTTATACTTGCAGCTCAAGCAAATTACAAACTTTAGTTTGCACTTGGATCAACGGTACTCAAGCTTTTATGTGGGTCGTTTATAAACATTCGACAATAAAGTCTTTGAAATTCTAAGAAACCTGTCAGTTACGCAAAACATATTCGTATGCAGCAAACTTAAGATTTTTGATTGAATCGTAGAAGGTTTGAATTTTCTCAATTTCTCCAAATTGAAGAAACACTGTTGTTATTTTAAATATTTATCGTGAATTTTCACAATCCTACCGGGATGATGAGCATTCATTTTCTGGGGTTTTTTATTTCAATAAAACTTTAATTAATGTTTATATCTCATTAAACTATATAAAAGGTATTTTATTTATAGAAAAATAGTATTTTATGATACAAGTGAGCGAAGAAGGGTTTTTGTGTATGAGTTGCGAAGTTAAAACGACAAGCCGCAGGCGAGTGATTTAATCGCAATGCGTGCACAAAAGCCTTTCACACACGTGAATCATAGATTATTTTATCTACGCATCATGTTATAATACTGTTGATTCTAAAAAAATAAAATCTTACCGATAATATTGAAAAATTGTAATTTTGACAGACAAAACAAAACAAACAAAAAGTTCAAATCACTAATACAATAATGTTAGAACGTTCAGCGCCTCCGTGGCAAACATTGCTAACTAGTAAAAACTCACAGTGACGGGTCCACTATTTGGTCATTGTCGATGTTATCTAGGTTATCCTAGATTTAATCTAGATTAGATAATGGTAATGTTAAGTTATATTAGAGCCAGATAAATACAGACTGAGAGGCTGAGACTTCTTAATTCAAAATAAGAAAAATTAATTCAATTTTAATATATGTCAAAAAATTGTTTTCACTACTTCATGTTTCTTGTATAGTGACGCGAGTTGTTGCCATAACAACAAACAGAAATCATTTAATAATGTAACTGTATTTGATTTACATTGGACTTTTACACACGATTATAATAATGGTATTCTTCAGATTTTACTTATTAATGTTCATTTTGCTGTGCGAGTAGGTAAAATTATTGATTTAAGGGTTCAATAAATTTTCAGGATTTTCTTACTCTGGAAAACTTTAATTTAATTTTTGCGTTAAACATTTAATTCCCATTTTAACATTTCCTTTTTAAATCAGCATTTCATTAAATTATTTGATTGGAAAGGAATCAGAGAAAAGTTACGACACACTAATTAGATCTTTTAATGAAATCGAAAAAAATATTCTTTTTAAAAGTTTTATTGCTAAGTGTTCTTACTGGGTATATTCAGCATTTCAAATATAATTGGCACAAATAAATATTTATTTGCTAAAAAAATGTATATTATTATGTCATAATGTGTATTATTTTCGTTAATTAGTTCTAAATCATACCAAATCATATTTATATTATAAATTTTGATAGCTGATATTTGAAGGTTTATTTGTAAAACAATAAATGATTTTGTGCATTTGTGAGGTGTCGAATCAAAAATTGAAAATAAATACAAGCATTTTCGGAATATTTTGCTTTTTTTCCACTGAAAAATTGAAAATTCTATTGAAGCAAGAAAAAAAAAATGAAGCGTATGAACAAATTTACATACGGCTGGCAAACTATCGTTCTGACAATTATTTTAGTTAATATAAAAAACCTATGCGGTCAGGGGACCCCCGTCAGGAACGACGTTCCTCGCGCATTTAACAGAATCGGGCAACTTATATTTTGATTGAATGTTCTGGAAAATATGAATAAACAATCTAAATATCCATATTCAAACTCAGTACGAAGTACCAACTTATTACAGCGGAACACAGCTTGAATAGATAAATATATTCAACCTTCCGAAACTCTATAATATTCTTAAGTCTTTTTAAGACTATAAAGACGATTTACTACGAATCACTACAAGTACGAATCATTACGAATCACTATAAAGTATTTCTCTTGAACTAGTTTTGACATGCTTTCGAATGTCGTATGTTTCGCATGTTTCTTACATGCATTTTGCTTTCGTTGCTGTCGAAGAAATGATGCCTATATTTGAAGAAGTAAAATTCTTGTAAGAGATTCGAGACGCGTTTCGAGATTTATCTCACATCAGTGCAGCTTTCCTTTTATTAATCTTGAAGAGCGTCTGCAGATGGTTACTTACTTAAGCTATCGGAAAGACATGACCTTAAAAACAATGTTATTTTTATGGGTTTTGTTTAAGGCCAGTAAAGTGGACTGAAAGGTAATAAATAATTGACAAATTTCACATGAGATTTGTTTTGGTAGTCCTAAAAAGACTCAGTAATTGTTATAGAGCTCCGGGAAGGTTTAATAAATTTTTGTATATTAAGGCTTTGTTCCGATTGTTTTAAGTTTGTATGATTATCTATAACATAGGAAGCTATTAGCAATTCTACCTATATATATATATATATATATATATATATATATATATACATATATATATATATATATATATATATATATATATATATATATATATATATATATATATATATATGTAGTATAATAGCAAACACTGTAATCACATGTACGTGATAAATATATGTAAACAGTTAGCGGTTGCTTCAAATTATAATATTTTTAGAACCTACTTTTCTGAAACAGTATTTTGTATAATTCCTTGCTTTTCGTTTTCCATCTTTCTCTGTCGGTACACTTTTTGACGCTGAGCTTGTGATTTCACTATTGTCTCTCTAAAATGTAAATGTCATAGTGATATAGTGAAATCTGTTTTGATTGTGATTCTGTAAAACTGAGTTATTGTATGATCTGCCGACAGTGATATTGTATTCCATTTGAAATAGTTGATACGACTAGCTAGTTCGTGAAACCATCTGAAATATGTTTCTTTATTTATCTCGTTATTAATAGGTCTGATAATTAAGACACGTAGCTTTATACTATTATATGACAGCACTTAGGCATTTCTGGAAACGTCGAATCAGTAAATAAGATAGTGTAAATCCCAGTTAAACAAGTTTCTCATAAAATTTCATGAGCTAAGTTGTCATGAGATTTCATTAGCTACACGAATTAGATGAACAACTCGAACTGCCGACAGATCATGCAATGGCTCAGTTCTAAATAATGAGTATAATATAAACAATATAACTCTCCTTTGATTTAAAACAACAAAAAAATACGTTTGAACAATTTTTTTCTTGTTTAGTTTTAAGGTTATAAACCGGCCACGCTCGGCTGTCACTCTGCCTAAGAAACAGAGAGAGAACACGCAATATAGAAATATACACTGCGAGAAAGAGAAATAAAGAGAGAGCTCGCGGTATAGAAATATACACTGATAGAAAGAGATAGGCATATAACGTAACGATAGCCGTGTATTAATAGTGTTACGTTTTCTGCCGAATCGCTCCTATCGAGACTTCACTAAAGGAACTTCGTTCCAAAAACATAAATTGTTTTTAAATTTCAAATTTATTGTATAAATAGAACATGTGTTCGCAGCACCGTTGGTGGCTTCATCAGGTAATAATATACAAATTAAAATTGTCAAAAAGAAAAATATAAATTTGAATAATAAATTTGAAAGTTAAAAACAATTAATGTTTTTATCTTTAATATTGAAATGAAGCATCTCGACAAGTAACAAGTAACTCAACAAGTAACTCAACAATCAATCAATTATTTACAAATAAATTAAACATTCATCAAAACAAACAATTTCCTTCAACAAAACATGACGCTTTGTTATCTATTTCTTTGTTACAAAAGCTATTGCGTGCTCCCCGTGTTAAGGGCAAAAGCTGTTTATATCACTAAACCCTCTGTTATGAGCAGATGTGATTTAATCAGATTTCATTGCGAATTACATTTCAGATATGAAGAGATCATTGTCTCCTATTAGGACGAAATTAGTAATGCATTACTAATTCCGTGTAAATTTCTACTGTCGTTAATAATGATTACACTATAAATAACACTCTGATCTGAGCTCTAATTATGATTATGATCAAAGAATGATCACTAATTTGAATTATTAGCTTTAATAATAAATTACATATTACTAAAAAATAATATCATTATCTCTCTAGTCTTGTCTTTTAGTCTTGTCGGTCCAGGCCTATCTATACTGTCTTGCATATCTAGTCTTAATAATATATGTTTAGAATTAACCGTTCGGTTTGTCAAGTTATGTCTGTATGGTCATCTATCTAGTATTGTCTATAGAGTTCATTCTATCAGTTGTTGTCTGTCTAATCTTGTGTTTAAATTTGTCCATCTAGGTGTAGATTTTAGATTTCGGTGATGACTTGTACTGCTATCTTTATAGACCTATTGTACACCACATTCTTCCTATAATCGTTGGTATCTATCCTCTAGCCCTCTCGTCCTGGATTAGCATTCTTTTAGGAATATCAGGATCTGGGTGGGATTCAAGGATTGCAACTCCTCTTAGTACAAGCAGTGGGCCCCACTGTGTGTGGGGCCCCACAAGTGCATCTATTTCTCACAGACCAGTGCTCCGCAGCCCTTGAGTAGATGCATGGGCTTTTTTCTGTTGAGCTGCAGAATCTCAAATTATCATTTCTTTCTAGGCCTAGTCTTGAGGTGTTTTATAAGTCTGCAGAGCCCCGTCAGAACTCTGAATTCTGTAAGAATTCTAAGCTTGCTCCTATTTAGTTTCAGGCAAGTTTAGCTATTTTTTGGTTAAAAGATTAATTTGGTTTTCAATCTTTGTTTCCTTATTTCTTCATATAAACTTATGTGGACAGTGTTCATATTCATACTGCAAAAGGGTACTGACCTAGAAAGGGTTTCCTAGATTCCTTGTTTGCTAGGTGATCCTTCCATCCTATAGCACTACAGTCCTGGTGGACTTGGACCTGCTCCCCTGCCTTTCCAGGTGATCGGTTTCTTCATTTCCCTCTATAATAGTATATCCTACTATCCAGTATAGCGGTACTTTATTGTCTCTGTCAAGTTTCTTTAGCTTTCCAAATCAGTTTGGATCTGAGGGTGCAAGATGGTGCAACGCGTGTGCACACTATAAACTGCGAAAGCATATAAAACTGTCTTTATTGAAGCAGCCTGGGCTATATCCGGCCTATTACCTGTTGATATGAGATTCGTAGAGGCCTCGGCCAAATACCTTCTGTACAGTATGAGCGGGAACGGATTTCAGGAATTGACAGGTTTACCTGTCACTCCTCAGATGATGGAACCTAGATTGTACACCCAGGGTAGGATATACCCTGAGGAACTTGGTTTCATAAATTATTATATTGGATCAACTGAAGCACTCAACTTGAAAGTGTATATGAACTGGTCAAAATTTGACCAGGGAGTAGGAGCAGCTGCATTTAGAGTTTTTCTGGACGATAGGAAACCCTACTTCGAGAAAATTAGATTGGCGTAGTATTGCACAATATTTCAGGTCGAGTTACTCGCAATTTATAAAGGCTTAACGTATATTAAGTCTCATCAAGTTTGTTTTTTAATGTCAAAGTGACATGAACGTATTTTTTGCTCTCCCTCCTTTTTCGACCTAATATACCGTAAAAGAGGGTTGAAACAACAGACGCGAACGCAAACTCAAACCTATATATTTAGAGTAGGAGGAAATGCTGCTCTTAGCTAGAAAACATCAAGAGGCAACCTCTAAGGCTCAATACCTTAGTTGTAATCATCGTGATCTTTCTTAAAGATCACCACAACCACTTTCAACTTGAAGTAATCATGATGGAACAAAAGGAAAATCCGCTACCCCAGGCCCCAGTCACCGTGCTGGACTTTCCTGGTCATCGGATTCTGGGGGACCAGGAACATCATGAGGAGAAGAGTCGGAGCTTCTCAAAATCTCTACGCAAGCACTACATTGGCACTCTTAATGTTAATACTCTCTTGAAACTTGGAAAACTAAAACAACTTACAGATATGTTAGAAAAATTTCAAATAAAAATTTTTGCGATTCAGGAAACACGTTTTCAAGACGAAAATCATTTCAACACGGAAAATTATAAGGTTTATAAAGGCAAACCTGCTGTCAGAAGAGGTACACCATCATTGTTTGGGACAGGATTTGCAGTACACAAATCAGTCGTGGATAACATTGTTGACTTTAATTCAATATCAGAAAGGATCTGCACACTCTCCTTCAAATCAGGCAATAAAGGTTACACGATTATCAATGCACACGCACCTACAAGTGAGCATAACAGAAAGAAACCACAAGAAGTTCAAGACTTCTGGGAAGACATGGAAGAAGTAACAAACAGCATACCAGAAAGGCATGTTAAAATTTTATTGGGAGACTTTAATGCGCAATTAGGTAAGGAGAGAAAATACAGACAAATCATAGGCCCTTATTCAGCTCACTATCGCACAAACAAAAATGGAGAACACCTCATAAAATATTGTCAAAATTTTAATCTAAAAATTATGTTTATTAGGCATCCAACAGACACTTGGACAGATCTTGCGACCATAGTTCAGAAGGCAATGCGTTGGACGCAACCTCCCAGAAAAAGGAAACATAGGTGGTTGAACGCAACTTGTGATCAAGCCATTGAGAAGAGAACACAGGCGTGGATGAAGTTCAGTAGTAACAGAACATCCGAAACATGGAAGGAATTTCACGAAGTTCAGAAACAATCATCAAAGTAAATTAGAAGAGAAAAACGAGCACACGACAACAACAGGCTAAAAGAAATTGAAGAAGATTTTAAGAGAAATAATACAAGAAATTTTTACAGAACATTCAAAGAAAATATTAAGGGTTATCAACCTCCTAGCCTCTGTTTTAGAAGAACAGATGGATCCTTGGAAACGAACACTGAAGAAAACTGTAAAATTCTGAAACAATACTTTAGTACTCTTCTTAATTGTAAAGAACCCACGGAAAAAATGACCTTCCAAAAAACCACATCCAATCCTGATGCTACTCCACCTACAATAGAGGAGATAGAGGAGATCATACAACAAATGAAAAATAACAGAGCGGCAGGAGAAGATGGCATTATTGCTGAAGTGTGGAAGCTTCAAGATAAAGACATCATAAAAACAATTCATAAGATCATTACAGACATTTGGATCATAGAAAAAATGCCAGAAGAATGGAAATGTGCCTTGATCCACCCATTACATAAAAAGGGTGATAAGTCAGATCCAAATAATTACAGAGGTATTTCACTAGTGATAGTCACTTACAAAACATTCTCTAAAGTGTTATTGAACAGACTAGAACCATAAGCAGATCATCAAATAGGTGAATACCAGGCTGGCTTTAGGAAAGGGAGATCATATGCATTGAACCAATTTGGAACCTAAGAACAATATTGAAAGTCAGACAGACAAATAACACTGTAGTTACCTTTGTGGACTTGTGGAAAAAAGCGTACGACAGCATTGATAGACAAACGCTCTTTGCAGTACTGGAAGAATATGGCATTGACAAAAAAACCAGAACACTAATACAACTAACGCTCACGGACACCACCTCTAAGATCAAGTTCATGGGTGAAATTTCAGAACCCTTTCAGATACGCACAGGTGTCAGACAAGGAGACGTCCTCTCACCAATTTTGTTCAACACGGTCTTACTCAAAATTGTTAAGCAGTGGGAGGAACAAGTGAAAGGCATACAGCTAGGAAGAACACGCGAAACAAAAACAATCATTAAATGTTTGGCATTTGCAGATGACGTTGCCATAACCAGCAAAACACACAGGAGGCAAAGGAAGCACTGGAGCGATTACATGAAATAGCCGCTAAAACAGGTTTACAGATATCGTATCAGAAGACCGAATACATGAAACGACATACCAACAATGTACATACCATACATACGACTTATGGATCTATACAAAGAGTAGAAAACTTTAAATACTTAGGGGAATATATACAAATAGGAGGATCAAACAATATATCTAACATTAAACGAACGAAAAAACTCCAGATAGCATACAAACTTACATGGTCCCATTATAATAAGAAAAGCATATCAAGGCACGCCAAACTCAGACATTACAAAACAGTTGTATTGCCTGAAGCATTGTATGCGTCAGAAACGACCACAATTGGAGCATCTGGCATCATAGAAACAGAAAAAATTGAACGCAAAATTCTTAGAAAAATATTTGGAGCAGTACACAGAGATGGGATATGGATGAAAAGACCTACCAAAGAGCTATATGAATACATAGACAGACTAACAGATATCGTTAGAAAACGAAGACTAACTTTCTATGGGCACATACAGAGAATGAACAATAAACGACTTACAAAAAAAATATTTCATGTAGTAAACAGTTCAAGTAGGAAAACAAATTGGTTTCATGAAATAGAAGATGACTTAAAGCAATTAAAGATCAATCAGCAAATGATAGAAGGCAGGAAAAAATTTAGAAGCTAAATTAAGAATACCAAATTTTTAGTAAGCGAAAGGAAGATAGGAACATTGTGGACAGAACAAAGGAAACTGGAGCACAGTTCAAGGATGAATAGATTTTGGGAAGAGAAGAAAAAGAAGGGAAAGAAGTGAAACTTGTGTCATCATGAGATATTTAAGTTCAAACACTGCCCATATGGGCAAAAATTATGTAATAATAATAATATTAAGTCTCATATTCAGAACTTATCGGGTTGCTCAATACTATCGAATAATAAATCAGTTTTAGAAACACTAAAATATATGAATGAGCCAACAAAGTTACTGGTCGATACCTGAGAACTAGCTCGAGAGATCTCATAGAATATTGTCCGGCGATGGCATTGGATTAAAGCTCATGTGGGAGATTAGGGAAATGAAAGAGCAAATAGCTTGGCTAGACAAGGATCTGGATTATATGAACTAGAAATAGTAGGCGAGCCTAAAACCGCAAATCGTTTTTAATCAGATATCCCACAGACTTGTAAGGAACAGTGCTCCGTTTTTTTTTTTTACAGAAATGGCAGACTAGATGGCAGACAGCACCGACCGGAGAATGGACAAAGAGATTTATACAAAGTGGCAGAAGATAAACATGGATCTCTCACATCAGGCAGTCCAGCTGATCACAGGAAAGGGCAACTCTTACTCTTACCTCCACCGGAACAGGAAAAGAGAATCACCCAATAGCGAATGTGGAAGCGAGGACACAACTAACCATGTGCTGTTCTAATGCCCAAGCAAGGACCCGGGAATGGAGATAATAAACCGAAATCAAAATGATGGGGCTGGGTGCACCTGGCAACGCCATAAAGAAGATCGATCTTGAAGTATTGGAGAAGGATCAGCTATGTATGGAAAACTTTCGATGCTTGTACAAAACGATTGCAGCGATTAGCCCATTACCGAGAAGAATAAGTCGTACGACCAGGGGAATCAGAGATGTCAATCTGCCAGAGGTTTCTAAATAACTTTGTCTATAATATGTAAAACTTTGTCTATAATATGTATAACTTTTAAGTTTGTTATATCGCAGGTATGATTAGTCTCAATTAAAAAAGTTAATTCTAAAAATGCTTGGCTAAATTCTAATCCGATTTTTTATTTTTGTAAGATCTCATATG